>SJYQ01095328.1:21999-150247 GCA_006410935.1 Redunca redunca
TATAACGTATGGGGTCTCAAAAGTTCAAAATGAAAATCTTTTATCATTGAGCAAATTGTCGGACCTGCCATGAATGAAACAACTTTTTTACATTACAACAGAGCTACCAAGAAAAATGAGGAGGATGCATCAGTTGACACCACTGAGGTAATCTACATAGAGCAATTTATCTGTTTAAAATCTTTTCCACTATTATCATCATTATACAAATATAATGGGTCTGTTCTTCCCTTATACAGATGGGTAGTTGGTCAATGCTCTACTATATATAAATGGGACCTCTTGTAGGCCAGGCACTGTTCAAGGAATTGGTGGTATATCATCGAACTAATCTAATTCCCTCATTATCATGGAGCTTACATTCTTCTAAGCCACATTAACCTTTTTGGACTTTAAGAACAAAGAAAAACTGTGGAAAGGTCTTCAGCAGAGATGCATGGTCAGATATCTGTGTCTAAAAGATTATTTTGTCTTAATTCTGGAGATTGGATGTTCCGGAAACCTCTTAATCCAAAGCCACATGCATCTTCAAAAGGTCTCTGACAGTAGCTATGGCCATCAGGAAGGTGAAAAATATTTCCAGTTTAATAATACAAATGCTTCTTCCTCTTGAGAACTGACCAAAACTGACCCTTAAGAAAAACTAACATGGTTATTGTGCCTTACACATCTTTGCACTAATACATTAGACCAGCTTTGGGGAGACCTCTAGTCAGATAGCTTAGGTAGTGGTTTTGAGTCAAACACCCCCTTACAAGAATCTGATGAAAGCTATGAACCATCTCTGTAGAAAAAAAAATTTTTTTTGCCATACTATTTCAGAGAGTTCACAAACTTTAAAACCTATCTAGACCTCAGGATGATAATCCCTGCATCAAGAATTCAGGCGTGATTTTAAAGAACCAAACACACAACGCACAGACTCACTTTACAGAGGCTTTCATTATGAAGAAATAACCTAGAAACAGGAAAATAGCTCATTTTTTAAAAAGAAATGTGCTTTTTATATACACACACAATTCTTTTAAAACTTTTCATTTTACCAGAGAAAAAGAGACTTTTGTAAATCTAGGACATTCATAGCTCTAGGTCAGAAGATTGCAAACCTGAGCAATCACCATCCCAGTTGACCTCTCCACCCAGCATAGGAACACAATCAGTAGTCTGGCTAATTGAAGCTGGTGAGAGAAAGTGCTCATCTCAGCCAAAATCTTTGCTTAGAGTCTCTCGAAAGAGACCCAGGTTATTTGACTCTAAATGTTTTGCTTTACCTGTATAAAAACTACATTTTTCAAAGTGCTTTCCCATCATTTTGGCTCTTGTAAAGATATTCATGTCAAATGGTGTGGCAGTTCCTAGACAATTAAACATAGAATTACAATACGATCCAGCAATTACATTTATGGATATATATCCAAAAGTAAAAATGGGACTCAAACAGATATTTGTATACCTATGTTCATAGCAGAATAGTATTCATAGTAGCCCAAGTTCAGTTCAGTCGCTCAGTCGTGTCCGACTCTTTGCAACCCCGTGAATCGCAGCACGCCAGGCCTCCCTGTCTATCACCATCTCCCGGAGTTCACTCAGGCTCACGTCCATCGAGTCCATGACGCCATCCAGCCATCTCATCCTCGGTCGTCCCCTTCTCCTCCTGCCCCCAATCCCTCCCAGCATCAGAGTCTTTTCCAATGAGTCAACTCTTTGCATGAGGTGGCCAAAGTACTGGAGCTTCAGCTTTAGCAGTAGCCCAAAGGTGGAAACAATCCAGCAATCCAAGAGTCATTGACTGATGAGTGCACACACAAAATGAGGTATGTACACACAGTGGAATATTATCCAGCCTTAAAAAGGAAGGCAGTTCTGACACATGCTACAAAATGGATGAATCTTGAAGACATTATACTAAGTGAAATAAGCCAGTCACAAAAGGTCAAATACAGTATGATTCTATATATACAAGTTATTTAGAATTGTCAAATTCATAAAGACAGGAGCTAGAAAAGTGGTTGTCAGGAGCTGAGGGGAGGGGAGATGGGGCGTTACTGTTAATGGTTGCAGTGGTTCAGTTTGGAAGGATGTAAAAGTTCTGGAGACAGATTGTGATGTTGGTTGCACAATAATGTGAATGTACTCAACGCCACTTAAAAATGGTTAAAATGGTAAGTTTTAAGTTATATATATTTTACCACAATAAAAAATATATTCATGTTAGCTGTAGATCATAAGGATGATTAATGGCATTTATATAGAACACAGATCTAATTTAATATATTGATATCACAAATTGGTCTTTTAAAAGATGAACTCATTTCCTAATCAGATAAATGTGCTATTGTGGTAACCACATGTGTTGCAATATATAGCCTTAGTTTGCTACCTTTTTTCTTTTTTGTACCAACAGGAAAATCAAGAGGAACTGGGCCTGTGGGAGGAGAAATTTGAAAATTTTGTGGATGTCAAAGTTAATGGTACAATTAAAATTGGTGCAGTGTTCTTTCCAAACAGTTCTTTCCAAAATAGTTCTTTGCAAAATAGCCAGAAGTTTCTATCTAAAAGTCCCTTGAGCTTTGGTACCTAAACACGTGACTTTTGTAAGGTGAACAGGAATCTCATTTGGGACCACTATTCTTCAGTAATGCATTGCAATAGAGAAATAGTGAGTGTATGACTTGTGGGGAGTATAAGAGAAATATAGGCCTCATGAAGCTTCTGGTTTCATAGAGGGACCTAGGTCAGCATATTTGCAAATTCTACATTCTGTTTTTATGAGAGTCAAGTGATGAGAAACCCAGCTCATTAGCTCCAACAGTGGTTCTCAACCTTTTCCAGGCCTCCCCACTATTCATGTGAGTGTCGAGTGACCATCTATGACATTTCTCACTACGCTTAGTGATGAGGGGAGACTTAGGGAATGTAGGTAACAGGGAGGGAATTTGTCTCTTTAGGAGATAACTTTTCAAATACTTGGGGCTTGTTTAGTTGGAAAAAATATTCACTTTTCTCCTTCATCCTCCCTACCCTGTAGAATACTACCTTCTCTTAACTCCTTGAGAATCTCTGATCTAGCATCTATTTCTATAGCCTAGTATAATGATCAGGAATGACAGTGTAGCCCAAAGTTATAAATAGGGGAGCCCTAAGGCTCTCCTTTATGTAAGATTATAATCCTTTCTGTATCTTATTTATAGCAACCCCTTTCCATAAACTCCTCCAAAAAAGGACCATTTGATGTCAAATACTTTTACCCAAGAGTAAATTTAAATCAATATTCTCTCTTCTAGTTACTTTGATTTTTCCCATATCTCTAAAATAATTGTTAAATAAAGGACTTTATCTTTGGTTAAAGGAAATTTTTGTATCTACAATCACAGGGAAGGGGGTGCATATTGAGGAGCTAGGAGAGGTACTCCTGGTGCCCTTGACCTCACAGTTCTTGTATGCAGTAAGAATGAACAATCAGGCAGAAGACACCCAGCCTTTCAGCTGGCAAGCGTTAAAAGTGCTCACTACCCTCTTCTTCCTAAAGCAGACAAGTATGCAGTATAGTTCAGGAAAATGTAGGGAAAAAATCTAAAACTTTGTAATCACAGTTTACAGATAGAAAAGAAATATACTGTAAATGTGGGAACACAGAGAACTGTAGCACAGCTAAGAAAACATAACTAATAAGTGACCAGAACTTTGCCTTGTGCATTTTTTGTATCCCCACAACACCTGAATACAACAAAGTACAGAGAGTCAGCATATGTGATTGATCAGGGCGAGCTCAGGTCTCTTGATCCATAGTCTAGACATCTTGCTAGTTCTGTAGTTAACTGAATCTCATTAATTGATTGTCCCATTGAGAAGCAAAACTCAGTCACTCTCCTGGTACCTGTAGGTCCTGCCTCCATTGGTTTGGATTTCTCTTTGCATGGTTTTGAGCATCTCTATGGAATCCCGCAACATGCTGAATCACACCAACTTAAAAACACAAGGTAAAGTGAAAAGAATTCTTACAGGAGGCTCTGGTTTCTGGACTGGAAAAGTTTGAAAATAAAACATGTGTGATACCTGAGTCAGTGCTAATATGTGCCTGGCCTTTTCCTCTTCAATACTGCTTGTAGAGCTTTAAGAATTTCCCTTTAATGATCACTCAGAACGATGGTTTTCAATTTTTATTTTGTTTTGCAGCAAAAATTAGACAATTATAAAAACTGTAATGCTGAACTTAAGATTATAGAAATAAAAACATGGAACTGAGCAACTGAGCATGCACACACTAATGGTTGAAGTAGCAGGAAGACCTTCGTTACATCACCTTCCTGGGTTTTGCTTTTGTCTCTCAAGTCCTTTCTGGGGAACCCTGGGAAATATACTGTGAAGATCAGTGACCTAGAAAAAGGCTTTTACTAAAAAAGGATAGTGAGCCGGAGTGGAAAAGTGTGGCATCTCATATCATCTTGGATTCCCTTGGGGAGATTATTTCTAACTAACACCATTGACCAAAAAATGCCAGAGGTATCAGACGAAGAAGAAGCAGAACTGAAGGAGTCTGGTCAAATTTGCCTGGTTCAGATGCTGTTTGAATGATAGGTAGACAAAGTGGCAAGTGAATCAGAAACTGTGTTGCTCTCACACCAACCTGAGCTCCATGCTTCCTACCTCAATTCAGTTCCTAATCTTTCCTTACTCAGCACTGTGGAGGCATGTTAGGACACTATCATTTTGTTTTTGTGACAGAGAAATACTCACCAAAATCTGTCAATTTAGTTTTTACATGCTACTGTGGAAGATTCATAGGAAACGGTCCTCACCTCATAAGAGATACTCAGAAAAGATATCTAAGATATGAGATACGCATGCCAATAGTAGCATGAAGAAATGCCAAAGGAATCAAAGGAGGAGGATCATATTCAGCCAGACTGAGTCAGGAAACCTTTAGAGAAGTGGTCAAGAGTTGAGCTTTGAAAGACGTATAGGACCCAAGTCTTTGCAGGGGAAGTAAGTGTTAGTCACTCAGTTGTGCCTGATTCTTTGCAACCCCATGAACTGCAGCCCACCAGGCTCCTCTGTCCATGAGATTTTCCAGGCAAGGATACTGGAGTGGGTCGCCATTTCCTTCTCCAGGGGATCTTCCCAACCCAGGGATCAAAGCTGGATCTTCTGCACTTCAGGCAGATTCTTTACCAACTGAGCTATAAGGGAAGTTTTGCAGGGGAGAATGGAGCTGTAATATTCACTAATAAGATATACATGATGGTCATTTGTAATCCTTCTTTGTATGTTTCAGTGATGGTGATGCTTACCGTCTTTATAACCTAGATGTCTATGGATATAAAATACATGACAAAATGGGCATTTATGGTTCAGTGCCTTATCTCCTGGCCCACAAACTGGGCAGAACTCTAGGCATTTTTTGGCTAAATGCCTCAGAAACACTAGTGGAGATCAAAACAGAACCTGCTGTAAAGGTGAGCTACGGATCATGACTGCATACCATACTTACAGAAGAGACAAAACTAGTGAAATGTAATCATAGTTCAAGGATTTCTAGTGGCAGTCTTCTGCCACTAGAGTCTACAGTATAACTAGGGAAGGCTATTGGTGTGTACAAAGGAACAGACTATTACACACATAAAGGTGGGTCTTGTGGGTTAGAGGGACATTTTTCAGACTTTCATTCCATTCCTTTTTCAGTACACACTGACCCAGATGGGCCCAGTTGCTGCTAAACAAAAGGTCAGGTCTCGAACTGATGTGCACTGGATGTCAGAGAGTGGAATCATTGATGTTTTTCTGTTGACAGGACCTACTCCTTCTGACGTCTTCAAGCAGTATTCATACCTTACAGGTACTTGCATGTGGAAATGCCAGTTTCTTGTTCCATTGTGTTTCCTCTAAACCGTGTAGAATCACTGTAAATTAACATTTGTTGCATATGATATAGCATTTATAAACAATTTACCCAAGCTTTTTAAGAAGCAAGCATTTATCCTTATACTCTCATCCCATTCAGCATCTCATCCCATTCCCTTTAACCAGTGGAATGGTTAAAACATTCCACTGGGGCTGGTAATCTCCATTCTCTAGTCACTAACGTTCACCCATCTGCCTTTCTTGGAGCCTTAAAGGCTCCTAGACTTTCTTTACCTTTAACCCCTTTAATCCCTGGGCTTTCTCTACCTTTATCTCAGGTAACCAGTATCCCAATCTGAACTTTTATATGTTCTCTCCATTAAAATATACCACTGGGGTTAGCACTAAAGCATTTTTATCTTTAAAAGATATGTGGGATCATTTTGATTAATGCAGAAAAAGCATTTGACAAAATCTAACACTATTTCATGATATAAACATTCAGAAGACTAGGAATAACAAGAAGCTTCCTCCACATAATAAAAGGCATTTATGAAAAATTCACAGCTATCCTCATACTCAATTCTGAAAGATTGCAAGGTTTCTCCTAAGATCAGAAACAAGATGAGGTTTCCCACTTTCACCACTGCTACTAAACATTGTAGTTGAAGTTCCAGCCAGAGAAATTAGGCAAGAAAAAGAAATAAAAACCATCCAACTTTGAAAGGAAAATATAAGATTATCTCTATTTACACACAGTGTGATACTATACGATATAAAATCCCAAAGAATACACATACACACACACACACACAATTAACCTAAGTTGTACGGCACATGATCAACACACAAAATTGGTTGTTTCTATATACCAGGAATGAACAATCTAAAACTGAAATTGAGAAGACGATTCCATTTACAGTAACATCCAATAGAATAAAATACCCAGGGATAAACTTAACCAAGGAGGTGAAAGACTTGTATGCCAAAAACTAAAAAAAAACAAAAACAAAAACAAAAAACCCCTGAACTAAAGAAGGCCAAGAAACATAAGAAGAAATCCCATGTTCGTGGATTGGAAGATTTAATATTAAGATGGCAATCCTACTAAAAGCAGTCTATAGATTTACTACTGCTGCTGCTAAATGGCCTCAGTCTTGTCCAACTCTGTGTGACCCCATAGACAGCAGCCCTGGCTCCCCCATCCCTGGGATTCTCCAGGCAAGAATCCCTGTCAAAATCCAATGTCATTTTTAAGTAATAGAAAAGATGATCTTCAAACTCATGTGGGATTTCAAAGAGCCTGAGTAGCCAAAATATCCTGAAATAAAATGTTGAAAGACTCCCACTTTCTAATTTCAAAACTTATTACAATGTTAAAGTAATCCAAACAGTGTAGTACTGGCATAAGGATAGACATATACGCCAATGGAATAAAATTGAGAGTCTAAAACCCATAGATCTTTGGCTTGTTGATTTTCAATAAATGTTCAAGACCTTTCAATGGAGAAATAATTATGTCTTAACCACATGGTACTGGGACAACTGGATATCCACATGCAAAAGAATGAAGGTAGACCCTTATCTCACATCATATACAAAAAATTAACTCAAAACCGATCAATGGAATAAATATAAGAACTAAAGTCGTAGAACTCTTATAAGAAAACAGGTAAATCATGACCTTGGATTTGGCAACAGATTCTTAGCTATGACACCAAAATCATGAGCAACAGAAGAAAAAAACAGATAAGTTGGACCTTTTTTTTTTTTTCCAGCTGTGCCACTTGACATGTGGGGTCTTCGTTCCTCAACCAGGGATCTAACCCACACCCTCTGCAGTGAAAGTAGGGAGTCTCAACTACCAGACCACCAGGGAAGTTGCAAGTTGCACTTCTTTAAAACTAAAAACTTTTGTGAGTCAAAGAACATTATCAAGAAAGTGAGAAGCCAACCTATAGAATGGGAGAAAATATTTGCAAATCATCTATATGATAAGGGTCTAGTATCCTGAATATATAAAAAACTCTTACAACTCAACAGCAAAAAGAAACAGTCTAATTCTAAGATGAACCAAGGGCTTAAATAGACATTTCTCAAAAGAAGATGTACAGATGGATTAATGAGCACCTGAAAAGAAGCACAACAGCATTAGGTAAATTAAAACCACAATGAAATACTGCTTCAAAACCACTGGGATGGCTAAATCATAAAGAAAAGTGAGAGAGAGAGAGAAAATAGTAAGTGTTGGTGAGGATGTGGAGAAATTAGAAACTCATACATTACTGGTTGGAACATAATATGGTTCAGCTGCTGTGGAAACAGTTTGGCAGTTCCTCAAAAAGCTAAACATAGAATTACCATATGACCCAGCACGATGATTAATTTTGTGTGTCAAGTCATGGTGCCCAGATATTTGGTTAAACACTAGTGTAGATGTCACTATGAAGTTGTTTTTTAGATGAGATTAATAATTAAATCAGTAGACTATGAGTAAAGCAGACTCATACTCTGTGATGTGAGTGGGTTTCATCGAATCAGTTGAAAACCTTGAGAAAAAAGGACTGTGGTGTCCCCCTAAAGAGGGGCTTCTCCAGTGACTCAGCAGTGAAAGAATTTGTCTGCAGTGCAAGAAACACAGGAGACACAGGTTCGATTCCTGGGTTGGGAAGATACCCTGTAGGAGAAAATAGCAACGCACTCCAATATTCTTGCCTGGAGAGTCCCATGGACAGAGGAGCCTTGCAGGCTACAGTCCATAGGGTCGCAAAGATGTGGACGCAACCCAGCGACTGAGCACACACATCCCCTAAAGTAAAAGGAATCTGTCTTGAGACTGTCTTTGTTCTCAAGCTGCAACGTCAACCCTTCCCTGGGTCTCCAGGCTGGCCTACCTGCAGAATCCAAGCCCCTACAATCACATGAACCAGTTCCTTAAGATAAGTCCATCATTTTCTTTCTCTGTATATGTATAAATACATATATACATATACACATATCCTTTTGATTCTGTTTCTCTACAGAACCCTAACTCACTCATCCAGCAGTTCCACTCCTAGATATATACTTGAACTGAATGGAAACTGAACAGATACTTGTATGCCAACAATCACTACAGCATTGTTTACCAGAGCCCAAAAGTGGAAACATGCTAAGTGCTCATCGGAAATGAAGGGATAAACATGGTCTTCCCTGGTAGTACAGTGGATGAGAATTCACCTCCCAATGCAGCAGACACGGATTCAATCTCTGGTCCAGGAAGACTCCACATGATGCAGAGCAACTAAAGCCTGCATGCCATAGCTGCTGAAACCTATGCATCTAGTCTGTGCTCTGCAACAAGGGAAGCCACCGCGATGAGAAGCCCGTGCACTGCAACGAAGAGTAGCCTCCACTCACCACAACTAGAGAAAGTCCTTGTGCAGCAACGAAGACCCAGCACAACCAAAAATAGGCTAATTAATTGTTAAAAAAAAAAAGATGAATGGATTAACAAAATGCTTTCTTGTTGATGCCCTAAGTGTGAGACTCAGTGCTTAGATCTTGTAGATATTCAGGAAACACTTATCAAATGTACAATTAACATTGTGGTGGTACCTGGCTCAGTTGTCATCTCCCCCTTTTAGGCACACAAGCCATGCCCCCTCTCTTTTCTCTGGGGTACCATCAATGCCGCTGGAACTATGAAGATGAGCAGGATGTAAAGGCAGTGGATGCAGGATTTGATGAACATAACATTCCTTATGATGTCATGTGGCTGGACATAGAGCACACAGAGGGCAAGAGGTACTTCACCTGGGACAAGAAAAGATTCCCAAACCCCAAAAGGATGCAAGATCTGCTCAGGAGCAAAAAACGTAAGGTAAAATAAGCCAGTGGGCTTCCCAGGTGGCACAAGTGGTAAAGAACCCGCCTGCCAATGTAGGGGATGTAAGAGACGCAGGTTTGATCCCTGGGTTAGGAAGATCCCCTGGAGGAAGGCATGGCAATCCACTCCAGTATTCTTGCCTGGAGAATCCCATAGACAGAGGAGTCTAGCAGGTGACAGTCCATGGGGTTGCAAAACTGCACACAACCGATGTGACTTGTGTACACACAAGACAGCATTCTGAACCTTTTCATTGCAGAGCATTTAAAAATGTTCAAGTTGCCTTGGCACATTAGTGAACAAGAACCATCTTGTAAAAAAAAAAATGGCCGGAAAATACTACTTTCAAGTGTAACTGTAATTGTGATCATAGAAAAGCTCTGGTGAAAAAGTGATAACGCTATCTACCGCTGCTTTAGTGGGTCTAGGTCCCCATAAGGATGAAGGGGCCTACCATTCGGTTCCATTCATCGTGACCAGCGTCTACTAATGTGATGGGTGCACCTCATGCAAAATTTGATTTGATGTCAAGATTGATGATATCACACTGGCACCAAAAGGGTATGAACAGGTTAATTAGTCCCATAGTGAGGCATTTTAGGGGTGCAGAGCTGCTCCCAAGCGCCTCTGAAAATGGCCTAAGAGAGCTAGGAAAGGAGACAGGCTCAGGTTTTAAGGTGGTTCCTGTGCATGCACTAGGGCTTGTGTGATTTGAACTTCTTGTTGGCCCCAAAGAAGGAAGCATCAGGGCTTTGTCAGCATGCACAGGTGTGGGCAGAAGGGTAAAGGGCCTGAAGATGTGGTGGGGCTTGAAGCTTTTAACAGTTGGTCAGAAATGAAGTCAGATTCTTTAGTACATTATTTTTCCTGCATGCTTCCCTGATGGACTCACCCTGTCCATATGGCCAAGGAAGGCACTAAAATAGAAAACGAGGACAGGGAGATGGCACTGGAAAGTATATAATGCAGGTGTGGTGGTGGTGGTGGTCATGGCAATAATGAAAAGAGTGAAGGAGAAAAAAAAAAAAACAGGAAAGAAAAGGGAAGACTCCCATATGTATCTCATGAACGGATCCCTCAGTCCCTATCCGTGAGATTCAAGTTGCCTTTTCAACCCATTCTATTGATCCCCAGGACTTTTACAAATGTTCAGAGCCAATGCTGTTAACTCTTAATATTCCAGTTAATAAACATTTTTTGGTGTTTATTATTGAAGCAGCCCAAAAGTTTGGAGAAGGCAATATCACCCCACTCCAGTACTCTTCCTTGGAAAATCCTATGGACAGAGGAGCCTGGTAGGCTGCAGTCCATGGGGTCGCTAAGAGTCGGACAGTACTGAGCGACTTCACTTTCACTTTTCGCTTTCATGCATTGGAGAAGGAAATGGCAACCCACTCCAGTGTTCTTGCCTGGAGAATCCCAGGGAGCCTGGTGGGCTGCCATCTATGGGGTCACATAGAGTCGGATACGACTGAAGCGACTTAGCAGCAGCAGCAGCAGCCCAAAATCTAACTGACAGATGAATGGATAAAGGAAATGTGGTATATACATATGATACAAAATTACTCAGTCTTTAAAAGGGAGGCCATTTGGATACATGCTACTGCAACGTGAATGAACCTTGAGGACATTATGCTGAGTGAAATAAGCCCATCACAAAAAGACAAATACTATATGATTTCACTAATCTGTAATATCTAAAGCAGTCAAAATCATAGAGACAGAGAGGGGAAGGGTGGTTGCCAAGGGCTAGAGAGGAGGAGGCAATGGGAAGTTGTTTTTAATGGATATAGAGTTTCAGTTTTACAAGATAGAAAGAGTTGTAGACATTGACTGTACAACATTGTGAATGCACTGTTGAACTGCAAGGTCTCCTATGTCTCCTGCATTGCAGGTGGATTCTTTATCTGCACGCTTAAAACTGGTTAAGATAGTGAATTTTATGTTATGTATATCTTACCACATTTTAATATTTTTAAAGTTTTTTAGCAATGGAGGATTAAACTTCAGCGTGTAGAGTAGATTTTTACAGACATGAAGGATGATTATTAGAAGATTATTCTAGCCAAATAGATGGTTTTGACGCCCTCAAGTAGGTGAAAGTGATGGTATTAGAGGGGCAAGGAGAGATGCTAAAGATGCTAAAGACATGGGGCTCTGATCATAGCTCTTTTCAAACCTCCTTCCTAAATGCTTCTCTGGTGGCTCACATGGTAAAGAATCTGCCTGCAATGCAGGAAACCTGGATTTGATCCCTGGGTCAGGAAGATACCCTGGAGAAGGGAATGACAACCATTCTGGTATTCTTGTCTGAAAAATCCCATGGACAGAGGAGCCTGGTGGGCTACAGTCCATGGGGTCACAAAGAGTGGAACATGACTGAGCAATTAACACTCCACTCCTTCCTAAATATGGCTGTACCATTGGATTTGGTTTTTTTTTTATTTTTAATAATTCTCTTTTCTTTAATGTTTGCTTTTGTGTTATCTTAGCCTCTTAGGTATCCAGAGAGCAGAGGCCTTGCCTACTTAATCCTTATGTAAAGCACTCAGCACCACAGAGAGATAGAATCTTAATAAATGTGATCTTTAGAACATGTATTGGAGGGACAGCAATCACTGTGAAAAAGAATAGACCTGGTTTTGATATCAATTTATATTCCCATGAGCACATGAAAGGTGATAGGGTTTTACTGGTGTCTGAAATATCTCAGTACTAGCAGTTGTTATGGGCTTCCCAATGGCTCAGCAGATAAAGAATCCGCCTGAATGCAGGAGACACGGGTTCAATCCCCAGGTCAGGAAGCTCCCCTGGAGAAGGGAATAGCAACCACTCCAGTATTCTTGCCTGAAAAATCGCATGGACAGAGGAGCCTGGTGGGCTACAGTCTAATGGGTTGCAAAGAGTCAGACATGACTGAGTGACTAAGCACAATACAGTTGTTTTGAGTAAAATGTGAACTCCAAAACTATGATGAAAACATATAAATGAATATATGACTTATGTGAGACTGATGAGATCTTTAAACTTTTATGTCCTGACAGCTTGTGGTCATTAGTGACCCCCACATCAAGGTTGATCCCAACTACTCAGTGTATGCTAAGGCCAAAGAACAGGGCTTTTTTGTGAGGAATCATGAAGGAGGAGACTTTGAAGGTGTATGCTGGCCTGGTAAGATGTCATTTTTTTCACCTGATATCCACTGTTTAGCCCCAATTAATGAAGGCTGCACTAATTTCTTATAGATGTCACATGCTATATTTTAGGTGCCTTTCCTTAAAGGTATTATCAACTTTTATGTCTTTCATCTAACACCTGGTATGATGTTCTTTGTATACATTTATAAGTCAGTGAATGATTGAAAAATAAATAAGCAAACCTCAGTAACATGCTGTTTCCCTTAGCAAATAAAACTTAAAAGCCAGAGAATTGGAACAGAAGAAGAGGAAGAAAGAAGAGTCCTGCATGTCTCTCCCTGTGCTTTTTTTTTTTTTTTTTGCCTCAACAGCCCATAGGTTTGACTTTCCAGCCTTTCATGAGTGATCTCAGCTGCCCCTGACAACTCTGAAGCCTTCATTTCAGAAATGATTAATTTAAAGCCTTGGTAGAAACTCCTCACAGACAAAAGGGAATTACCAGTCTATCATCTGATAGCACTCTATCACAAATTCACACACAATGGAGAAAGCCCATGCATTCCTCTTCCCCCTGTACCACTTACAAACACATCTCTGCCCTCCTTCAGAACAAAGGGTTCACTCCAGGATATCTGCCATAATCCTTACTGGGGCTGTCTGAGGCCATCAGTGAACGATAGGCTCCATCCTGGTGCTTGTTCATTGGCATTCCCCTGCCCTCTGGGTCTGAGAGGACTAGTGATTGTCACTGGAGTTCAGCATTGCCTTCTCCATTAGCTTCTCACCAGACTGTGCCTCTTTATCGGCTGTCTTTTACGTTTGATGTAAGGCACTCATTCATTACCCAGCTTTCACATCTTACATCTTACCGTGAGGACCACTGTTACTAACAGGCTGTCTACTCTTCTGCCTCTGCAGGTCTTTCCTCTTACCTGGATTTCACCAACCCCAAAGTCAGAGAATGGTATTCTAGTCTTTTCGCTTTCTCTGTTTATCAGGTTTGTTTTTATTCCTTTGCTCTTTTCTAGTTACCTGGAAGGATGAAGTAAGGAAAGAAGTAACTAAATAGAAGTACTCTGCTTCACTGAGTAGTTCTTGATAAATAATACTTATATGAAGAGGCAGGGATGCCAACCACATATCAGATTTTGGTGGTGCCATATGAATGGCGTATGAAGAGAGGCACCATATGAATTACCAAATGCACAAAAGCTGTGATTTTGACTTTCATTATGATAGACTGTATAGTATATCAAATTACTTAATAATAGAGATTATATTTTCAAATTGTAGAAATTTTTACTTCATATGGTATTATTAAAAGTGATAATGATACATGTGAAAGTATCTTGCAGAGTATAACATGACATTAAAAGTAAGGTATAATAATTCTTAAAATCTTATAAAAATCACAGAGGAAACTGGAGAGGCCTCATCTAGACAACTGTTGTCAACCAATGGTGGTAGTGATAAGAATGATGACTAATATAAATTGAGTACATGCTATGTTCCAAGCTCTATGCTAATCACTTTGTGTGCATTATACCATTTCATCTTCACAATAACTCTTTGAAGTTGGAATTGTTAATTAACTCTAATTCCACAGACAAGAAAATCAAGGCATGGACAAGTATAAAAATCTGCTAAATTCACCCATCTAATAAGTGGTAAATCCAAGATTTTAACTTAGGTCGACTATCTCCCAAGCCTGGCTCTTGACCACTAAACTCTAGTTTCTGAGCATCCTGTATTAGGATATAGAAATAGGAGCTTCCCTGAGGTTAAGAATCTGCCTTGCAATGCAGGAGATGTGGGTTCCGTCCCTGGTTGGGAAACTAAGACCTACATGTTGTAAACCGTTACACCACAGCAAAAGATCTCACATGAGGCAGTGCAGATCCTGCGTGCTGCAACCAACCTGATGCAACAAACTAAATAAGTAAATGTTTGTTTTTTTTTTAAAAAGAAGAGAACTTAGAGCAGGGTTAAATAATAATCAGGCCAATCCAGTCATACACACTTGTTCCCCTGTTGTCTATGGCTGCTGGCATATAACTATACCTGGACTGGGCTATTGAAAAAAGAGGCCTTATGGCCTGCAAAGTTGAAAATATTTACTATCTGGCCCTTCCAGAAAAAGTTTGCCAGCCACTGCCTTAGAGAGTGTTAAAGAACAACAGTCAAAGCAGCTAAATACTTGGAACCTATACAGCCTTGTTTATTGAAGTATACATGATTAGAAAGAATTTGAAGTAAAGAGTCAGAAAAAAAACATGTAAGCCTCCTCCAGGCATTTGAAAGACTACCATGTGGGGAAGGCAGCAGATGTATTTTCTGGTATCCCAGAAGACAGCCTGGTCCCTGTGAGAGAATGTTACACGGAGCAAGACTTTCAGAAAACTTGGAATGAGCTGCCTGAGAGACTCCTGGTCATTGTAACTATTGAATCAAATGCTGAGAGGCCAGGGATTTTTATAAAGGGACTCCATCCTGGTAGGCTCCAGTCCAAGGGGTTGCTAAGAGTCGGGCACAACTGAGCAACTTCACTTTGACTTTTCACTTTCATGCATTGGAGAAGGAAATGGCATCACTCCAGTATTCTTGCCTGGAGAATCCCAGGGACTATGGGGTCACACAGAGTCAGACACAACTGAAGCGACTTAGCAGCAGCAGCAGCACCGGGTTAACTGGATGACTCAACAGCCCCTTCCCACTCTAAGTCAAACAATTCTCTGTAGGATACAAACTCTAGATCCTGCTGACAAATGGTGTCTTAGCTGTCAAACCCTTCACAGTACTAGAGGGAAGGCAGAATCTCTTCACGGACAGCTCTAACTGCCCCTAGTAACAGCTGGAGCAGATGAGGGATGATGGAGAACCTGATTGTGAATGTTCACAACCTGTCCTGTAGGGGTTCTCCAGGACGTCTCAGAATGGACTTGTGGGTGACATGGGAATACAGCACAGCGCTCTTTCATTCATCAGCAAGAACTTATTGAGAACCCTCTGCCATTCAGGTTGTTCTAGGTATTTGGGATTTATCAGTGAATAAAACAGACAAAATTCCTTGCCCTGTGGAACTTTTATTCTAGCAGATGACAGAGCATAGGTAATAAACAATAAATAATAAGGTAAATGGAGTAGGAAAGAGGATTAGGGTTGGCTGTCATATTAACCTTATCACTGTAGGAGTTTTATCATGATCAAGATTGACTTCCTAGGGATCTACTGACATCCTCTACATATGGAACGACATGAATGAGCCCTCTGTCTTTAAAGGCCCGGAGCAAACCATGCAGAAGAATGCCATTCATCATGGCAACTGGGAGCACCGGGAACTTCACAACATCTATGGCTTTTATCAGGTAAGACATCTAAAAAGCAGCTGCCTGGATCCACAGGCCCTACGTTTGGGGCTGAAAGTCATTTGCTTTGTAACAACCATACTATACTGTTCATTTCTCTTTGTGTGTCTTTTCTGTCAACTGTAATAGGTCTTATCAGGTTGTAACCAATATAAAACATTATTTCTCCCTTTGCGTCTTTTCCTTCTATAATGAACCTGATCAATTGATTAACTTATAGATATTGTGGGATTAATGATAACATGGAAACATCTTCCTTGACAGGAGCCATTAGTAAGGAGCATTAGATAATCCCTCAAACCTTTTACTGAAGTAGGCTGTGCATAAATACATCAAAGACAAAACAAATTTTTAAAAATTTCACAAGTGTCTAAATACAATAAGTCTTATGTTCATACCAGGGAAGTAAGATTTAGAACACAGAGGCACAATTTCAGTATGTATACTTTCTAATTGTAGAAGGCCTTCCTTAAGTACTTAGCCTTCTCAATGGAAGGTGGTAGAATTGTCTTCCATTTGCCAGTCACATTCAAAAATCTTTGCAGTCACTTGCCCTAATTTATATCTGTGGTTCTTTGTTATCTTCAGAATGTAACAGTGTTCCTGTGACCCTTCCACCAATTGCTGTTTTCCAGTGGGAGCTGCTGGCTACATATGGCATGGTTTCCAGATAGTATCAGTTTACTTCTCTACGCAGGCTCTTGCTATATCTGTAAACTACTTTATAGTTGAGGAATTTTCTTACATAGGCCAGAGCCAGTCACTTAACCTCTCTGAAGCTCAGTTTTTTCCATTAACGAAAACTATCTCAGAGGTTGTTGTATAAGTTATAAGAAAAAAATCTTAATGCCTACAATAATAAGCACCAAATAAATTCTCTTTTATTATTTACCATTATTTCATTGCTATTTTTCAGTTTTTATTTATTTGCTTTTTTGACTGTGCTGAGTCTTAGTTGCTGCTCAGGCTTTTCTCTAGTGTGGCACGCAGGAGCTACTCTCTAGTTGCAGTGTGCAGGCTTCTCGCTGAAGTTGCTTCTCTTGTTGTGGAACACGGGCTCTAGGGCACGTGAGCTCAGTGGCTGTGGTGCCCAGGCTCTAGCGTATAGGCTCAGTAGTTGTGGTGCACAGGCTTAGTTGCTCCCCAGCATGTGGGATCTTCCCAGACCAGAGATTGAGCTTGTGTCTCCTGCATTGGCAGGCAGAGTCGTTACCTCTGAGCCATCAGGGAAGCCCCTGTTTCATTGCTATTTTAATCAAAGAAATTCTTTCACTCTTTTAATAGGGAAATTTAGAGCAGTTTCATTACATCGTGAAAATTATTTGGAAGATTTTTTAATATTTTCCATTTCATGTTCCCACCTATTATTTACTCTTTGCACATGAAATAGCTTATTGGGGATGTCTGCACAATGCCATAATTCAGTCATCTGTTTGAAATTTTTCTTCTTTGACATCATAGCAAATGGCCACTACAGAAGGACTGATCCAGCGATCTAAAGGAAAGGAGAGACCCTTTGTTCTTACACGTTCATTCTTTGCTGGATCACAAAAATATGGTAAGGACTGGCTCATATGCTTATACTTAAAAACACAAGCTAGCAGCCTGTCTCTTTTGACCATGTACGGTATATGGTGCAACTCTGTTGATACTTTCCTTCTCAGTAGATCACCCCTTAGATTGTAGAGAGTGATGCGCCCGAAATATTTATTTTGTCCTGAGACAGAGTAAACCAATTTTAATAAAGCTTAGTTACTTGTTTCCCATGGAAGAACTTCCCTTGTGACTCAGCTGGTAAAGAATCTGCCTGCAATCAGGGAGACCTGGGTTCGATCCCTGGGTTGGGAAGATCCTCTGGAGAAGGGAAAGACTACCCACTCCAGTATTCTGGAGTGGAGAAGTCCATGGACTGTATTGTCCATGGGGTCACAAAGTCAGACACGACTGAGCAACTTCACTTTCACTTTTCATGGAAGAACTGGCCACTTAGTTGGGAGAATGTCTTTAGAGAATCTATTTTCTGGGATGGCCATTTCTGACCCTGTCTCTTTGATTTATCAAGACCAGAGAAAATATACTTCTAACATTCCTTCAACCACCTGTTCCACTAAGCAATGTGGTTTAAAATAGACCTGGCTTTTTTGCTTGTGGTCAGCGTCATCTATAGCTGGATCCAGTGTACTAGCTATTGCAGATCTAGTTCAACCTTACCACCCCATGGCAGGAAGGCTATTTTAAGTTTCCTGGCCTTGCATAAATAACCTGAAGCTTAAGTCCCAGTTTGAGGACAGCTTTCATTTTACCAGAGACATTATTAGGCCTCCTACTCCACCCCTGAAAACCAGCCCCAATGGTACTCTGGAAAAGGCCAAAATATTATCAGCAGGCAAAGATATACAGAGATGCTCATCACAGCATTAGTCCTTAAAATAAAAAGAAAGAAAGAAAATCCAGATATCTAACAGTAAGGGAATAGTTATTAAGTTATGGTGTATTCATACGATAGACTATCATAAGGATATTTCATATATGTCTTAATTGCATGGTAGATGGGGGGGAAATCAGGATACCTAAATGTTTATATATTATGCTGATTTTGTTAAAAAAAATATATATATATATGTAGTACATTATGAGAAACGTTGGACTGGAAGAAACACAAGCTGGAATAAAGATTGCTGGGAGAAATATCAATAACCTTAGATATGCAGATGACACCACCCTTATGGCAAAAGTGAAGAGGAACTAAAAAGCCTTTTGATGAAAGTGAAAGAGAAGAGTGAAAAAGTTGGCTTAAAGCTCAACATTCAGACAACGAAGATCATGGCATCTGGTCCCATCACTTCATGGGAAATAGATGGGAAAACAGTGGAAACAATGTCAGACTTTATTTTTTTGGGCTCCGAAATCACTGCAGATGGTGACTGCATCCATGCAATTAAAAGACACTCCTTGGAAGAAAAGTTATGACCAACCTAGATAGCATATTCAAAAGCAGAGACATTGCTTTGCCGACTAAGGTCTGTCTAGTCAAGGCTGTGGTTTTTCCAGTAGTCATGTATGGATGTGAGAGTTGGACTGTGAAGAAGGCTGAGCCCCGAAGAATTGATGGTTTTGAACTGTGGCGCTGGAGAAGACTCTCGAGAGTCCCTTGGACTGCAAGGAGATCCAACCAGTCCATTCTGAAGGAGATCAGCCCTGGGATTTCTTTGGAAGGAATGATGCTAAAGCTGAAACTCCAGTACTTTGGCCACCTCATGCGAAGAGTTGACTCATTGGAAAAGACTCTGATGCTGGGAGGAATTGGGGGCAGAAGGAGAAGGGGATGACAGAGGATGAGATGGCTGGATGGCATCACTGACTCAATGGACGCGAGTCTGAGTGAACTCTGGGAGTTGGTGATGGACAGGGAGGCCTGGAGTGCTGCGATTCATGGGGTCGCAAAGAGTCGGACACAACTGAACGACTGAACATACATACATACATACATATGTAGGTAGTAATCTAAATGGGGCTTCCTAGATGGCGCTAGTGGTAAAGAACCCACCTCTCAGTTCAGGAGACCTAGGAGACTTGGGTTTGATCCCTGAGTTGGGAAGATCGCCTAGAGGAGGGCATGGCAACCCACTCCAGTATTCTTGCCTGGAGAATCCCATGGACAGAAAAGCCTGGTCAGCTCAAGTCCATGGGGTTGCAAAGAGTCGGACACGAAAGTGGTGACTTAGCAAGCACACACGCAATAATCTAAATGAATATAATACCATGGTGATTATGAGTTATTTTAATTTTCTTATTTATCTCTATTTTTCAAATTCTCTATAAGTATCCTTTTTAATCACTAAAACAAGTAAGGTCTTTGAATGAAAACATTTCTAAGGAGAAGTTTAAAAAAGATATAACCGGAGGTAGTGGAGTGGTGGGCTGGGGGTTTCAGGTTAGCAGATGCAAAATGTTACATATAGAATGGATAAACAACATGATCCTGCTGTGTAGCACAGGGAACTATATTCAGTATCCCAAGATAAACCATAATGGAAAAGACTATGGAAAATGTATATATGTATAACTGGATCACTGCTGTGCAGCAGAAATTAGCACAAAATTGTAAATCAGTTCAGTTCAGTCGCTTAGTCATGTCTGACTCTTTGCGACCCCATGAATCGCAGCACACCAGGCCTCCCTGTCCATCACCAACTCCCGGAGTTCACTCAGACTCACGTCCATTGAGTTGGTGATGCCATCCAACCATCTCATCCTCTGTCATCCCCTTCTCCTCCTGCCCCCAATCCCTCCCAGTGTCAGTCTTTTCCAGTGAGTCAACTCTTCACATGAGGTGGCCAAAGTACTGGAGTTTCAGCTTCAGCATCATTCCTTCCAATGAACACCCAGGACTGATCTCCTTCAGAATGGACTGGTTGGANCATCAAGAGGCTTTTTAGTTCCTCTTCACACTCTGCCATAAGGGTGGTGTCATCTGCATATCTGAGGTTATTGATATTTCTGCCAGCAATCTTGATTCCAGCTTGTGTTTCTTCCAGCCCAGTGTTTCTCATGATGTACTCTGCATATAAGTTAAATAAGCAGGGTGACAATATACAGCTTTGACATACTCCTTTTCCTATTTGGAACCAGTCTGTTGTTCCATGTCCAGGTCTAACTGTTGCTTCTTGACCTGCATATAGGTTTCTCAAGAGGCAGGTCAGGTGGTCTGGTGTTCCCATCTCTTTCAGAATTTTCCACAGTTTCTTGTGATCCACACAGTCAAAGGCTTTGGCATAGTCAATAAAGAAGAAATAGATGTTTTTCTGTAACTCTCTTGCTTTTTTGATGATCCAATGGATGTTGGCAATTTGATCTCTGGTTCCTCTGCCTTTTCTAAAACCAGCTTGAACATCTGGAAGTTCACGGTTCACGTATTGCTGAAGCCTAGCTTAGAGAATTTTGAGCATTACTTTACTAGTGTGTGAGATGAGTGTAATTGTGCGGTAGTTTGAGCATTCTTTGGCATTGCCTTTCTTTGGGATTGGAATGAAAACTGACCTTTTCCAGTCCTGTATAATTGTAAAGCTATACTTTAAAAAATAACAGAAGATATGCATATAAGTAATTTTTTATCTCTTAAATATATTGGCCCATTGCCTAGTCTTTAATACTCTGTGTGAAGCTATTGACTTACCCCCAAAGCACACCAAGTGAGGCATTACAAAGAACACTGTTGTATCAAGTCCTGTGCTGAGACCAACAACCAGAGAGAACTTCCAACTAAACAGCCATTTGAGACCTGAAAACATCTGCATATTTACATGAACTTTGTTGCTTTATAAGAATGTTATGGGTTTCAAAGTCATTATGTAGATATATACATACCTCATTTGAAGTCCAGGAGGAATTATGAAGGTACTGTTTTAAAAGAAAAATCCCTTGAAAATATTTTCCTTTGAAGGCCATAGGACAGCCTAAAATTTCTACAAAATATTAAACCAAAAATAGCCACCAAAAGTATTTTAGTAAAAGAGAGACAAAATGTTTCAGGAGTAATATAGACTTAATAAAATAAGGTTATTTTCTTTTATGAATCTCTTTAGTGTTATATATCTTTACAAATTGTTACCAACCATTCAGTGCTCAAGAGCACTGGCTTTAGAGTCAGACTGCCTGAGCTCAAATCCTACCATATCCACTTTTGCCATATTTCCATCTGCTGTAAAATAAAGTTAGTGTTTACTTGATAGAGTTGTTGTGATGATTAAATGGAATGATACATGCAAAGTAGCATACCTCCTGGCTCAGTGAGGGCTCTGTAAATGTTAACTATTGTTATTACTACTTTATTTTGTCTCCCTCATGTGGTCTTAAAACCTCTTACAGAGGATTTTGCAGAAAGCAGGGTGGCACATAGGCATATGGATCAATGAAACAGAATAGAGAATCCAGAAAGAGTCCAACACATATATGATCAAATATTTAGCAGCAGAGTTGCCAAGGCAATTCAATGGAGAAAGGAGTTTTTTCAATAAATAGTACTGAAACATGGAGTATNGTATCCATATGGGGGAGGGGGGGGGGAAGAATCTTAACCCTTACCTCACACCATACACACAAAATAACTCAAAATGGAATATAGACTTATACTATAAAAATTAAAACAAACAGGCTTCTAGACAAAAAAATGTAGAAAACCTTCGTGACTTTGAGATGGCAAAATTTCTTAGAACACAAAAAGCACAAAACATAAAAAATGATAAATTGGACTTCATCAAAATTTTAAAAAGATATTGTTAAGAAAATGAAAGTGAAAGTCACTCAGTCATATCCGATTCTTTGTGACCCCATGGACTATACAATCCATGGAATTCTCCACTCCAGAATACTGGAGTGGGTAGCCTTTCCCTTCTCCAGGGGATCTTCCCAACCCAGGGATCAAACCCAGGTCTCCTGCATTGCAGATGGATTCTTTACCAGCTGAGCCACAGGGAAGCCCATTGTTAAGAAAATGAAAGTCAAGTCACAGACTGAGAGAAGACATTTGCAATATACATATATATTTATCAAAGAACTTGTATCCAGACTATATAAAGAACTTTCACAATTAAATAATTGAAAGAAATGTTTTCCTTTATATTAGTTTGTCTATTACAAATATGGAATCTAAATATGAAATTGAGTACACATGGGCTGATTTTTTTTTTCTTTTAATACCTTCTTACTGATGACCAAAGGAGCTGTGTGGACAGGTGATAACACAGCAGAGTGGAGTTACCTGAAAATTTCTATCCCTATGTTACTTACCCTCAGCGTGACTGGAATCTCTTTTTGTGGAGGTAAGATGATAGCCTCAGGCCTGAAGTGAAAGAAAAATCAAAGCGGTGAGGGGTTTCCATTAAAGCTGGTCAGAAATCGCTTCTTGTGAGTTGTTTTCAACAGAATAAACGTGGGAAAGAGAAAATGAGGAGAATGGAGAACAGACTAGAGAGGAGAATGAAGGGGATGCTTCAGCACTGCTAGTGTCTCGTCTGAACTGAGGACATGAATGAAGTCAAGTCATCAGAAAGCGAGCCGCAGTGTTCTTTTCCTCATTCTCTTTACTGCTCCTTAGACACTCTTGATAACTGAGTTTCTCTTCTTGAAATACTCCTTTTCTATCTGAAAGTGAGAAAAATGGAGAGAACTACAAAGAATTTAGCAAATCAGAAATCAGCTATACAGAAACTCTGTGGCATTTTATATATATACACACACACTTGGAAAAGATAAAATTTAGTTAAAATAAGATTCTCTGATGGGTTGCCTTCCTTTAATCCTAGCAATTCCCTGCAGATGAGAGATCTCAGTATAGAGATGCTCAACCTAGCTACAGGTCCAGCTGCTCCTTGTTTTCTGTGGGACTGGAAGCATTTAATATCACATTTTGATAGATGTGTTTTTTAATAGCGCTAGTTCACATTCAACACAAATAATTTGTCTCCTGCTTAAGGGCTATGCCTAAAATTTTTTCCCTACACCTCTAATTCTGATTATGTCTCTCTCTCTCTACTTCTTTCTATGGTTTTTATCTTGCTTTCAAACAAAATCAATTGCCAATCACCACCACCACTCACCATCACTAAATACAGGCTTATTGAATCAGGCAGATATGCAGTTTCTGAGTTACCAGGGTTCAGGACAAACAGAAATGTTGATCTTGCAGTAAAGCTTTTTGACAGGAAAAGAACATATTCAAAGAGCATATTGTCAGATCCCCAGACAGCCTGAGGTTTTCAGTATGTGCTTCCTAATTTGAGGCCACAGTTTGATGCTGCCATTTTGAGTGCATATACATACCTTTGCCCTATTGGTCTGCAAGGCCTTTTCTTACCTGTGGGCATCATCTGTTAGACGCCCGGGCCTCTCACTCAGCCTTTCTTTACTGACTAATCAGCGGATGTAGGTGGCTTCATCGGGGATCCAGAGGCAGAGCTGCTAGTGCGGTGGTACCAGGCAGGAGCCTACCAGCCCTTCTTCCGTGGTCATGCCACCGTGAACACCAAGAGACGGGAGCCCTGGCTCTTTGGGGAGGAGCACACCCGGCTCATCCGAGAAGCCATCAGAGAGCGCTACACCCTCCTGCCCTACTGGTATTCTCTGTTCTACTCTGCACACGTGGCTTCTCAACCTGTCATGAGGTAAACAGGCTTCACCACCACCCCAGTAACCAGTCTCTACCAGAAAATCCCCTCAGTCACTGGCAATGGAGTAATTACAGTGATTGCAAAAGAAAAGCCAGGAGTTTAACCAAGTGTCAGTCAGGTTATCAAGCACCAACTGTGAGCAGGGTCAGGCAGTAGAGGTCACAGAAGATAAAAACTAGATCCCCTGCTATTTGGTGATTCAAGCATTAATATTTGGTTAGTGTTAGTCGCGCAGTCGTGTCCAACTCTTTGTAACCTTTGAATAGTAGCCTCTGTCCATGGAATTTTCCAGGCAAGAATACTGGAGTGGGGTAGCCATTCCGTTCGCCAGGGGATCTTCCCGACCCAGGGATTGAACCTGGGTCTCCTGCACTGCAGGCAGAGTCTTTACCATCCAAGCCACCAGGTAAACCCATAATATTTAGTAGGGGATAGAAATAGAAGGAAGGAAGGAAGAGAAAGAAAAGATAAAATGACTTTGTACTTCAGTTCATCTAGTATTTAACCTATGTAGGGAAACAAAACATGCCACCCCAAAATATGTCTTTTCGGCTTGAGGATTCTTAGGAGCTGATTGTTTTTGAACATACAAAAGGCTCAGGAAGTCTTTCTTTTTAACCTCCTCCTTAAATGCCTACAAGAATTTAGATAAAGAGTTTGGTCCAGGAAGTACATTATCACCAGAGATACCTACAAGGAATATGCGCTAAGCATAGTAGGCGGAAGCTGGGAACGAAAGTCCTCTCTGTGTCCCATTGTCTTTGCATGGCCCAGCAAATGTTTGCTTATCAAACATTTGTTTTTCCGTCTCCAAGTGAATATCTTGCCTCACTTTTGGTTTTTTATCTTTTTTTTTTTTTTTTTTGGCTGCACCAGAGGCATGTGGGATCTTAGTTCCCAGACCAGAGATAGAACCCATGCCCCTACAGGGGAACCACAGAGTCTTAACCACTGGACTACCAGGGGAAGTTTCCTTCCTCCCCTTTGAAGTCCCAAACCTCACTCACTTCTCCTTCTCTCAAGTGTTACATCAGCCTCAATTGCCTATCTTGTCTTTAGGCAGTATATTTTTATGGAGCTCCTGTTTATACATCATTAACTTTGATTTTCTACTGTTAAACTCTGTCTTGTCAACTTAATTCTTAGACCAGTCAGAAAAACCTAGAAGGATAGAGGAAAGTAGCTTTTTCATCCCCCACACCCACAAGCCTTCTCTCATGAAGAACAACTTATTCTGCCAGTCTTAGCTCTCTCTTACCCATAGGGCTTTTCCTGGTATATAAATTATATTCTCATTCTATTTTGAAGGCAAGATGTGAATGCCAACTTTCTGGGTTAGAGAACAGTACACACAGAGACACAGATAGTACATCAAGACCTCTAGATCAGCAGTTCCTCAGCCTGACTCAGATCAGAATCACCTGGGGAGCTTTTTTTTTAAAAAAGCCAGATTCCCAGGCCAGACCTCCAAACCTATTATGAGTCCCTTGGTTAAGTTCCAGGAATCTATGTTTGTTGGAAGTTTTCCTAGTGATTTTAGACATTAGCCAAGTTTAGATGCTTTGTTACTATTTAATAACAAAGGAATAGATTATTACAAAGGCTAGTGAATAAAATGAAAATGTTTCTCTTATTAAAAAGTATCTTTCCCTCATGAAATTGAAAGCAACATTAGAACCATGAAGTTAATAGCCAGAGATATTGAAAGTTTTGTGATTTTAATAAGACTAAATGCCTCCTACTTAGTTGTGTACAACAGTAACAATAAAACAGAACCCAAACACCACACAAGTTTCTGAAACCTCCAAAAATGTTGCCAATTTGAAAACAAGAAAAACCAATTATTTTCACTTAGATAATGATTAAGGATGCATGAAAAGCAGTGACAATTAAAAAATAGCACAGATTCTACATTATAAAATTCAGTTTTACCAACATTTAAGTTTGGTAGAAACCAACACAGAAAGTGAAGAAGAACTAAAGAGCCTCTTGATGAAAGTGAAAGAGGAGAGTGAAAAAGTTGGCTTAAAGCTCAACATTCAGAAAACGAAGATCATGGCATCTGGTCCCATCACTTCATGGCAAATAGATGGGGAAACAATGGAAACAGTGGCTGACTTTATTTTGGGGGGCTCCAAAATCACTGCAGATGGTGATTAAAAGATGAAATTAAAAGATGCTTACTCCTTGGAAGGAAAGTTATGACCAACCTAGATAGCATATTCAAAAGCAGAGACATTACTTTGCCAACAAAGGTCCGTCTAGTCAAGGCTATGGTTTTTCCAGTAGTCATGTATGGATGTGAGAATTGGACTGTAAAGAAAGCTGAGCATCAAAGAATTGATGCTTTTGAACTCTGGTGTTGGAAAAAATTCTTGAGAGTCCCTTGGACTGCAAGGAGATCCAACCAGTCCATTTTAAAGAAGATCAGTCCTGGGTGTTCATTGGAAGGACTGATGTTGAAGTTGAAACTCCGATACTTTGGCCACCTGATGCGAAGCGCCAACTCATTTGAAAAGACCCTGTTGCTGGGAAGGATTGAAGGAAGGAGGAGAAGGGGACAACAGAGGATGAGATGATTGGATGGCATCACTGACTCAATGGAGATGAGTTTGAGTGAACTCCAGGAGTTGGTGATGGACAGGGAGGCCTGGCGTGCTGTGGTCCGTGGGATCGTGAAGACTCGGACACGACTGAGCAACGGAACTGAACTGAACACAATACAGTTAAGCAGTTATCCTTCAATTAAAAATAAATTAATTAAAAAAAACATTTAGTTTGTTTTACACCAAACATATTAGGCATTTGGACTTGGGCAAAGTTCCGATTATGCCTGTCAGAGTAATTTAGTACTCAACAATGAGAACAAGAAGTTTCGAGTACTAGAATTCTCAAGCTTTAACTGGACGATTTAAGCTAACAGCTCTTTCACACAAGAAAAGTATATAGTAATCATAACAAGGGGATCCCAGTTGGTGCTAGTGATAACCCACCTGCCAATACAGGAGATGTAAGAGACTAGGTTCGATCCCTGGGTCTAGAAGATCCCTTGAAGAAGGGAGTGCAACACATCCAGTATTCTTGCCTGAGAAATCCCATGGACAGAGGAACCTGATGGGCTATAGCCCATGGAGCTGCAAAAAGTTGAACAAGACTTAGTAACTAAACAACAACAACAATCATAACCAGTACTCATAAAATCTTGACTCATATGAAAAGAGTCTTGACTTTTTCCAATTTCCTTTGAATAGTTATAAAACTGAAAATATGAGTGATTGAATTATTAAAAAAAAAAATCTAATGATGTTGAAGTATAAATTTCTTTTTTCTTTTCCCCAGGCCTCTGTGGGTAGAGTTCCCTAATGAATTAGAGACTTTTAGTGTGGAAGATGAATACATGCTGGGTGAGCATTTCTGGATTAATTTTACTTATGAGAAATACCATAATTATGTTTTTCTTATTATATTTTCTAGTATAGGAACACTAAAAAATCCCTAGTCTCAAGAAAGCCAAAAAGAAAAGAAATTTCATCACCAAGATTTTTCATGTGTTGGTGGGATCCCAGCTCTATTCTTTTGTCATGTAGTGCTTCTCATAACATGTTAACGTCATATAAACCCATTCCGTTTGTGAATGCCATTTGGAATTCTTGTTCAGGGACCACCTCTAAGCCTTAAGATACCGCCACAGGGAAGGGAAGTAGAAAAAAGTAAACCAAATAGTTATCTTTGTAGAGACCCAGAAGAGCTTATTTCATATGCTGTGATTCATGGGGTCGCAAAGAGTCGGACACGACTGAGCGACTGAACTGAACTGAATCAAATTTGGAACAGGGAAGTTTATCATTTGGGTAATGTGTTCAAGAGGCCAGGCTTGGCAGAGAGTTGCCCAAAAGGTGAATTCTGTTTCTAAAGAGTAGAACTCCCAAAATGTAAAAAACCTACCTATTTAGGTCTCCACTCATCCTTGGGTCTCAAGTTAAAAAGCTACCATTTCCATAGAGAAAATTTTCCTGACCAAAATTGCTTCCTAATATCTAATTCCACCTGCCTTAGTCGAAGTCAGTGCCTATTAATACATAATTTTCATTCCATTTTGTACTTTTACTGGTTTACTATTTGTCTTAGCTCTAATTAATTTGTAATTACTTGTTTAATATCTGTTTTGACTGTAAACTTGATGAGGGCAGGGACCATGTCTGTCTAATTTGAAGCTATATTCTTCGAGCCTAGCACAGTGCCTGGTCCTCAGCAGAATTCAATGAATATTTGTTGAATTAAATAGTGAATTTGTAATTGGATGAGTTTTACATATGTTAGTGCCAAGATCAAAACAAAATTAATAATGTATATTTCCTTTAAGAGAATTACAGTTTTCCTGATGATACCTGCCCAAGAAAGAGGGCCTGAATATCTACACAGACCACACTTCTGGGTCACAGTTGTAGACTCACTGCATTTAAAGTCACATATAGCAAGCAGTGAAGCACCTGGAGAAGTGAAATGGTGCTTGCATACTACAGTTGTGCACAAAGTGAGACTATGCTGGACTGTGTCAGGGTCCCTCCCTGTAATCCTAGTGCACCATAAGTGGATTAATGATAATGTAGCAATGATACAGCTACCTCCAATCACCTGTCCTTTTTCTAACTAGCAATACATCTCCCTGAGGAATCATTGGTTCAACTCACCAGGATCTCTGCCTTTAAGAAGTTCAGTTGAGTGGTCTTTGAAACCACAAAAGCACTCAGTTAAGAGAGCAGCATTGAAGCGTATACATTACCATATCTAAAATTACATAGCCAGTGGAAGTTTGCTGTATGACACAGGAAGCTCAAATCCGGTGCTCTGTGACAACCTAGAGGGATGGGATGGGATGGAAGGTCGGAGGTGGGAGAGAGGTTCAAAAAGGAAGGGACATATGTTTACCTAAGGCTGATGCATGTTGATATGTGGCAGAGACCCAACATAATAACGTAAACCAATTATCCTCCAATTACAAATAAATAAATTTAAATTAAAAAATTTTTTAAAAACAGAAGGGATGTTTTCAGACCTCTCATAATGATATTCAACTTTATTTCTTCTCCACATTTCAGGAAGTGCTTTATTGGTTCATCCAGTCACAGAACCAAAAGCTACTGTGGTTGATGTGTTTCTGCCAGGGTCAAGTGAGGTAACAGTAAACAACAAACGTGCGCATACCTTACGTGTGTATGGCCTCCTTTCGAGCTTGGTGGCTTAAACTTATGCTCTCACAGTACTGGAGGCTTGAAGTCCAAAATCACGGCATGGGCAGAGTTGGTTCTTCCTGGAGGTTCTGAGGGAGAGTCTGTGCCACGCCACTCTCTACGCTCCCCACTTCCGGGGGCTGCCTGCGCTCTTGGCATTCCTTGGCTTGTACCCACCTCCACTTCAGTCTATGCCTCCATCTTCACTGTGTGTGTCTGTGTCTCCTCTCCCATCTGTCTCTTACAAGACACTTTGATGATATTTAGGGCCTATCTAAATAATTCCAGATAATCTCCTTACCTTAAGATCCTCAATTTAGTCAGATCTGTTCCCATAAACATAATATTCACTCCTTCCAGGGATTAGGAAGCAAATACATCTTTTTGAAGGGCCACCATTCAGCCCACTACACCTGTCATCATTGAAATGACGATAACCAGACTTTTCTACAGAAAGCCCATGAATGATGTTCTTTCTGCTTGGTTTCTCTAGGAATTTGTAGTTCTGCAGGTGGGGGCTCTTTACAAAGGTTCCCCTGCGAAGCAGAAACCGGAGAAAAAGGTTAAATATTACAACAGCTAAATGAAATGGCTTGCCAAGCATTTCTGCTAAGAGTTTCTTAAATTAATTCTAAGTGCAGGCTCCCATTAAGAGGAACCAGCTCCCAGTCTGACTTTGCCACAGTTTCTATTAATGAGCTATTATCATTTCAATCACACTTTTATGACTAGGTACCCTATTCTTTTAACACTCCTGTTTCCAGGAGTGTTCTGTGATTGTTTCTCTTGCTACATCTTCGCAAAGCCTGGGTAGGAGAATCAAGCTGCTTCTTGCTGGTTAGTTAGTAAAGTACCACAACGGGCAGAGAGCTGTCTAACAGCCTGGCTGTCACCTTCCCATGTTTCTGTACAGCACATTCCCTCTCCTAAAAGTCTCTTTCTTGGGGAAGCCTTCTCTGATGCCCTCTTTAAGATCACAGACCACTCCCACTGCCCCTGGTTCTGTCCAGATCTCCTGCATCCTTTATTTGTCTCTGTAGAACATGACATTTTAAACATCCTAATATTTACTTTTATGTTTTGTTTATTATTTATCTCTCCCATTAGAATGTTAGCTTTTTGAAGGCCATGATTTTTATCTGTTAATGGCCTCGCATTAATGGCCTATCTGCTAATGTATCCCTCGCATCTAGACAGGCATGTGGCACATAGTAGACCATCTGTAAGTACTTGCTGGGTGAGGAGCTCAGTAACTAAGCTCTGGGTCTAATCTACATGGTGTTTTGTACCAATTGTACCCCTCTTAGGCTGGGAATCTTTGATTATGGTATCACACACCCTATGCCTCTCATTTCAATCAGACTGGAAATGGTTGATGGGTAATCCCAAATCTTGTTTGAATCCTTTTTTTTTAAAACCTATCATTCCCACCAACTTTTTATCTTGAGCTACTAGAATTTACCAAAGAAAGACATTACAAGGAAAGATAGCTAAGGGATTATCCCTTGTAAACACAGATACAAAAATCCTTGACAATACATTAGGAAACTGAATCCAGCCAAAGATAATACTTCATGACAAGGTAGGACTAATCCAGTTGAATTGAGAGTTCACAGCAGCTGACAATTGTCAGGGCACAGCCCTCTCATAGTCATGGGAGGACAGTGACAGATTCAACATCCCAGCTTTATACAGCCTCTGGTAATCCCAGGAGGCGAACTGTGGCTGCCAGAAATTACACTGGACCAGAAGAGAGAAAAAGATTTTCTTTTCATCCTTAAGATAGTATCTTAAGGATTTATCCCATCAAATTACTTTGGCAGGAGCTTTTTCACACTTTAGCAAGTAAACCCCCTTGATGGGCATCTCAGATAGGAGTGTGAACCTCATCCCTGAATTGTACTCTGTTCTTAAAAAATGACACTACATTAGTAATCCAGATTTCCATTTGTTTTTCTCTAAGGTGTGTTTCCCTGTCAGACACTTCCTTTTCTCCTGCCTCATTTGTAATTTATTTGCTTGCTGTGTGCTTTTCTGTTTTGTTGTTGTTTTCTGTCTTCCATCATCTTTTTCACTATAAGATCATTATGTTTTTATAAGCCAAGTGAACTATAAAATCCATGAGGGCAGGTTCTATGTCTTTCTGTTCATTCGTGTGTACCCAGCAATGCTGGGCACATGGTAGGTTGTTCAGTAAATAACTTTTGGATGGATGGATGGAAAAATGAATGGCCTTTTACTCAGCTTAATCCATCACAGTACTAAGTTAGTTAGTCCTTTGGGATTTTCCTAAAAGCATATGTTCTCTCTAACTTCTATTCAAGATTTTTTAAATTACACTTAAAATTTTTTTAATCACACTTATTTTAGCTTTCTGGTTATTTGAAATCCAAATAAATGGATGTTTTATTAAATAATGAAATTATGAGCAAAATGTGCTTATACACATTTTTTCACGAGGGTCTATTTCTTTTCAGATTTGGTATGACTCTAAGACATTTGCTCACTGGAAAGGAGCGTGTACAGTAAAGATCCCAGTAACCTTGGACGCTGTAAGCTATTTTCAGACTGTTATTTTTACCTATTATGCTGATTAGTTTACTCAGGCTGCCATGACAAAATACCATAGACTGACTGGCTTCAACAACAGAAAGTTAATTTCGCACAGTTCTAGAGGCTGGAAGCCCCAGATCAAGGGGCCAACCAGTTCGGGTCCTGGTGAGGGATTTCTTCCTGTCATGGAGACAGACACCTTCTTGATGCATCCTCTTATGGTAGAGGGAGTGTGTGCTCTTTTTGTGTCTCTTATGACACTAATCGTTTGGATCAGGGCCCCACTCCTATGACTTCATTTAATCTTAATTACCTCTGTAAAGGTCTCCAAATACAGTCACACAGGGGCTTGGGGCTTCACTATGTGAATTTTGTGGGGACACATTCAGTTCATAACATGTGCTTTCATAGAAAGAACCAAGGACATCAGTGTATAGTAACATATACACATGGAGACTGAATGTAGATTAGTAGAGGGGCTCCCTGGTGGTTCAGATGGTAAAGAATCCGCCTGCAATTTGGGAGACCTGGGTCAATTCCTGGGTTGGGAAGATCCCCTGGAGGAGGGCATGGCAACCCACTCCAGTGTTCTTGCCTAGAGAATCCCCAGGGACAGAGGAGCCTGGTGGGCTACAGTCCATAGGGTCACAAAAAGTTGGACACAACTGAGCAGCTAAGCACAGAAGGCAGGGAGAGGGTTTGGGGAGCAATGGGGAGTGACCATTAATGGGTACAGGGTTACTTTTGGGGTGTGATTTTTTTAATTGATTATGTTGATGGTTGCATGATTCTGAATATACTAAAAACCACTTAATTGTACACTGTAAATGGATGAATTGTATGACATGTGAATTTTCACAGTTTGGACTGAAGACACAGTTCTTCCCCATTTATTTACCATTGTATGTCTAAGAAAAATAATCACACTGACAACAGGGAGTAAACACAGTGATAGCACAGATACCATACAGAATGGCCTTCTACAGCACCAAGTCAGGAGACATGAGTTTCTAGTTGGACCTCTAGGCCCAAGGGGAGGCTACCAGTTATGATGTTAGACCCAGAGCAGCCCATCTAGGCTGCATTTCCTTTTTTAAAAATTAATTCGTTTGTTATTTATTTGGGTGCATCAGGTCTTAGTTGCAGCACTGGGGGTCTTCATTGTGTCATACGGGATCTTTAGTTGTGGTGCACGGACTGTCTACTTGTAGTGTGCAGACTTACTTGTCCTGCGTGATGTGGGATCTTACTTCCCCGACCAGGGATGGAACCTGAGTCCCCTGTATTGCAAGGTGGATTTTTAACCACTGGACCACCAGGGACGTCCCCCAGGCTGCATTTCTGAAGGGAAGTTTGCTCCTGCAACTGAATCACAGCCACTACCAGAGACCTGAAGTAGTGTGAAAATTTTTAAATAGATGTATGTTATTTTTTTAAATTCTCAGCAGCAATATGAACTCCATTACAGAGAAAATGGAGCTTCCCTGGTAGCTCACACGGTAAAGAATCCACCCAGGAGACCTGGGTTCAATTCCTGGGTCAGGAAGGTCCCTTGGAGAAGGGAATGGCAACCCACTCCAGTATTCTTGCCTGGAAAATCCCATGAACAAAGCAGCCTGGCAGGCTATAGTCCAGGGGTCAAAAAGAGTCAGATGTGACTGAGTGACTAACACGTTCACGTTCACATAGAGAAAATGATTTCAGATGCCAACTTTCAGATCTAGAATAGACCTTAACATTCATCTACTTGAATCCCTCATGCTTACAGATGAAGACAGGGAGGTTCAGAGAAGTTAAATTACTTGTCCAGGGTTTCAGCTAAATTGTGGCAGAACTGAGATAAGACCCCAGGTCAATTGGACTTCCACTCCAGGGCCCATCCGTATTAACTTACTGCCTCATTCTTTGAAGGAAAATAAAAGAAGAAATTGACTGATGCGGGTGGGGAAGTAAATGTGCTTTTATTTCTTGCTGCGAGTCAAGCAGATGGTGGACATCTTGCCTACTCCACCCTGACTACCAACTTCATGTATACAGCAGTGCCCCTTATCCAGATACACTGCTTATCCGTGCCCCTTACCCTCAGCTTCACTGAGGCTTCATGTTCCTCAGTTTCAGTTACCTTCAGTCAACTGCGGCCCCAAAGTATTAACTGTGGTCCAGAAACACTAAATGGAAAATTCCAGAAATAATTCATAAGTTTTAAACTGCATGCTACCCTGAGGAGCATGATGAGATCTTGTGCCATCCTGCTTAATCCTGCCCAGGACATGACTCATCCCTCGGTCCAGCAGATCCAAGCTGTGTATGCTACCCACCCATTAGTATAGGGGAAGGTATCATTATATACCTTCAGTACTCTTCTCGGTCTCAGGCATCCACTGGAGGTCTGGGAACGTATCCCCCGTGGAGGAAGGGGCTGCCTACTGTATTCTAGCTCTTCTCCCCACTTGCAGCTTACTCAGAGCAATGTACAAGACTTCACGTGATCCATCCAGGGAGCTTCCTAAGAGAGGACTACACTGGGAGGCACGGAACCTACTGGGCTGTCCTTGCCGTGAGTGCTATTCCAGAAGACCCATGCCTAACTAGAGAGAGCCCAAGCGCAGCAACAAAGACCCAGCCCGGCCAAAACCAACTAAATCAATTCTTTTTAAAGAATGTATAATGAAATATTTTAAAAGCCTACTTTGAAACTGCCTTACATGAATCCTCCTCTGAGAGTATTCTCCTATTGTAGATACCAGTGTTTCAACGTGGTGGAAGTGTGGTACCAATAAAGACCACTATAGGGAGATCCACAGGCTTCATGACTGATTCCCCATATGGACTCCGAGTGGCTCTAAGCACTAAGGTACTTGAAAAGTGTTACTTTTACACCTCTTGTTTGTTATGACTCTGTCTCTTTATAGCAGTAGCTTTGAGTGTATAAGAGTGGTGAAGCCCCTCTATGGGATAGGTGCTTCTGATATTTGTCTAGAAGTCAAAATTTTGAATCATTTCTGCATCATTGTTCAACTTATCTAACTTTCCTGGAATTGCTCTTCAGGGAACTCTGAGAGCTAGAAATGATAGAAATTTCCTCTAGGGTACTGTGATCCTTGGTACTCTGAAGCTTGGCATTGATTACCACTGGACTGAAAGCTCACTGGGCCATAGGCAGCCTGCCAGTGTGGATTAACCCTGACTATCAGTCTCGGGTAAAAGGGTCCTGTGTCTATGCAACATTCCAGGGACGCAGCCCCACACACAACAACTTTCATTCTCATTGGGTGGCTCAAACAACTGCAATCTCCTAGGGTAAGGTCTGGAAGGATCCAGAATTGATCTGTTCTTTTGAGGAGATCTTTAGAGCTGGATAAGGTCTATAGCAGATTCCTCTCCTAACCGTTTGCCAAAATACAGTGGCAAACACAAATCCTCACTCTTAAGAAAATGTTATAATTCACTTTCTTTTTCTTACAGCTTTCTTTTCCATCCATTTCTTTTAAGCATGGCTTCTTGGGTCAAACTATGGGCCTTGGGCCCATGGGAGGCCATGGAATAAATTACAAGAGACTTGAGGTCCATAGCTCATGAAGCATTGTCAGTAACAGGGAACTGCCATATAGAGTGCTGTGACATTGTCGGACATGCAAAAGGGATCCTCCTACCAAAAGACAGTAGGAACTAGGCACCATTCTCCAAATGGAGGTTCTTCTAAAGATAGCTGATCTCATCCATTATATACTTTTTCCTTTAAATTCAGTTTCACTGGGTGAACGTTTCTTGACCTGTTGTCACATTTTAGGGTAGTGTTTTTGAAGTCACCTATGCCACTGACCATACTTCACAGTTTAAATCTCTTTCAACAAAGCCTAACTCTCTGTGCCTCCTGTTGTGTGACTTCCTTATTCATATTATTTCACAAATGGGTATTGAGTGTCTATATATTTTATGATGAGTTTGTACAGCTTTAATATTAAGTAGTTGTTCAACATAATTTTTCACAGATTTTGTAATCAGTTATTTCCTTTAGGGAGGGACAGTCTTTTCCAAGAAAACTATTACATAAGCATACTCTCTCTGATTCCACTCTCTAGGGTTCTGCCATGGGTGAATTCTATCTCGATGATGGGCATTCTTTCCAATACCTCCGCCAGAAGCAATTCTTGCACAGGAAGTTTTCATTTTCCTCAGGTGTTTTGACCAACAGGTAATGGCAGCTAAAAGAGCCATGTGCTTTCATAAATAAATTATGCTATCCTTAAATGCACAGCTGATGTTTTAAGGTACTATTTTTAAAAATTAATGATAAAGGCCATTTGTATTTTTCTTCTTTTCTTCCAGATTCATTAATGTATGATTTAGAAATAAAATTTTAATATAAATATACAAGTATAGTATACAAATACAATTGTAGTATATTTAAAGTATACGGTGTAATGACTTGATATAGCATACATTGTGGAAGTATTCCCCTCATCAAGTTAATTAACACATCCATCACCTCACGTGTTTAACCTTTTCTTCCGCCTTTTGATGAGAACACAAGTTCTACTTCTCTGTTAGCAAATTTCAATTATGCAATACAGGATTATCAACTGTATTTGCCATGTTAGATATTTGATTCTCAAACCTTCTTCTGAAAGACTGTACTCTTCTACTAGCCTCTCCCTACTTCTCCCACCCCTCTGCTGCTGCTGCTAAGTCACTTCAGTCGTGTCCGAATCTGTGCGACCCCAGAGACGGCAGCCCACCAGGCTCCCCCGTCCCTGAGATTCTCCAGGCAAGAACATTGGAGTGGGTTGCCATTTCCCTCTCTGGAGAAGCTAGGAGTTGCAAATTCCTTCCCAGTTTTATGGGACTATGCCAGAGGTGGGGCTTCCCTGGTAGCTCAGTGGTAAAGAATCCACCTGCAATGCAGGAGTCACAGGAGACGCAGGTTCATTCCCTGTGCTGAAAAGATTCCCTGGAGGAGGGCATGGCAACTCACTCCAGTTTTCTTGCCTGGAGAATCCCCATGGACAGAGGAGCCTGGAGACTACTGTCCATAGGGTCACAAAGAGTCAGATACAGCTGAAGTGACTTAGCATGGAAACATGCCAGGGGTGGGAGTTATATGGAAACTGTGCTTCAGTCTTTCCTGCTTGTTTTGATGTGGGTGTTTTCTCAATCACCCAATGTGCAGGAGTCACTCAGCTAGTTTTCTGGTTTCTCTCAAAGAAAATTGTTCCATGTGTAGCTTTATTTTCAGTGCATCTGTAGGAAAAGTGAATTTCAGGAGCCTCTTACGTTGCCACTTTGGTCTGGAGCCCCCTGGGAGTATTTTTCAATTACTCTATGAAGATCCCAGTCTATGCCCCAACCAGTAACGCTGAAGAAGCTGAAGTTGAATGGTCCTATGAAGACCTACAAGACCTTTTAGAACTAACACCTAAAAAAGATGTCCTTTTCATTACAGGGGACTGGAATGCAAAAGTAGGAAGTCAAGAAACACCTGGAGTAACAGGCAAATTTGGCCTTGGCATACGGAATGAAGCAGGGCAAAGGCTAATAGAGTTTTGCCAAGAGAACGCACTGGTCATAGCAAACAGCCTCTTCCAACAACACAAGAGAAGACTCTACACATGGACATCACCAGATGGTCAACACTGAAATCAGATTGATTATGTTCTTTGCAGCCAAAAATGAAGAAGCTCTATACAGTCAGCAAAAACAAGACCAGGAGCTGACTGTGGCTCAGATCATGAACTCCTTATTGCCAAATTCAGACTTAAATTGAAGAAAGTGGGGAAAACCACTAGACCATTCAGGTATGACCTAAATCAAATCCCTTATGATTATACAGTGGAAGTGAGAAATAGGTTTAAGGGAGTAGATCTGATAGATAGAGTGCCTGATGAACTATGGATGGAGGTTCGTGACATTGTACAGGAGACAGGGATCAAGACCATCCTCAAGAAGAAAAAGTGCAAAAAAGCAAAATGTCTGTCTAGGGAGGCCTTACAAATAGCTCTGAAAAGAAGAGAAGTGAAAAGCAAAGGAGAAAAGGAAAGATATAAGCATCTGAATGCAGAGTTCCAAAGAATAGCAAGAAGAGATAAGAAAGCCTTCCTTGGCGATCAATGCAAAGAAATAGAGGAAAACGACAGAATGGGAAAGACTGGAGATCTCCTCAAGAAAATTAGAGATACCAAGGGAACATTTCATGCAGAGATGGGCTCGATAAAGGACAGAAATGGTATGAACCTAACAGAAACACAAGATATTAAGAAGAGGTGACAAGAATACACAGAAGAACTGTACAAAAAAGATCTTCATGACCCAGATAATCACTCACCTAGAGCCAGACATCCTGGAATGTGAAGTCAAGTGGGCCTTAGAAAGCATCACTACGAACAAAGCTAGTGGAGGTGATGGAGTTCCAGTTGAGTTCTTCCGAATCCTGAAAGATGATGCTGTGAAAGTGCTGCACTCAATGTGCCAGCAAATTTGGAAAACTCAGCAGTGGCTACAGGACTGGAAAAGGTCAGTTTTCATTCCAATCTCAAAGAAAGGCAATGCCAAAGAATGCTCAAACTACCACACAATTGCACTCATCTCACATGCTAGTAAAGTAATGCTCAAAATTCTCCAAGCCAAGCTTCAGCAATACGTAAACCATGAACTTCCAGATATTCAAGCTGGTTTTAGAAAAGGCAGAGGAACCAGAGATCAAATTGCCAATATCCACTGGATCATCAAAAAAGCAAGAGAGTTCCAGCAAAACAACTATTTCTCCTATATTGACTATGCCAAAGCCTTTGACTGTGTGGATCACAAGAAACTGTGGAAAATTCTGAAAGAGATGGGAATACCAGACCACCTGACCTGCCTCTTGAGAAACCTATATGCAGGTCAGGAAGCAACAGTTAGAACTGGACATGGAACAACAGACTGGTTCCAAATAGGAAAAGGAGTACGTCAAGGCTGTATATTNGAGATCAGCCCTGGGTGTTCATTGGAAAGACTGATGCTAAAGCTGAAACTCCAGTACTTTGGCCACCTCATGTGAAGAGTTGACTCATTGGAAAAGACTGATGCTGGGAGGGATTGCGGGCAGTAGGAGAAGGGGACGAGAGAGGATGAGATGGCTGGGTGGCATCACCGACTCAATGGATGTGAGTCTGAGTGAACTCTGGGAGTTGGTGATAGACAGGGAGGCCTGGCATGTTGCAGTTCATGGGGTCGCAAAGAGTCGTACACGAAGAGCGACTGAACTGAACTGAACTGATGAACATCCCTTCCTTATTGTCTTCATCTTCCTTTCCTTCCTTCTCTGAAAAATGAAAAAGAATTCAGTATAAATTCCTATTAATCCCATTTATTCATCTATTCAAACATTCGTTAAGGATCTGATTTCTTGCAATTTGACTGCAGCATCCAAGCCACATTTGGGACTTTAGTGTCCTTAAGTGATGTCCTTCCAAATGGCTTGTTAGAGGAAGACTACTGGTTAGGTTGGGCTTCCTAGATGACTCAGTGGTAAACAACCTTCTGCCATAACAGGAGACACAGGAGACGTGGGTTTGATCCCTGGGTCAGGAAGATCTCCTGGAGTAGGAAATGGCAACCTGTTTTTGTATTCTTGCCTGGAAAATTCTAGGGACAGAGGAGCCTGGTGGGCTATAGTTCATGGAGTTGCAAAGAGTCTGACATGACGGAGCACGTGTGACTGGTTGGCTTGTCTTCGCATATAGAGTCATCTTTTTCCATCTCTTCATCCTAGTAAATGTGACAGCTATATGTTTCATGCCTCCATAGGCATGAAAGATGGGAGGGGATGGTGATCTGGTAGCCAGTCCAAACCCCTGTTCCTCTCCTTTTCCTAACGTCATTTGTTGTATCTATTCCAGTTGTGCTGATGAGAGCGGTCATTATCCCAGCAAGTGTGTGGTGGAGCAGATCTTGGTCCTAGGCCTCAAGAAGCAGCCATCTTCTGTGACTGCCCACTCAGCTGGTGAGGAAACAGGCCACTTGGTTCTATAAGCATAGAAGTATTGGCCATGAAGAGATGGTTAGTTTAAAGCTGATGTAATGTGCTTAGCCAAGTGGACTCTGCTCTTTCTGGCAAGAGTCAAATATACTAGTATTTAGAGGAGATGAGGCCATCCTGCTTCTCTCTTCATCAACTGTCTTTCTGCTCATTGTAAGCTGTTAATATTTTCCTGAGGGAAATCATTTGGGGCTTGAAATAATATTGTAGCTTCTCTGAATATTTGTTTTAAACTGTAGGTATCTAAAGTTGTAGGGAATCCTACTGATATTTGTTGAGTTTCTTAAAGGACCTGGGACAGGATATATCTTTTTTTAACCTACTGAATTTGCTGGACAAATCACTTTGCTCCTTACAGTTTCTTTTCATTCAGTCTTTTACTCAAACCACTGGAGTGCTTCATGTTTTAAAAATTCATGGAAGTCCAGGAATATAAGTGGTATTCATTTGGATTCTCCTATATGGAATATAAGATTTTATGATAGAGACAGAAACTTTTTAAATTCAAAGAAAAGACATTTCTTTTCTGGATAGTCAACAGACTTTCCCTTTTCCTGTTTGGATCTCTAGATGGCAGCGCTCAGCCTGTGGCTTTTACATACCATGCCACAACATCCGCCCTGAGCCTGGAGACGCTCTCACTGAACGTTGGTGCTGACTGGGAGGTGCACATCCAGTGACAGCAGTGTGCCTGGTGGCGAGAGCCCGGAGCAGCTGTGCCTCGATGCCCTCCCTGGGGCCTGTTATGCGATTCGTGCCGCATGCTAATTGACTTCTCTGGCTTAAAGTCATCTTTCATTAGTCACAGTTTATTAGTGAACAGTAGATTTCAGATTTTTCAGATGTTACCTTCTTAGATGTGCTGGGAATCATACTCTTGGTGTCACACACTGCATGCAGGTGGCCCAGAGACATTTATAGCATTCACAGACCTCTCGTTGCTCCTTGGGCCATGGCCTGGGGTATGTGCTGTGGCCCAGTGGGGAGCTTCTCTTTGAGCACAGCTGGGTGAGTTTGTTTCAAGTGACAGGTGGGCCAAGCCCAGCTTGTGTGGCCCATTTGTGGAAGCTTGTCTCAGTCCATGTGGCCGAGCCACTCCAGCTCCAGCAGCTGAGCTGCTCAAGGTCTCTCTCAAAGTGGACAGTGGCCTCTGGTAACCACCGCTGCCCCCTGCCCCCCCCACCCCGGTTCTCTCTTACCCACTTAGACATGGGCACGGCCACCCTTTTCTACTTGCACTGTGTGTACTGCAGCAACAGGGAGTTACTCTGCCTTACAGACTGAAAAGCTGGCTTAAAACTCAATATTCAGAAAACTAAGATCATGGCATCTGGTGCCATCATTTCATGGCAAATATATGGGAAACAATGGAAACAGTCATAGACTTTATTTTCTTGGGCTCCAAAATCACTGCAGATGGTGACTGCAGCCATGCAATTAAAAGATGCTTGTTTCTTGAAAGAAAAGTTATGGCCAACCTAGATAGCATATTAAAAAGCAGAGACATTACTTTGCCAACAAAGGTCCATCTAGTCAAAGCTATGGTTTTTCCAGTAGTCATATATGGATGACTTGGATAACAAGTGGGGAGAGTTGGACCACAAAGAAACCTGAGCACTGAAGAATTGATGCTTCTGAACTATGCTGTTGAAGAAGACTCTCAAGAGTCCCTTGGACTGCAAGAAGATCAAACCAGTCAGTCCTAAAGGAAATCAGTCCTGAATATCCATTGGAAGGACTGATGCTGAAGCTCCAATACTTTGGCCACCTAATGCGAAGAACTGATTCACTGAAAAAGACCCTGATGCTGGGAAAGATTGAAGGCAGGAGGAGAAGGGGACATCAGAGGACGAGATGGTTGGATGGCATTACCAACTTGATGGACATGAGTTTGAGCAAGCTCCAGGAGTTGGCGATGGACAGGGAAGCCCAGCATGCTGCAGTCCATGGGGTCGCAAAGAGTCAGACACGACTGAGTGACTGAACTAAAGTGAGAGACTGAATCAAGAACACAAAGGGATCCTTTCACTTGTCATGTTTTTGGGGTCTCCAAAGTTCCAAATTAATCTCCTTAAAATTCTAATTTCTTAATATTGGTTTTATTAAATTCTGTCTACTACCCAGAGATTATTTGTAACATGAGTAAACTATAATTTAAATTAAATTAAATTAAATTAAAATAAATACCCACCATCAAACTTCAGAACAAGAACATAGGACTAGACTGAGGATGAGGTAATTGAGACACTTTTCCTGGGACAGAAAATATACAGGGATGCCCAAATTCACAGTAATCAAAATAAATAATACTTTAATGCAATATTTTAAAAATCAACACTAAAAGAAAAAAATCCATGATGAACAAATATCACAATTTTAAATAAGGATAGGATCAATATACCACATTTTACGTTTGACTCAGATCCCAGCACAGCTCGGCATGCATGGGCTGGAGCACTTCACCACAACAGCCCCTTGGGAGGTCCCCAGGGACTCCCTGTGGCCACAGCATCTGCTGGGGCAGCCTCGTATCCTCAGCCCTCCTCAACATACACACTTGCTTATCAGGCATCCTCCACTTAGTAACTTGCCAACCGCCACCCCAGTGCTTTCTGTTCCCTGGACCCAGTATCTACTGCCTGCCCTCTATGCATGCAGATCCTACCATCTGTCCAGGCACAACTCAAATCCCACTTCCCCATAGAGCCTTTCTAACTCCCTACCACCCACAACTCCCCTTTACCACAAGCAGTGATTTTGCCCTTCTCTGACAGGCAGCCCCTCTTCTACATAACGTGCAGTCGGATGAATATTCTCTTGGATGACCCCTCAGTGTTTCAGGTTCATCTGTCTTGTTCCCCTATTAGGTGGCATGTTCTCCAAGATCATGTTATATTTCTCTTATATCTGCCAGAGAACCATTATACTTGACTTTTAGTAATGATTGGCTGACTGATGGATTGATTAAAATTTGAGAATTGAATATACTTGTTTCTGCTTGACTTTTATGACATAGGACTCTTCCCTCCAGATATATAAATTGTTGTGCATTTCCCAGTGGACACATTTCATTGTATCAGTTGAGCTTTGCACTATATGTAAGTACATATAGACATATGCATATTGTTTGTTTGTATTTCTGAAAGTTTTACAATTAAAGAGAAAGGAAGAAATCTCCATTGGCTAAAGTTTTATTTCCCAACTTCAGATTTCCCTGCCAACCTAATTGGAAAAGGCCCTGATTCTGGGCAAAATTGAAGGCAGAAAGAGAAGGAGACGACAGAGGATGAGATGGTTGGATGGCATCGCTGACTCTATGGACATGAATTTGAGCAAGTTCCAGGAGTTGGTGATGAACAGGGAAGCCTGGTGTGCTGCAGTCCATGGGATCGTAAAGAGTTAGACACGACTGAGCGACTGAACTGAACTGAACCTGAAAGCTGAATATTCTTATCTAATATAAATGATGGTTTTTAATAGCATTTAATGGGAAATAGATGGGGAAACAGTGGAAACGGTGTCAGACTTTATTTTTCTGGGCTCCGAAATCACTGCAGATGGTGATTGCAGCCATGAAATTAAAAGATGCTTACTCCTTGGAAGGAAAGTTATGACCAACCTAGATAGCATATTCAAAAGCAGAGACATTACTTTGCCAGCAAAGGTCCGTCTAGTCAAGGCTATGGTTTTTCCAGTGGTCATGTATGGATGTGAAAGTTGGACTGTGAAGAAAGCTGAGCACCAATGAATTGATGCTTTTGAACTGTGGTGTTGGAGAAGACTCTTGAGAGTCCCTTGGACTGCAAGGAGATCCAACCAGTCCGTCCTAAAGGAGATCGGTCCTGGGTGTTCATTGGAAGGAATGATGCTAAAGCTGAAACTCCAATACTTTGGCCACCTCATGTGAAGAGTTGACTCATTGGAAAAGACTCTGATGCTGGGAGGGATTGGGGGCAGTAGGAGAAGGGGACGACAGAGGATGAGATGGCTGGATGGCATTACCAACTCCATGGACATGAGTTTGAGTGAACTCCGGGAGTTGTTGATGGACAGGGAGGCCTGGTGTGCTGCAATTCATGGGGTCACAAAGAGTCAGACATGACTGAGCGACTGAACTGAACTGAAAGCTGAATAATTAAGACCTATCTTCAGATAAATATATATCACATGTCTATTCATTTAAAATATTTTGAAAACAAGGAATGTAACAAGAACTGTAGAGTAAGTTAGTGAGGAACTTCTCTGTCTTGACCCAGAACTATATTGAAAGATTTAACTAGACACATTGAATGGAGAAAAATACAACCTGGGTATTCTCGAATGTTCTCTGCTCTTAATCACTTGTCACGCTTTCCCCATCTCCTTTTTCTGATGCTAAGGTCCAGAGAGCTTTGAGCAACTTGGGGCCAAGTCGATCTACGGTGTTCAGTTACCTTGTTGTGGCTAATTCTGGATATGCTTTCTCAGGTAACTGGATTTAATGTAATAAAGTAGAATCATTTCAGGAGTGATTCAAACAAAACTCTAAAATGAGTGTGTAATGTCTTTCCTTTAAGACTTAAATGCCCTGAAATGAGCTGGCAAATCAGTTTAAAAACAGAAACTGCTCAAAAGCAATATGGGCAAAGGTAATTCACAGAAGAAATTGAAACAGGCAAAATAAGTATGAAATATGCTCAGCCCTATTAATATTTAAAGAAATTCAATAAGGGGTACCTGACTGGCCAAGATTAAGATGAAAATGTCTAGTATTAATATTAGCATAGGAGCTAGGCATTCTCATGCATCATTGGAAGAATTATAATAAGTATAATCTTTCAGGATGGCAATCTGGCAATAGCATCAAAATTTTTAATTTGCATACTTTAACCCAACAATTCCACTTCAGATAAATCAGATAAATTGCTCAGAGCTACTAAGTGCAATGTGGTTTATACTGTTGAAAATCAGAAACAAACTGAATGTCCTTTAACAGGAGATTGGTTAAATATAACCCTTTCATACAGTGGAGTGTTATGCAACCATTAAAATAACAACCTATATATATCAACATAGAAATATGTTTTGGATAAAATGTCTACTGAGTGACTTCACTGAAGTAAATAATAAACCAAAATTTAAAAAAAATAAAAAAATAAAAAAATAAACCAAAATTTGAGGTACTATCCTATACTGTACAAAATGAGAAGGACATAAAAAACAGGTCTCTCAGAACTGTTTCAGATTGAAGGAGAAAATAGAGAGACATGACACCAAATGTGTTCTCTCCTGGAACTATAAGGGACATTACAGTTGGAAAAATTTGAATGGGATATTTTGATTACATGGTAATTTTCCTAATTTTAAGAATTGCACTATCATTATATGGAAAAATTTCCTTGTTTTAGGAAACACATAGAAGTATTGAATATTAAAGGGTAATGGGCCCTCATAACTCTAACTTACTCTAAAATGGCTCAGAATATAATTTATGTATGTATGAGAAAAACAGAGACACAGAAAATCAGCAAAATGTGTTAAAAATGTTACAGTTGAAGGATCTGGATGAACCATGTACAGGAACTTCTTATACTATATTTTCAACATGCCTGTAAGTTTTAAACTATTTCAAAGCAAAATTTTAAAAATGTGCTGAGTGATATTTCCATAGTATCCAGTAGCTGTAAAAAGTTTGATTTCTATTGTTGTAAAGGGTTATAAGGTGTGGCATGTAAAATAGGATGAAAAATGAGGTTAAAAATGAACTCCAAGGATTTCCCTGGTGGTCCAGTGGTGAAGAATCTGCCAGCCAATGTGGGGGACACAGGTTCTATCCTTGGTCTGGGAAGATTCCACATGGCACAGGGCAACTAAGCCCATGCCCCACCACCACTGAGCCTAGAGCTTGTGCTCCTCAACGGGAGAAGCCACCACAATGAGAAGCCCTTGCGCTGCAACTAGAGAGTAACCCCTGCTCACTGCAGCTGGAGAAAGCCTGTGCACAGCAACAAAGACCCAGCACAGCCAAAACTAAAAAAAGAAGGAGGAACTCCAGACCACTATGGAGAACAGTATGGAGGTTCCTTAAAACACTAAAAATGGAATCACCATCTGATCCAGTAATCCAGCTTCTGAGCATGTATCCATAAAGGATGAAAACAATTAGAAAACATACGTGCACCCCAATGCTCATAGCAGCACTGTTTACAATAGCCGAGACATGGAAGCAATCTGCATATCCATCAGCAGAGGAATGGATAAAGAAGATGTGGTACATTTATACAATGGAATATTACTCAGCCATAAAAAAGTAAATAATGCCATTTGCAACAACTTGGACAGACCTAGAGATTATTAAACTCTAAGGGAAGTAACTCAGAAAGACAAATATCATATGATATCATTTATATGTGGAATTTTGAAATATGAAACAAATTAGTGTATTTACAAAACAGAAGTAGGCCCATAGACTTAGAAAACAAACTTATAGTTACCAAAGGGAAAAGGGGGGTGAGGGATAAATTAGGAGTTTGAAATTAACAGATGCCCATTATTATATATAAAATAAACAACAAGCACCTATGTATAGCACAGAGAACCATATTCCATATCTTGTTAAAAACCTGTAATAGGAAAGAATCTGAAAAAGAATATATATATATATATATATACACACACACACACACACATATGTATGTATGTATGTATGTATATATATATATTCGTCTGAATCACTTTGTGTATACTCAAAACTAACACAACATTGTAATCAACTATTTCAATTTAAAAAATTAAAAAGAATGAACTATAGTACAAGAAAAAAAGTTTATTTCTGATGCAGCAGACCTCTTCAGATCATCAGATGAGCTGTTCCTCACTTGAGAAATGCCAGCCAAGCCAAGTCCTCTACTTTAGGGAACACAAATACCACACTCAGAGCACCAGGCCAGGAGACCCTGACCCCCCCACCCCGCCCCCCTGCCAATGCTGTGGCAGCACTCTCTGTGCTTTTATATATCTCCCCACAGAGGTCTTGTCTGACTGCAAGGGTTGACCAAGGAGCCTTACATCTGGTTAACTGAGATTGGCCTGTCAGATATATAGGGAACAGCCATAGGGAATTCTGGAGTTTGGTCTGTGTGCAGAATTCCTTCACTTTTTCGCATCCCTTTTAGTATCAATGTATCATAATGATAGACAGCAGAAACACAGTCAAAACACTTAAATATTTGGAGTTTAATGGCTTTTAGCTCATAATTGACCATCATACCTAAAAGCCTTCTCAGTAATGGAACTCCTATGGCAATATTAAGCATTCCATTTTGCTTTTAAGATTTCCATCTGTCAAATCCTCTGAATGCCCAGCATAATTCCGGGGGTGGGAGGGAGGTGGCACTCTAGACTAAAATAACTTCTCAGCCTAGGGGATAGAAAGCCGTCAGCAACTCTCCTGGAAACATTACAGTCTTAACCATAGACAATGGAGGCCGTATAACTGGCATTCTAGCAGAAATAAAGGAGACATTGGCATCTGATATCAGATCTGCCTGTCTTATGACCAGCCTCGCTAAAGACTGCAGTGTCGCAGCAAGGCCAGCCAGAGTCAGACAGCTGCTTCTCAACAGTTGTTTTCAGCACGGCTGATGGTGTTAGATTACACTCCTCCCATCAGAGCTAGAAGAAGGGAAGCCCTGACTATTTATATACAGGAATCCAGAGATCTTATGCCTAATGCGGTTATTGGAGTCTTAGTTTTGCATTTACTCTTTCACTGATTATCAGGAGACCCAGGATCTAGCTTGGTTCTGTAGTGAACTGGCAGGGTGATCTTGGCCATGTCATTTAATCTCTCTAGGCCTGGGTTTCCTCTTTTTTCAAGAAGAGAGATAATCTCTAAAATTCTGTGACTTTCCCATGACTTAAAAATACAGTAGATAGCACAAGTTTTCTCACCTCTAAAATGGGGTTAATCAAACCTGCAGGGTTGTGTACAGACTCAAAGTATTCCATGTGTATGAAAGGAAAAAAATAGTAACTTTGGAGAAATGTAGTAGATACCACCTTTGCCAAGTAATCAAAGTTGATACCACCAGTAATAAAACACATCAATATTAAGTACCCCCACATCTGATTTGATGAGAAGGGCATATAACCTCTGTGATATTCTTCCCCCCAAACCATAACCTCAGTCTAATCACGTGAAAATCAGACAAACTCAAGTTAGGGACATTCTGCAACATACCTGATAAGTACACTTCAAAAGTGCCAAGTTCAGGAGAGATTGGAACTGTCAGGGATTGGAGGACACCAAGGAGACGCGGCAATTAAATGCAATGCAAATCAGATTCTGCAAAAGAAGAGGAGAAAAAAAAAAAAAAACTACATAGTGGGAACACTGAAAAAAACTAAACATATCTGTAGTTCAATTAATAGTACCTTACCAACATTCATTTCTGAGTTTTGATCATTGTACCATGGTTATATAAGGTATAAACATTAAGGGAGGCTATTGAAGGGCATTTGGGAGCTCTGTGCTGTCTTTGCAATCCTTTTGTATGTCTAAAATTAATTTAAAAGTTTTAAAAACTATGTGAAGTAGCTAGCTCACAGTAGGCATGTAATGAGTGGTAGATGTTCCAATTATAAACAAATTCATTAATTGCAACAGTGTTAAGTTAAATGTTGGTGGGAGACAGTGATACACAATCGTTAACTGCCTTGGTGTAACAGGAGTCATTCCAGCCACAGATACTGCATAACTTAGGCTGAAATGTGTTATAAAAACTAGTCCTTCATTCTTTTTTTTTTCCTTCATTCTTGAAGAGGCTTCCAGGAATTGAAATGTACAGCTGTTTACATGCTGATTATCTGCCTTTGTTTGTGGGCTCAGATTGGATTTCTTACTGAGAGCATGAGTTTCTACAGCTGTGTAGATAAATAAACCTTGAGTCTGGACCTGCTCATCTGATAGGGGTTTTATCCACAACCATTGGTAAAGCAAACTGAATACCACCTTGCACGCTGTGCGTTTGATATTCCCATCCTGCTATGACAGGAGGCTGATCTCCATCACACACCTGTCTTCATTACCCACAGATGGAGCTGGCTTAGACAGTTGAGGAAAGAAAGATCAGCTGTGTGTGGCCTGGAGACAGCTCCTCCCCCGGGGGCAAATCATTTAATTGCATTGGCAAAGCAATAAGAAGCAGAAGAAATTCCTTCTCATACAGAGAAGTTTCATTCAACAGATATGCAACATATATTTACTAAGAGCCTTCTATAGGCTTAACCCTGAGGTTGAAGTCAGTCTTTTTGGAGGCTCTTTTAGTGCAGGCAGGTAGGCATACCACACCTCGGATTGGAGACTGTGACCACACGGTCCTGGGCAGACGCACTCACTGTACACATGGAAGATGTTCAGTATATGCTCATAAAGTGAAAGCTGATTTGTACCAATGTCATTTAACCTGGTTTAACCCCAAAGTAGTATTAACTTTGGTTCATCTCTAACAATTGTCAACTACAAACTGGCACTTGCCACGGACACTTGCCATCTACAAGGCTTAAACCATGTGCTGTTGCAGCTGCTGACGTTCAACATGCCATGAAAGGAGTTCAGGGTAGAGAGCAGAAATAAAGCACTTTGCTCCATTGGGGGAGGAGGGAAACTAGCAGAGCAGGTCTTCAGACAGCTAGATATTTTCAGGAGCCAATTTTATGAGCCCAATTCTCGTATCTCTTCATATCTAGAAAAGCACTAAAATCTTTCATGGTAATGACTGTTCCTCATGACTAGCAAAAGCTTTATGAGACTAGCATAAACTTTCTAGAAAACTATGTGCTTGATTGCATGTATTCCCCCTTCCAAAATCACATATATACTGACCCTCCCTGCCTCTTTGGAGCAGTGTCTCAGAGCTATATGAGGTGCTGTATCCCCAGCTGCAGTCCTCATTTTGCCCAAATAAAAACTTAACTTGCAACTCTCACGTTGTGCCTTTTTTTTTTTTAAAGTTGACACAATAACAACATTTATTATGTGCTTAAGACAATCCTGGCACTATTTTAAATGTTTTACACAATTTGCTTAATTTTTACAACTCAATAACAGAATGACAACCATTATACCCATTTTATAGGCATGAAGACTGAGACATCAGATGAAAGGAAGAAGTAACCTACTTAATCATGGAGAAGGGAATGACAACCAACCCCAGTATTCTTCCCTGGAAAATCCCACGGACAGAGGAGCCTGGCGGGCTACAGTCCATAGGGTCACAGAGTCGGACGTGACGAACGACTAAGACACACACTCCCCCTACAGCTGCACAGGCAAGGGAGCAGAAAGCCTAGACTGTGAGCCTAGACATCAGCTTCAGATGCTCCCTCTTCTGTTCTACTCTTCAAGAGTAGCAGTAAAGACCCTTGGGCTTTTCCTTGGAGGGATGGGAGAATAAGCTTATGGAAGCTGCAACTCCAGACCTAGGGCTCTTCAAAACTGCAACCCTGGTGGATCATGACCCTGTAATTCTCCCTATTCCAGCTGTCACTTCCCCACATCTCTCATAGCCTCTAGCCTTGGGCTGATGAGGACACATGGGGACAGGCGGGACTGCAGTCTATGACTAATTTCCACTCAGCCACACTTGGAATGTGGCTATCTCCTTACAGCCTGGGTAGCAGCTACCATGAGCAGAAGACAAGGTGGAGGCCAGGCAAGCAATTCCCTTCCCCAGAGCCACTTGTGCCTGAAGCCACCTTTTTAGGTATCACATGCCAGGACTTGACAGCCAACCTGGCTCAGTATCCAATTCCAACTTCTGACTCAGATGCCTAATGTGGCACGCCTGCATATGCTATGTTCAGGTACACTTTTGTAGAGGATCTGGTCCCAGTGTTGATTTGGGGAGGTGGGGAGAGACAAGCGATGCCTAGGTCAAGAAGAGACAGGGATTTTCTCAGCTGAGAACTCTGCTGAGTGGCATTTTCCACCCAGACGCTTTCACTGAACGCTGACATCAGAACATTCTAGAAGAGATGCCAAATCAAGTCGAATAAGGTTCTGATATCCTAGAATTTTTAAAAGTAAAAACCCGTGTTCTCAAAAATGCCTAGAATATTCTCCTAGAATTCAGTATCTCACATCCACACTTGCTAGCTTTTCTCAATGTTGTTCTCCATTAATCTGGTGGCCAACAGTTTGGTAGTCTGCTGATTCAATACTGCATCTGCCATTCTTTGCTAATTTTCAGTTTGAACTTACTCACATATTCCCCTTTTATTTCCTGATAACGTCAGCACTTCATGGCAACACAGGGACACCCCTGACCAGGTCCTTTTCTCTCTACCATGCAGTCTAACTGCACCACTACCCTCTCTCTTGGTCTCATACTCATGATCTTTCTTCATGTCTATTTTTGGTCTTCCTGGCTCAAGCTTCTTTGGGCCACGGAAACATAACCCTCACTCTCTTTCTGTCCCTCTGGTATGTATGCTGCTGGTTGGAGCCCCCCAGGTAGAAACTGCCGCAGAAATCCTTTAGTGCTCCTTCCTCAGGAAAACTGATGGCTTCCGGACCACAGCTCAGTTTTTAAGCTGGACGACCTTCTGATGGGTTTTAAACTTCGAATTGGATGTGGACATTTTTCTTTCCGATGACAGAATCACTGGAACTTCCCCTTTGCAGTTGCTTCCTTTCCTTAAAGGTAGCTAAATCTTGCTGTCTTTAAAAACCTTTTCTTTCCAAATTTGCCTGCCATGCCGACCGTCATTAGTGCCTCTGTGGCCCCACGGACAGGGGCTGAGCCCAGGTCCCCAGGGCCCATCGCCCAGGCAGCCCAGGGCAAGGGCACCGAGGCAGGGGGTGGAAACGCAAGTGGCATCTACTCAGCCATCATCAGCCGAAATTTTCCCATTATTGGGGTGAAAGAGAAGACATTCGAGCAGCTCCACAGGAAATGTCTGGAAAAGAAGGTTCTTTTTGTGGATCCTGAGTTCCCACCGGATGAGACCTCCCTGTTTTACAGCCAGAAGTTCCCCATCCAGTTCATCTGGAAGAGACCTCCGGTGAGTAGCTGACTGCTCGCTGCTTGGGTTTTTTCCCCTCAGAGAAAACCTCCTACTCAGCACTTCTCCACAGCACAGCTCATGGGGGCACAGGGCACTGGGTGGAGGATCCTGGAGCAGCTCCATGGGGCTCTGTCCTCAGGGGAGGAGGGCTCATTCTCACTCCTTGCTCTCTTTCTGAAAAAAATCTTGTTTTTTCATGAAAGCAATTGGAACTCAATTTAATTCACCCTATATAAAGGAAATATTCCTTTCCCAGAACAAATTCCAAACTGGAATATCCAAACAACTTCCAAAATTCTGACCTGGAGAGGAGTCCATATCTACTCTCTGCTGGGTGTCCTGCATCTTATTAGGATTTTTTTCACTCTCTCACTGGAGGGTGAAAATTGTGATGTTCATTTTAGTTTGCCAGTGGCCATGTGGTTCTGAAATACAGAGTCCTGAAAAGAGGAGAGTGGCAGTGAAGACTACTTTTTCAAGCACAAAATGTTAGGATTAGAAGGAGAAGCCCCAGCCATCATTTGTCCTCACCTCCTGAATGAGGAAATAAAGACACACCACAGCAAAGCCTATTCAGGACACCCATGACAGCCTGGATGAAAACCCTTTCTCTCTTAATGGCTCTTCCAGCCTTTGGCTTCCATGTACAGTGATCTACCGGAAGGCAAGTTACATTTCCCAGGCTTCCTTCTCTGATCACACCTCTGATATGACCCTTTCTTTAATTCAATAAATATTTTTGAACATCTTCTAAGCCAGCAACCAGGCAAGCAACTGAGGAGTCAGTATAAATAAGAAAAACAAAAATTCCTGCCCACCTGCAGCCAAGAGTCCTGAGGGCAAGACATGCTTTGGACAAGATGGATAAATTGCAGAAGACAACGCTCAGGGTGCTATGGGATCAGAAGGCAAGGAGAGTTAACCTCGGCCAGAGAGAGAGAGCCCCTCCTGAGGAACCCATGTTATCTGAGTGCTGTTTTTTAGCTTCATTGGGTTAAACTGGATAAGCCTCACTGTAGTGTGTCTTTATTTCCTCATTCAGGAGGTGAGGACCAATGATGGCTGGGGCTTCTCCTTCTAATCCTAACATTTTGTGCTTGAACAAGTAATCTTCGCTGCCACTCTCTTCTTTCCAGGGCTCTGTATTTCAGAACCACATGGCCACTGGCAAAGTAAACAGAAGCACTGGGGCCCGGTGCTATTCATGAGCCATGTGTTTGTTTTTAACCTGAGATGAAATAGCCAGCAACCCTGTCTTCACGTTGTGTGTTCCACAAGGGCCCCACTCCCCACCTGGCAGTTCTGTGGTCAGGTCCATGACTGTCCTGAGGGCCCTCGGTTTAGAAGAGAGGATTGGAAAGAACTTCATTCCCCAACCCAGTCACTGCCTTGCTGCCAGGGCACTGGGACACATCACATCCCTGCTGAAATACCTTCAACCACACCGCTCTCCCTACCCCCGCAGGCCTTGAGATCAAACTCCCTACCTGGGGGATTGCCTCTCCTCCAGCCAGCCCGGCCTCCCTGTCCATCTCTCCTTCACCCTCTCCCCTGGACCCTGTCACACGCAGCTGCTCTGTTGTCCCAAGTCTTATATCTCTCAGCCTTTGCTCCTGCTGTCTGCCTGCTATGTCCTTCTTGTTTTTATCTGCTTTGTTCTGCCTTACCCTCGCTGTGAAACCCTGCTCAGGTATCACTTCTTTCCAGCTTTCTCACGGCCATTCCCATCAGCTGAGAGGGGGAGCATTCTCATTCCTCTTGGGAGCCCCTCACTCAGCAAAGCACCTAGCCCACAGGAGGCACTCAGCTGCTGGTGGTAAATGAAAGCCCACGTCACAGAGTATTGACCTCTGAGAGGGGACAGTCCTGTGTTCCAACCTAATAGTTCCTAAAAGCCTTTTCTAACAGTACTGCAGAGACAGAAACCCAAAAAACTTACAAATACTGCTTTTAGTGAAATTGTTGGTGGATTTTAGCCTTAAAACTTAGACCTACACATTAATAAACATGCTTTAAATGGGTCTGTTATGCTCTAGGCCCTAGATGGGTCCTGAAACAAACTGTCATTGTCAGTGTGAAAGGAAGGCCATGAGAAGCCTTGTCCTAAATTGTGCTCCCACCACCACCACCACCCCAAGTCTGGAACTTTGTACTGTTTCTAAAGGTCCAGATCGCAAAGCCCAATCTCTGTTAAAACGTCCCTATTTCCTCTGAGGTTAAGTTTTGGGGAACACTGCCTCTTGGATTCATTGGTATAAGCTAGAATACAGAATTAGAGATGGTCAGCCTTGGATTATCTTGGAGATGTGGTCCAGCTCCTTCACCTACAGGTGATGTGATTAAGGTCCAGAAAGGGCATGTGACTTATCTACAGTCACACAGCAATGAGATTGAGACTGAACTACTGCGTTGACTAGAACTTTCTGAAATGTAAAGCACTTCTTGGAGACATAAGTTTTCATAAGATGTAGTGACCTTTGTCAGGCTCAGACAGTCTGAAAAGGGGACTATATCCTATGAGAGGCCCTTCCTGCTTTGTGCAGTCAACACCAATCTGAATTTTTATTCACAATCAAGTATTGCTTATTACAATCAGGTGGTGATAATAAAGGGAGAATTCCTCATGATGAACTATGATTCTAGTTAAGATAAACAGCTGGACGTCAACCTTTTCCTCTTAAAAGAAGAGAGACACAGGCCCCTGCACCCTCCTGCAATCTCTCCTCACCCTCGCACCAGGCACAACCTCACTGTCTTTCCCCCTCTAATAGAGAGCATCACACATTGAGTCTCCAAACAAAACAATCTGATTCCTCCAAGCTTTACTTACAGCATCTATTTCTAGGATCAGAAAGCAACCAAACCTTACACCACTTCCCAATTGTTAAGCCAAATTTTCTTGATGACGAACCCCCGGACAGAGAAGATTGGCTCTAGAAAGGGCTTCTGGGAGACTGATGACTCTTGCCCAGTATCACTGGGGACAGGTGTGGGGTGAAACCCGTGTTCCATTCCATGCGGTGGGGGCTTCGGTCACACAACGTTCCTGGCCTCTCTCCTTTCTCCTCCCCTGGGGGTGGGGCGAGCAGGAAGGGTAGGTTTGTAAAGAGAACACGACCTGTGAAGCCCAAGTTTCCTTTCTTTTTCCTCCTGGGAACAAGCTACCTGCTGTTCCTTGTGGCAAGTTTCCCAAAGGCAGGTCCCTGAGGGGAGTCCTTAGATTCCCTGAGACTCATACATACTGGCGAATAGTATGATCACAATTGACCCTAAGAACACAACGATAACTATTCTAAGTGCTTCCACATGTTAACTCATTTCATCTTCACAACAACCCTGAGAGGTGAGCGCTATTATTGTCCCCAGGCATTCTGGCTATAGAAACTTAACTCTTAGCAACAAAATCTATCTAATTGTGGGCTTTAGAAGCCAAGATCAGACTTACAAACATTATATGTAGTATTTTCGACTCCCACCTGCCTTACACATTTGTCTCATTTATCCATTGGTTCAAAACTCAGGCACAGAAGTAGGGTGTCATTTACTGGGTTCTCCATAAGCCACAAAAGGAACTAGGCAGTGTCTTAGGGGTTTGGGGCCCTGGAAGAAGCAGCCCCTGTGAGCTAGAGGTAGAATGGCAGAGTGGCTAATAGCCCAGTCCTGACCCGAGGTCAAATTCTGACCCTGATACATAACACTTGAGTAATCTTGATCACTTACTCTTCTCTTTGCCTGTCACTATTTCCCCCATCAGAAAAATGAGGAATATCCTAATAAAAAGACCCATCTCACAACGTTCTTGTGAAGATTGAGTTAATCCACACCAAAGACTTACAGCTACCTAGAATGTGGGGGAGTGCCCATGAATTTAAAATGCTTGGAGAAGGCAATGGCACCCCACTCCAGTACTCTTGCCTCAAAAATCCGATGGACAGAGGAGCCTGATGGGCTGCAGTCCATGGGGTCGCTGAGAGTTGGACACAACTTAGTGACTTCACTTTCACTTTTCACTTTCATGCTTTGGAGAAGGAAATGGCAACCCACTCAAGTGTCCTTGCCTGGAGAATCCCAGGGACGGGGGAGCCTGTTGGGCTGCCGTCTATGGGGTCGCACAGAGTCGGACACGACTAAAGCAACTTAGCAGCAGCAGCAGCAGCAGCAGCAATATGACTAGATGTGCAGCCTCTAAAAGGGGCAATGTCAGAAACATCTTTCCAGCTTCATTTGTGTCTAGACCAACAAGATACTAGTCACAGTAGTGTATTTGAGTACGTTGTGCCTGATCTAAATGAAGCAGTCTACCTACTGTGAGGATTTATGTGTGAACCATCCCCTGTGGGCAGGCAACTGCTTGTCTTTTGGGCAATTCCAGTCATCCCCCATCAAATACAAAAGTGCGTTTGATTGTGAAATCTGAGTGCATCGTGGGAGTGTGAGGGTAACCACATAATGGGGGGTCACAATGCCCTGGGGAACAAGGCTGCTCACTCAGCGACTGGCTCTAACAGCCTGGGACTAAGGAGGTGAGCAAATGTTCCCATTTCCCCATCTGCTTTCGCCTCGTGCATTCCAGGTTATTTCTCCATACTCTCCTGCAATCACTGTTAAAATCAGGGACAACTTAGTCCCTTTTGCTTTTGGAGGGGAGAGGCATGAGGGGCCAGCTGCAAGACCTTGTGCATCTGGTGCCCTCATTACCCTTGGGAATGTGGGATCCCCGAATCACTCCACAGTGACCCAGAGGCCCATGAGGGAATTCTCCCTTGGGAAGCAGCATCTCCCTTCCTGGTGCCTCTGCCCTTCCTGGTGCCTCTGCCCTTCCCTCCATAGGCAAGTTGACTCACATCCTCTTGTGGCACCAGGGTTCTGTGTGGTGCAGACCCTCCAAGTCAGCTCAGCTCACTAAGGCCTCCAGCAACAGGGACTGGCAACATGTTCCTGAGCCTCCCTTGTCTCTGACCCTAGACAGAGTTTCCTTTCAGTAAATTCCATCTCATTCCAGCCCCACCCTAACCTGGATCCCAGAGAAGGAGAGGTCAACTCTATTTGGGAGCCAGGTTAAGTTAGACTTCAGGTTAAACTGCACTTGATGGATGGCTCTGCCAGGAGAGGTTATAGCCTATTTGGGCCTCCCATTCAGAGCTGAGGTCAAAACGGCATCATTGACACACTGCTATTGCTCTTCAGTTGCTCTCCAGGTCTGACTGAGACCCCACAGACTGAAGCCTACCAGGCTCCTCTATCCATGGGGTTTCCCAAGCAAGAAGATTGGAGTGGGTTTCCATTTCCTTTTCCAGGGCATCTCCCCAACACAGGGATCAATCTGTGTCTCCTGCTTGGCAGGCAGATTCTTTACCGTCTGAGCCACCAGGGAACCCCTCATTGATATACAGCCACCTCTAATTTATCCCTTCAGCTCTTCCCCTAAGAAATCTGTTTTCCCTTCCTCCTCTGCCCTCTAAGCTCCTAGGGTTGACAGCTGGGACTCTGCATTTTCCCTGAGCCACTTTCTGCTCAGCTTTCTTTGTTTTCACTGGCTCTTGGGAGTTGGGGAAATTAACCATCTTTCCCTGATCTCCAGATCTAGTGCTCTATAATTTGCTGGCAGTAGCTGGGCCTCTAGCCATAGGCTGCCCAATTACCTTTTCCTCTCAAGTCCTGTTCCCATGCCATCTATTCAGGGCCCGACCCTTTGCCAGTTCAGAGCTGGGTCTCAGCTTCACCCACCTGTCTCTAGTGTATGCCTTCCCTCTAACCTGTTATTATTATTACAGCCCCATATCCAGTTGTACTTTGCCCTGTTCTAACCTGGCTCTCAGCCTTGCTCTTCTGCTTCCTTGGGTCAGCTAGTTCCCTCTGCCTAGACCTGAGGAAACTTCTTTCCCAGACAGACAGAAGTCCCTTTGTACTCTGAACAGGCAACTTTGTTTCCTTATAGTTCCAAACCTGGAAATTTCTTGGATTATACTCTTTTTAAGGATAGAGTTTAGATAAGTTTTCCAAGCTGTAATTTATCATGAACCGTCTTTCACCAAGTCTAGAAGATTCTGATGCTGGTACTTTCTTGATCTTATCAGGGGGTATCCCCGGAAGGTCACAACCACCACCCAGCTGAATGCAATTGAAGGAAGTTTCTAATGTAAGATGCGTGATAATTTCAGGAATGTTAAAATATGAGGGGTTAAAAAGTGCCGTTAGAATGGAGAAATAAGACAAACAAGACCCCTTTTCTCCTAAACTCAGAGTTCTGCCATCCCCTTCATACTCCTTTTTCCCAAACCATTTCTTTCTCCTGGGCTCCTATCAGCCTGAATCCAACTCCTGAAGCTGGACTTTGCTGCTGTCTGTCTGACCTGGTCTCCTGCTCCTTCCCAAGTCCCCAGGCAGATCTAACTTCTCCCTGTCCCAAGTTGTTACACCAGACAAAATTTTAAAATAAAATAGGACTTCCCTGGTGGTCTAATGGGCTTCCCTGGTAGTTTAGCTGGTAAAGAATCCTCCTGCAATGCGGGAGACCTGGGTTTGATCCCTGAGCTGGGAAGATACCCTGGAGAAGGGAAAGGCTACCCTCTCCAGTATTCTGGCCTGGAGAATTCCATGAAATGTGGTCCAGTAGTTAGGGATCCATGCTTCCAATGCAGGGGGCACAGGTTCAATCCCTGGTTGGGGAACTAAAATCCCACATGCTGCATGGTACAGTCAAAAACTAAAATAAATCATTACATTCTTCAGGTTAGGTCTTGTTACCACCACAAAATTATCTTTGATATTTTATACATGTTTATCCAAATGTGCTTTTATATGTGAATCCTCAGCATGGTCGAATCTTCAGCTTCTCTCTTCAAGAGGAAAATGCCCAAGGAAAATGTAGGAAGATTCTTGTAATCACAGAAAGGGGGCTGGAAATGGTTGTTTTCTCGGGGAGAAAAAAAAAATGCTGATTTACTTACAAGAGAAAGGAGAGCTAGAACAGAAACCAAGGTGGGGTGTGGGAAGCAACAAGGTAGGAGGCTTCACCTGCCAGGGTCAGCCCTGCCTTGACCTGAACCTCAAAGATCCCTTTATTGATAAGCTTGTAAAATGCTGGAGGCAAGTATGTGACTTCTCTCGGTAAAGGATGGAAGTTAGTGTTTAGATTTTTACAAGCTGGATTGGGCTAGCACACCCGCAAATCAGAATGTGGAAAGCACAGGAATGGGGAAAGGAGAGAAGCATAAAGAAGCAAGTCGGGGCAAGGAGGGCCTGACCTCTCAGAGGCTGTGAATGGGGGTTCAAGATCTCCAAGGAACCACGAGGCCCCAGCTCACACCTGGGAAGCATTCTACTTTTTTAAAAAAGCTGACATTTCTTTACCATTTTCATCCAAACTTCAGATTTAAATAATCACGACAGAACTTTTAGAAGTGTACTGTATACGCCCAGAGCACCAGGAATATATAGTATATATTATACAGGAGTATAAAAACTGTTATAAAAAACTCATCATAAATCATAAAATTGAAAATGTTTGGAAACTACTGCTTTCCACCACTCCAGGTAGAGGGACTCCTTTCCTGATGTTAAGGTTTTGAAGGCAAAACGAAGTCCCCATCTCCTTCTGCATTAACCTTTCACAGTCTGAAAGTTCATCCTTATTTCTAGCCAGAACTTTTCCGGCCACAATTTTAGCACATTATATCTGCCTCTGACCCAGCAGAAAGTGAAACAGAGTCATCTGATTTCCTCTATATTGTAATTCTCCCTATTTGTGAATAATGCCATCCTTCCTTTGATTGCTTCAGATCAAATAGCCATAAAATTCCTCTGACTCTAAAGGAATGTGGTTTTTCCCTCCCTGGAGATGTCAATGCTGTGATCTATGATTAGTTGACCCTTAGAACTTCTTTATTTGTGAATTCACCTACTCACTGAAATTTATTTGTAACCCCTAAGTCAGTATCCATAGGGCTCCTTCAGTCATTTGCTGACATGTGTAGGGCAGTGAAAAATCTGTCTCCCTCCATACACGTTCCTAGCTGAAGTCAGACAAGGTGACCCTCTGCCTGCTAGTTTCAGCTCTCAGACTGTAAACAAGAGTCCTTCTCATAGTCTGTTTGGTGTTATGTTTTGTCACATTTCTGTACATTTTATTGATGATTTCTCTTTTAAAATGCCCCCCAGTGTGCTGTGCTGAAGTACTATTTAGTGTTCTAAAGTGCAAGAAGGCTGTGATGTGCCTTAAGGAGAAAATACGTGTGTTAGATCAGCTTCATTCAGGCATGAGCTATGGTGCTGTCAGTTCAATGTTAATGAATTAATAACATATTAACTAAGGTGTCTTTAAACAGAAATACCCATAAAATAAGGTTGTATATTGATGGGTTGATGAAAATCTTGTGATCAGATACTCCCAGGAATCTAATACTGTATTGCCACCAGGTGTGATGGCTCAATATTCACTAACTGAACATTCACAGTGAATTTATAGAACGTAACTACCATGAATAATAATGAGAATCAACTCTCTTCCTATGTTTTCCCTATTCCTGAGGATCACAGCTTGAAATAATACCCTGTGAACAGTGTGATCAATAGGAAACACTGCAACATATTTTAATCCATTGCAGTCATTACTCTTTTTGATGTTAAAATTGTCCCATCTTCAGACAGTGTTGCCTGTTATCACTTGACATGACACCATCTTCAACTGCTTCCTTGTTTTCTGGCCACAGCAAAAAGTCCCAGGCTCGTCTTGTACATTTCTTGCTCTAGAACCTGGAATGAATCATTTCTTTAAGGAGCCTGGTTCCTTTTAGTCTGAACTGGAGTTGAAGAAAAGGAGTGAAACGTAGAACACAGCTGACCGTTGACTTCCTAGGACCCAGGGCTTGCCCTTTACATCAGCACCCTGGATTTGGAAGCTTTCTGACAACCTGTGGGGACACTGGACGTCTCTTGCTCTAGTGACTGCTGCCACTGCCCATCACTGCTAAAATTAACACTCTACCCTGTGTGACTTCCCTACCGGGGGGGTCACATGACCTGAGTTACTCAATTCTGAAGGGAAGAAATCCTAGTTTGGCACAAAATAAATTTACTCCATTCCAGTGTGAGAAGAGAGGGAAGATGCAGAGTCTTGAGGACACTGAGGCTGTGTGCAGTGAGCACTCTGTCCCTGGGTCTAGGACCCAGTCACCGTGCAGCTGCTTCTCTCAGGATTAGTATCTTTCCAGTGAACCTGGCTGGGAGGAGGTCTTCTTGTAATCTGTTTTAGTGTCATCACCTGTCAGACAGTTTAGAAGTTGCATCACTGGACTAGCCACAAAGAGGAAGAACTGGGGACATGCTGCAGAGTGGTTAAGTCAGACGGATTTCAAAGCAAACACACCTGGTCTGAACCCTGACTCTGTCCCTAGCAAGTCACATAAAGTTTCCAAGCTTTTAGTTTCTTTTCTATAATGCAGATAGTGATACTCTAATCAAACGGCTGTTCTGAGCCAGTATCCATAAAGTCCAAGTCGGTGCTCAAGGTAAGCCAGCAATTACTATCGGGATAGGCAGCGAAGGGAGTGCACATGCTGTCAAGTCAAAGAAACTGCATTTGCATTCATATCCCAGCTCCACCTCTTACCAAGTGTAACCTCAGGCAAGTAAGTTAGTGACCTTTCCTAGGGCTTGATTTCCTCACCTGTGAAAAGAAAATCAAAGTTCCTACTTTCTTAGAGTTGTTGTAAGGATTAAATGAGATACTGTATATGACTTGCTTAGCACAATGAACCAAGAAGTACTGATGTTGGTAATTGAAAGTCAAAATGAGGTACCCAATTGAGAGTCATTCCTCCCTCGAAGCAGAAAATCAGTCATCACAGTGCCATCCTGGAGTGCAGATGGGGGCCATGAGTTTCAGTGAAAGTGACAATCCTATAAATAACTTTTAGGACTGCTTCCCATCATATCCCATAAGACAGCAGCTTTCCCCAGAAGTCATAATGCCAGCAGGACTCTAGACATCATAGGAGGAATAAGCTGAAATAACTCAGCAGTATTATGCTGCAAATGGGAGGAACAGAGACAGAAATAGCCAAGAAATGTATGAGAAGATACATTTTGTTGATTATGAACAAGGAAGAGAATTGTTCATAAGTCATGTAGTTCTTGAGCATTTGTTATCTTTATTGTTTTTGTTGTTGTTTAGTCGCTCAGTTATGTCCAATTTTGGGGGACAACATGGACTGCAGCACACCAGGTTTCCCTGTCCATCACCAATTCCTGGAGCTTGCTCAAACTCATGTCCATTGAGTCAGTGATGCCATCCAACCATCTGATCCTCTGTCGTCCCCTTCTCCTCCTGCCTTCAATCTTACCCAGCATCAGGGTCTTTTCTAAGGAGTCAGTTCTTCACATCAGGTAGCCAAAGTATTGGAGCTTCAGCTTCAGTATCAGTCCTTTCAATGACTATTCAGGGCTGATTTCCTTTAGGATTGACTGGTTTGACCTCCTTGCAGTCCAAGGGACTCTCAAGAGTCTTCTCCAACACTACATTTCAGAAGCATCAGTTCTTTGGTGCTCAACTTTCTTTATGATCCAAGTCTTACATCCACACATGACTACTGGAAAAACCATAGCTTTGAATAGACAAACCTTTGTTAGCAAAGTAGTGTCTGCTTTTTAATATGCTGTCTAGGTTGGTGATAGCTTTTCTTCCAAGGAACAAGCATCTTTTAATTTGAAGTTGTATCCACTATGGACACCTTTGTCTGTAGTGATGCTTCTAAGGCCCACATGACTTCACATTCCAGGATGTCTGGCTCTAGGAGAGTGATCACACCATCGTGATTATCTGGGTCATGAAGATCTTCTTTGTATAGTTATTCTGTGTATTCTTGCCACCTCTTCTTAATATCTTCTGCTTCTGTTAGGTCCATACCATTTCTGTCCTTTATTGTGCCCATCTTTGCATGAAATGTTCCATTGGTATCTCTAATTTTCTTGAAGAGAGCTCTAGTCTTTCCCATCCGATCGTTTTCCTCTATTTCTTTGTATTGTTTACTGAAGAAGGTTTTTTCCTCTCTCCCTGCTATTCTTTGAAACTTTGCATTCAGACGGGTATATCTTTCCTGTTCCCCTTTGCCTTTCACTTCTTTTTTCTTCTCAGCTATTTGTTGTCTCTTCTCAGAAGACCATTTTGTCTTTTGCATTTCTTTTTCTTTGGGATGGTTTTGATCACCACCTTCTGTACAATGTTAGGAACCTCTGTTCATAGTTCTTCAGGCACTCTGTCTATCAGATCTAATCCTATGCATCTATTTGTCACTTCCACTGTATAATCCTAAGGGATTTGATTTATATCATACCTGACTGAACTGAACTGAATGGTCTAGTGGTTTTCCCTACTTTCTTCAATTTAAGTCTGAATTTTGAAATTATCTAAGTGGATAATATTTACCCAATTATACTAAAGTGAATACTGATTTTTAATTTCTCTAAAATTTATGATGTTATTTTGGGAAGACAATGGGCAGAGCATAATGTGAGAAACTTAAACTTCATTCCCCCAAGTAGGAACTCTACTGATACTTTCTAAAGACAGTAAATAAAAAGTAATAGTACAAGCATATTATTTAAAAACATAGAGATAAATACCAGAAAAAGTAGTTAAAAGAATTAAAAGTGGCTGCCTCTGAGGTGAGGGATTTGCGGGCCAAGAGACTGCTCTTCCTCTAGATAACTTTTGTTTGATTTTTTAAAAACTTTATTCATTTGCACGTGTACCCCAATGTTCATCACAGCACTGTTTATAATAGCCAGGACATGGAAGCAACCTAGATGTCCATCAGCAGATGAATGGATAAGAAAGCTGTGGTACATACACACAATGGAGTATTACTCAGACATTAAAAACAATACATTTGAATCAGTTCTAATGAGGTGGATGAAACTGGAGCCAATTATACAGAGTGAAGTAAGCCAGAAAGAAAAACACCAATACAGTATACTAATGCATATCTATGGGATTTAGAAAGATGGTAACGATAACCCTGTATGCAAGACAGCAAAAGAGACACAGATGTATAGAACAGTCTTTTGGACTCTGTGGGAGAGGGAGAAGGTGGGATGATTTGGGAAAATGGCATTGAAACATGTATAATATCATATAAGAAATGAATCGCCAGTATAGGTTCGATGCAGGATACAGGATGCTTGGGGCTGGTGCACTGGGATGACCCAGAGGGATGGTACGGGGAGGGAGGTGGGAGGGGGGTTCAGGATTGGGAGCATGTGTACACTTGTGGCAGATTCATGTTGGTATATGGCAAAACCAATACAATATTGTAAAGTAATTAGTCTCCAATTAAAATAAATAAATTTAAATTTAAAAAACTTTATTCATGTATAAAACAAATAAAAATAAAATTATTTCTTAAAAAAAATACTGACCTCAAAAAGTATTTTGAGGAAATTCCCAGGCAGTTCAGGGTTAGGTCTTCAGGCTTCCACATGATCCATGGTCAGGGAATTAAGATCCCACACGCTGCTGAGCATGGGCAAAAATAAAAAGTAATAACAATAAACTTTAAAAAAATAATAAATTTAAAAAATTATTTTGAGCTATTATAGTATCCTGTAAAACTAATGCCATAGTTTCAAACACTAGTGAACATAGAATCTCCCTGACCCCTTCCAAAAGGATCTGAATCCTTAGGTCTGGGGTAAGCCCTGGGAATCTGCATTTTTAACTGGCATCCCAGGTGATTCTGATGTAGGTTGTCCAAAGACCACACACTGAGAAACACATAGTAGACAAAGATGATGAGCCCGCACAAATGGACAGGGAGATGCATCCTCCTGATGGACAGGCTGCCAGAATAGAGTTTCTACCCGGGCCAGCTCCTTGTACTCACACTCGAACTGCCCATTTGAGCATGGTGAAATTTGGAAAAAGCGGAGATTTCTTGTGAATATAATTCTGATACACATTTATCCTCCTTCCGGGTCCATCACGTTCTCTGCCTCAAAGGTCTTAAACTCAGAACAGTGTGTGTCGGTTCACAGCCACTGGAAACCACTTTCACAGGGACTTTCATTCGAGGTCAAGCTACCTACCCTCTAGGTTCCTCTCATAGATTAGAGTCCTGAAATGGTCAGTCAAGGTCTTTGGGGGGATGGGGCAGGGACATCAGGAGAATGAAGGCTTCATTAACCTCAGACAATGGCCCAGAGCAGATTCCTCCTATGCATTCAGCAGCCTGTATAGGATTAGTGTATACAGCATGTTTCGAAGGCCCCATGCTATATCCCATTGGCCGCCAGTGTTAAAGGCCTGAATGCCTTTTGCTGAGGCAGGGTAAGCGTCTCTGTAACTATATTTTCTCTTTTTAAAGAAAGAATCCCAGCAAGGCTGATGGAGGTGGCCTGAAGGTCTGTAGGCCTTGTGGCCTGTCCTGGGGCTGTCCCTGGCTCTCTTGCTCCCCTTGCCGGCTCCCTGTCTGACTGGCATGGTGTTGCCCCTTGCCCGTGGGCTCAGGGGCCTCCAGCCAAAGCTGCTGACTCTGACCACGGCCTTTCTCTGGGCTGTGTTCATTTGCATCGCGCTGCTGAGGGTGGAGGAGCTATATAGGCTCCGGCCCATTCACGGGAGGATTAGGCCTGGACTGAGGGCACAGCAGGAAAGAGGCCACAGCAAAGGCCCAGCTCCACTCCCTGAGTGGTCACCATGCCCTACCTGCTGCCAGGATTCTTCTGTGACCGTGTGATCCGTGAGAGGGACAGGAGAAACGGAGAGGGCACTGCCACACAGCCCATCAAGTATGAGGGGCAGGATTTTGTTGTTCTCAGACAACGGTGCCTGGCTCAGAAGTGCCTCTTTGAAGACCGTGTGTTCCCAGCAGGCATCCAATCCCTGGGCTCCCATGAGCTGAGCCAGAAAACCAAGATGAAGGCCATCGCATGGAAAAGGCCGAAGGTAGGGATAGGAGGGACAGGGTAGCTGTCCTGGTAAGGACAGCTCCTGGGGACAGGAGATCAAGTGATCCAGAGCCTGAGACCAAAGATCCTGGATCTGACCAAGTGGCTTATTAACATACTCTTGCTCCTAAATACTTTCCTGCTTCCTCCTGAAACTGGAGCTGTTATTTTCTGTTCCTGAACTAAAGACTATTTAATACTTTATAAATGCCTGAGACTGTAAATATTTCTGAGAGAGCTAACGCACTGACTTAAAGTCATAGTAAAACAGTAAGGAATCATTGTCACATCTCTTCTCGAGAGCAGGTATTCTGGGGTGGGAAAGTGGAGTGGTGAACAGAATTAGGGCTCACAGTTACAAAAGCAGTTCCATGGAAGGTGGTGCAAAGTTATGGAATAGGAGGCTGCAGGAGGCTGGAGACTTGTCTTCTTAACAGTTTGCCTAAGGCTGGTTCATTAGTGATATGTCACTTCTGTTTAAATAAAAAGGTCCGTGCTGACCTGCCAAACTCCTTACTGGGAAAAGCAGTTTGCTCTGCTGCTGCTGCTGCTAAGTCGCTTCAGTCGTGTCTGACTCTGCAACCCCATAGATGGCAGCCCACCAGGCTCCGCTGTCCCTGGGATTCTCCAGGCAAGAACACTGGAGTGGGTTGCCATTTCCTTCTCCAATGCATGAAAGTGAAAAGTGAAAGTGAAGTCGCTCAGTCATGTCCAAGCCTTCGCAACCCCATGGACTGCAGCCTACCAGGCTCCTCTGTCCATGGGATTTTCCAGGCAAGAGTACTGGAGTGGGGCGCCACTGCCTTCTCTGCAGTTTGCTCAAGGATGCCTTACAGCCCAGCAACTGAAGACCCCGTTTGTTTCCTCTGTATTCAGCTACTCTGTGCCTCTCAAACTGTGGTCTTTGGACTACCTGCGTCAGAATCACCTGGGATGCCAGTTTAAAATGCAGAGTCCTATGGCTCATCCTAGACGTATCTATATTTCTGTATTTAACTGACTGTATTCATAATAAGTGAAACATGAGTTCATGGTGACTTATACCAAAATATTTCTCTAACTTTTTATCCTTCAACTGTGCTATATTTCCTTATTAGTTCCAGAAATGTGTTTTTCTTTTTGTTATTTGTTCAGGATTTTCTCCATAGACAATTATATCATTTGTGAATGAGGAGTTTATTTTTTCCTTTCCAATCTTTATAAATTTCCTTTTCTTGTTTTATTGCATTAGCTAGGATTTTCAATATGATGTTGAGTAAGAGTGGTAAGAGGACTATGGCTGATTCATATTTGGCAGAAAACAAAATTCTGTAAAGCGATTATCCGTGAATCAAAAAAATAAATTTTTTTAAAAAGAAAAAAAAAGAGTGGTAAGAGGAGACATTTTGACTTGTCCCTAAGCTGAAGGGGAAAGTATCTCATTTCTCAGCATTAAATATGATGATAATTGTAGGTCTCTATAAAAAAGTACATTTTCTTTACCAACTTGAGGACATTCCCCTCTGTTCCTAAGAATTTTTATCATGAATAGGTATTGAATTTTGTCAAATGGTTTTTGTGTATCAATTGATATGATCATTGATTTTTCTTCTTAGCTTGTTGTGATGATTGATTTTCAAATGTTGAACTAGTCTTGCATACCTGGAATAAATCCCACTTGTCTGTAGTGTATAATTTCATTTATAATTTGTTGTTTTTGAGTTACTAATTTTTTTTGAGGGTTTGGTTTTATTTTCATAAGAGATGTTGGTCTGTAGTTTTACTTTGCAATGTCATTTTCTGAATTGAGTATTAGGGTAATATTGGCCTCATAGAATGAGTTACGAAGTGTTCTCTCTGCTTCTATTTTTCTGGGGGGTATTGTAGAGAATTGGTATCATTTCTTCCTTGAATGTTTGATAGACTTCACCAAGAAAATGATCTGGATCTGGTGCTTTCTTTTTTGGAGGGTTATTAATCATTGAACAAAACTTTTTAACAGGTATAGCCATATTCAGATAATCTATTTGTCCTTGTGCATGTTTTGGTAGTTTGTGCCTTCCATGAAATTAGTATGTTTTATCTAAGTTACCAATTCCTGTGGTCAGGGAGTTATCTGTAGTATTCCTTTTTTATCCTTTTAATGTCCATGGGATCAGTAGTAGTGATCTGTTCATTTTTGATGTTGGTAATTTGTGTCTTCCCTTTTTTCCCCTTGGTTAGCATGGCTAGAGGTTTATTAATATTATTGACCTTTTCAAGAACTGGTTTTTGGCTTTATTGATTCTTTCTATTGTTTTGCTATTTTCAGTTTCATTGATTCTGCTCTTATTATTTCTTTTATTCTACTTGCTTTGCGCTTAAATTTTTTCCTTTCTCTAGTGTCCTAAGGTAGAATATTGTTTTGATATCAGATCTTTCTTCTTTTCTAATATATACATTTAATACTGTAGATTTCCCTTTGAGCCCTGGTTTTGCTGCATTCTACAAATTTTGATGTTATATTTTTATTTAGTTCAAAAAAATTTGTAACTTCTCCTGGAACTTCTTCTTTGACTTGTGTGTTATTTAGAAGTGTGTCATTTAATTTCCAAATAATTTGGGGTTTTTCAGTTATTTTATTATTGCTTTCTGTTTTCATTCCACTGTCATCTGAAAAAATACTTTGTATGTTTTATATTCTTTGAAATTTGTCAAAGTGTGTTTTATAACCCAGAATGTGGTCTTAGTGACTCTTCCATGTGATATTAAGAGCAGAAATGTGTATTCTCTTTGCGACCCCATAGACTGTAGTCCACCAGGCTCCCCTGTCCATGGAATTCTCCAGCAGGCTCCCCTGTCCGTGGAATTCTCCCGTCTATGGAATTCTCCAGAATAGCTACTGGAGTGGGTAGTTATTCTCTTCTCTAGGAGATCTTCCTGACACAGGATGGAGCCTGGGTCTCCTGTATGGCAGGCTGGTTCTTTACCATCTGAGCCACTGGGGAAGTCCATATATGCAGTCTGCTGCTGCTGCTGCTAAGTCACTTCAGTCGCATTCGACTCTGTGCGACCCCATAGACAGCAGCCCACCGGGGTCCCCCATCCCTGGGATTCTCCAGGCAAGAGTACTGGAGTGGAGTGCCATTGCCTTCTCCGATATATGCAGTCTAGTACCTTATAACAGAAAATACCCAATTTCTCCCTTCCTTCCCTTGAGACATTACTATCATGGAGTATTCAACATGTTGTTGTTTGAATTACTTTAAATAAAGTTATCTTTAGATTAAGAATAAGAAAAATAAAAGCTTTATTTTACCTTCATTTATGCCTTCTCTGCGGAGAAGGCGATGGCACCCCACTCCAGTACTCTTGCCTGGAAAATCCCACGGACAGGGGAGCCTGGTAGGCTGCAGTCCATGGGGTCGCGAAGACTCAGACACGACTGAGTGACTTCACTTTCACTTTTCACTTTCATGCATTGGAGAAGCAAATGGCAACCCACTCCAGTGTTCTTGCCTGGAGAATCCCAGGGATGGGGGAGCCTGTTGGGCTGCCGTCTATGGGGTCGCACAGAGTCGGACATGACTGAAGTGACTTAGCAGCAGCAGCAGCAGCATGCCTTCTCTGATGCTTTTCCTTTTTTTATATAGGTCCGGGTTTCTCTTCTAAATAATTTTCCTTCTCCTGGAGGAGCTTCTTTTAACCTTCCTTGCAAGGCAAGTCTTCTGGAAATGAATTCCCTATGGTTTTGTCTGAAAAACCTTTATTTCTCCTTCAGTTTTTAAAAAATTCATTTATTTGGGGCTGCATCAGGTCTTAATCGTGGCACACGGAATCTTTGCTGTGGTACACAGGTTTCTCTCTAGCTATGGAACACAGGTTTAGTTTCCCCGTGGAATGTGGGATCTTAGTTTCACAACCAGGTATCAAACCCACATTCCCTGCACTGTAAGGCAAATTTTTAACCACTGAACCACCAGGGAAGTCCCTGTCCTTCAGTTTTGAAAGGTTAATGCTCTGCACATAGAATGCTAGGTTGATGGTTTTTTCTATCAATTTAAATATTTCAATCTGATCTTTCTTGCTTGCATGGTTTCTGAAGAAAAGTCTGCTATAATTCTCATGTCTTTTCCTCTAGCGCATTTCCCCCTTCTTGGCTTCTTTCAAGATCTTTTCTTTATCTTTGGTTATCTGCAGTTTGAATATAATATGCTTAAGTGTAGTTATGTTTTATCTTGTCAGCATTTATGTTGCTTGATGTTCCTTGAGCTTCCTGGATCTGTGATTTGGTTATCTGTCATTAATTTTGGAAAGTTCTTGGGCATTATTACTTCAAATATTTCTTCTGCTCTGTTCTTTTTTCCCTCCAGTATTCCAATTATACATACGTTGCACATTTTGAATGTCTCACCATTCTTGGATGTCCTGCTCTGTTTTTTGTTATTGTTATATTCTTCTCTTTGCATTTCACTTTAGGAAATTCCTATTTCAATCTCGCTGATTTTTTTCTTTGTTTTTGTCTAATCTACTGATGGATCCATCAAATATATGTTGTAATATTTTTTATTTCTATCGTTTCCTTTTGATTCTTTCTTGATTTCCATCGCTCTGCTTATATTACCAACCTTTTCTTGAATGCTATCTACTTCTCCCATTAGACCTTTTGACACACTAGTCATAATTATTTTAAATCCCCTACTTGGCAATTCCAACATCTATGTCATATCTGAATCTAGTTCTGATGTTTGCTTTACCTTTTCAGACTGCTTTTACCTGCCTTTTCACATCTCTTGTAGTTTTTGGCTGAAAGTAGACGTTGTTTTGGGTAATAAGAACTGAGATAAATAATCCTTTGGCATGAGGTGGATTTTTTTTGGCCACACCATAGCGGTGTGCAGAAGTTCCCTGGCCAGGTACCAAACCCATCCTCCCAGCACTGGGAATGCAGTCTTAATCACTGGACCACTAGAAAAGCCCTGGCATGAGGATTCATGTTAGGCTGGCTAGAAGCTGGTTATGCTATGGTTGTTTCTTATAGCTGCAGGTGTCAGACGCTTTAAATTCCTTTAATATCCTTGGTTTGTTTCCTCTCTTGACTTTGGGCTTTCCTAAGTACTTATCAGAGATTACATCTTTTTTTTTTAAATTTTATTTTTACTTTAGTTTACTTTACAATACTGTATTGGTTTTGCCAAACATTGACATGAATTCACCACGAGTGTACATGCGTTCCCAAACATGAATCCCCTCCCACCTCCCACCCCATACCATCTCTCTGGGTCCTCTCCATTCACCAGTCCCAAGCATCCTGCATCCTGCATTGGACATCGACTGGCGATTCGTTTCTTACATGATAGTATACATGCTTCAATGCCATTCTCCCATCTCATCCCACCCTCTCCCTCTCTCTCCCCCAGAGTCCAAAAGTTCACTCTATAGATCTGAGTCTCTTTTGTTGTCTCGCATACAGGGTCATCATCCCCATCTTTCTAAATTCCATATATATGCATTAGTATACTGTATTGGTGTTTTTCTTTCTGGCTTACTTCACTCTGTATAATCGGCTTTCAGCTATAAGTCACTGTTATTTAACTGGAGCCCTGTTGATGTGGTAGTACAGTGGGGGAGGGGAAGAGTTCTATAATCTAATGATTAAAGCTCTGCCTTTTAATGGGCCTGTCTCTCTGGGCTGTGACCTTCACACATTTTTCCACTGGTATAGCTTTTTTTCCTTCTTTGGTGAGAAAGACTAGAGGGAGCTAGAGTGGGAGTAACATACTTCCCCCAACATAGGTAAGACAGGAAAAGCCTTTTCCCCTGTAAGAGGATCTTTCTTGAGTTTTCACCACAAGAACTTAGTGGAATTTTTGGAGGTAGAAACCATGAAAGTATGGGGGAGGCGGGTTCTTCTAAAGAATGTGGCCTCCAGAAGTTTCTCACTCTGTGCTAGTCCTCACTCAGCTTCCAGAAATTCATCAAGGTTACCATTTCAGTGTTCCTCCCAGTTTGTGGCTGAGGCAGCTTCTGCCCCAGATAAACAGATCTTGGCTATAACTCTCTGGTTTCACTTGCATCTTTATTTCAGTGTAGTTGACCTCTAACCTCAATTCTTTGATGGGTCCAAGCAAAGTCACTGGTTTTCAGGTGTTTGGCTTTTTCCTGTGGTAAGGAAGGGAGTGATGACTTCCAAGCTCTTTACATGTTGGAGCTGAAACCAGAAGTCCCCTATTAGCCCACCCTTTTAGATGTATGTTTTTATTTATCTTATAATGCACATTATATGTTAGGATAATACACACAGATAATTTAAAACTAATAAAAATACTTTTGTAGAGTTGCATGTTCAGAACATTTTAATGATGGAAAGAAAGTGAAAGTGTTAGTTGCTCAGTTGTGTCTTACTCTTTGCAACCCCATGGACCATAGCCCGCTAGGCTCTTCTGTCCATACGATTCTCCAGGCAAGAATACTGGAGTGAGTAGCCATGCCCTTCTCCAGGGGATCTACCTAACCCAGGGATCCAACCTGGGTCTCCTGCATTGCAGGCAGATTCTTTACCATCCAAGCCACCAGGGAAGTGCTCTTATGATGGAGGTATACAATAAAAAATGTTTGGAGACACTGTGCAAACCACAGCACTCAAAAATGGAGAAAATGGTTACCTGCTGCTAATTGCTACGGCTCCATCACTGACAGATCCAGTCTCATGCCAAATTATAGTCAAAGGAGTGACCAGAAGCCTTAGGTCCCCAAGCTAAAGTGACAGAGTCAGCATGATTTACCCTTTGTTTATGTTAACCAACAAAAACAGGTCTCAGACACTCCAGAAAAGTAGGCAGTGAGGAGGGTATCTAGGCAAATCTAGCTATTCTATGAATTAATCCTCAACAAGCTTGCTAACTGACCCTCACCAAACAGACATCTCTCATGAGGACACACAGTTGAGGGTCTCTAGGCTGGGGGTTTCCCAGAAGGCAGGCAGGGATGATTTCCTCTTTTTATTATATCCTTCAATCCCCCAGCCCTGTACATACTCAGAAGTCCAATTAGTGTCTGGTGAATTTAGCTGAGGTAGTATTGAAGGTAAATGTAGCATATTGGGGAATCTCTACCATTGCAAAAAATGTAATTCTATTCAAATACCTGAAGCAGACGGGAGAGAAAGCAGTGCAGCTGCTGCTGCCTTTCCAAGTTGTCAGCCCTGGAATTGGTGGCAGATGGGTGGACGAGGCTTCTGAACCTGTAGACCCAAGGAGAGAAAGCTACCCCTGTGACAGCTAAAAAATGTAGCCACAATTCTGTTATTTGAGTCACTCTATAATATATTCCCTTATAAGAGGGGTAGGACACTCAGCAGTCAAGCATCTCAGTTGGCAAGTAACAGAGGCCCAACTCAAACTTAAACCAAAAATATTCTATAACTGAATTTTCAAAGGTGATGATTGGATTTAGACACACTGAATCCTCAAACCACATCAAGACACACTTTCTAATATTATCTGTCTGTCTGTTTATCACCTCTGCCCTCTCCACCCACTCCTCCATCTGCTACTTCTGAGTTGTCTTTACTCTCAAGCAGGTTACCTTCACAAAGGGGCAGAAATGGCCATAAGCAGTTTCAGGCTGACCTTCTCCAGCTTAGTAACTCCTGGAGGAGAATGTATTTCTTTCTCAATAGTTACAACAAAAGACTTGGCCCATATCTCTTGGCCTGGACTTGGTCATCTGCCCATTCCTGGTGGTCATCCAACCACCTTCACTCTGGTTGCCCCTAACAGCCGTGTGGAGCTGGGTGAAGGGGGAAGCCCACCAGAACAAGTGCTGACAGTAGGGTTGCTCTGCAGCTGAAAACTGAGGAATAATATCAGGAGGAGGAATGTATTGCAAGGATGCAAAATACTGGGGAGACAAAAATAACATGTTAACTATACCTTAATTGCTTTGCTTTTTAAGAGGAAAGAGTCTTATTTGAAATAATGAGAGTTTTATAGTTTATTAGGGAGAAATGGTTTTTAAAGACCACATTCTGGTAGTTGATGTTCTCTTTACTAAATTTTTACTGCTTCTAGTTTTTATGTTTTGTTTTGTTTTAGTGCTGGGAGATAGAAAATTTTTTTAGAGAGGCAAAAATGAATCATGAGTTATACTTAAATATCCAACTCAACTTTAACGTTGCTGGGTTTTTACTTAAGTTATTCACTTTTATAATTCTACATATTTTCTTTTTAAATGAAATCTCTTTTGGAAGCTTACTATTTTTGGCTGTGCTGGGTCTTCGTTGCTATGTGGGCCTGTCTATTTGCGGCAAGCAGGGGCTACTCTCTAGCTGTGCACGGGCTTCTCATTGCAGTGGCTTCTCTTGTGGAACACTGGCTCCAGAGCGAGGGTTCAGTAGTTGTGTCTCAAGGTCTTAGTTACTCTGAGAGCATGTGGGATCTTCCCAGACCAGGGTTCAAACCCATGTCTTCTGCATTGGCAGGTGGATTCTTCACCACTGAGCCAGCAGGGAGGCCCCCTGCACATTCTCTTTTACACTAAAAATATCCTAGTTCCTAATGACATTAATATACATTATTTACTTTATCCTACATGTGAAAGTTTTGAAGTAGTAACAATATTATTTTCATTTATTATGGTTCACATTTCATTATGGTTTGGGGTTTGACCTTAAGATGTAAGGTTTAGCCTTTGACTGTATGGATCACAAAAAGCTATGGAACATTCTTAAAGACATGAGATACCAGAACACCTTACCTGCCTCCCGAGAAATCTTTGTGCAGGTCAAAAAGCAACAGTTAGAACTGGACATGGAACAATGGACTGGTTCCAAGTTGGAAAAGGAGTACATCAAGGCCGTATATTGTCACCCTCCTTATTTAACTTATATGCAGAGTATATCATATGAAATGCCAGGCTGGATGAAGCACAAGCTAGAATCAAGATTGCTGGCAGAAATATCTGGTCCATGGGATCACAAAGTTCAGTTCAGTTCAATCGTTCAGTTGTGTCCAACTCTTGGCAACCCCTGGAGAATCCCAGGGACAGCGGAGCCTGGTGGGCTGCCATCTATGGGGTTGCACAGAGTCAGACACGACTAAAGTGACTTAGCAGCAGCAGCAGCAGATGGGAGCAGATGCCATGATCTTAGTTTTCTGAATGTTGAGTTTTAAGCCAACTTTTTCACTCTCCTCTTTCACTTTCACCAAGATGCTCTTTAGTTCTTCATATTCTGCCATAAGGGTGGTGTCATCTGCATATTTGAGGTTATTGATATTTCTCCCAGCAATCTTGATTCCAGCCAGTTTGTGCTTCATCCAACCTAGCATTTCTCATGATGTACTTTGTATATAAGTTAAATAAGTAGGGTGACAATACACAGGTTTGATGTACTCCTTTCCCAGTTTGGAACTCCTTATTGCCAAATTCAGACTTGAATTGAAAAAAGTAGGGAAAACCATTATACCATTCAGGTATGACCTAAATCAAATCTCTTATGATTATATAGTGGAAGTGAGAAATAGATTCAAGGGATTAGATCTGATAGACAGAGTGCCTGAAGAACTGTGGACGGAGGTTCGTGACATTGTACAGAAGGCAGGGATCAAGACCATCTCCAACAAAAAGAAATGCAAAAAGGCACAATGGTTGTCTGAGGAGGCCTTACAAACAGCTGTGAAAAGAAAAGAAGCAAAAGGCAAATGAGAAAAGGAAAGATATACCCATTTGAATGCAGAGTTCCAAAGAATAGTGAGAGAGAAGAAAGCCTTCCTCAGTGATCAATGCAAAGGAATAGAGGAAAACAATATAATGGGGAAGACTAGACATCTCTTCAAGAAAATTAGAGATACCAAGGGAACATTTCATGCAAATATGGGCACAATAAAGGACAGAAATGGTATGGACCTAACAGAAGCAGAAGATACTAAGAAGAGGTGGCAAGAATACACAGAATATACAAAAAAGATGTTTATGACGCAGATAATCATGATGGTGTGATCACTCACCTAGAGCCAGACATCCTGGAATGCAAAGTCAAGTGGGCCTTAGGAAGCATCACTATGAACAAAGCTAGTGGAGGTGATGGAATTCCAGTTGAGCTATTTCAAATCTTAAAAGATGATGCTGTGAAACTGCTGCACTCAATATGCCAGCAAATTTGGAAAATTCAGCACTGGCCACAGGACTGGAAAAGGTCAGTTTTCATTCCAATCCCAAAGAAAGGCAATGCCAAAGAATGCTCAAACTACCACACAATTGCACTCATCTCACATGCTAGTAAAGTAATGCTCAAAATTCTCCAAGCCAAGCTTTAACAGTACCTGAACTGTGAACTTCCAGATGTTCAAGCTGGATTTAAAAAGGCAGAGGAACCAGAGATCAAACTGTCAACATCTGTTGGATCATCAAAAAAGCAAGAGAATTCCAGAAAAACATCTGCTTTATTGACTATGCCAAAGCCTTTGACTGTGTGGATTACAAAAAACTGTGGTCACAAAGTTGGACACAACTGAGCGACTAAACTGAACTGAACTTGGGATATATCCCCAAAGGAATAAACAGCCAACATTTTACACTGAAAGTCACTTGAAAGAATTCATTTTATGTATGTGATCATGCCATCAATTTGATAAGCAGTTAGGTTCCTTTTCTTCAATTTGCTTTCAGCTTTTACAGATCGCTTTTTTTCCCCACTAAAATTAGTATACCAGTTTATTACTCTTTTAAGTATTAACCATTTTGTTTAGTGTGTAGTAGTATCACACTGTAGTGTTAATTTGAACTTCCCGTGTGATTAATGATGTTGAGCATTTTCCCATGGATTTTTTGCCATTTGTATGAGGCTCCTATGGCTGCTATAATATATTACCATAGACTTGGTAGCTTAAAATAAGAATTTTATTCTTTCACAGTTACAGATTGCTTTTTAAAATTGCATTTTCTTCAGTTTGTTTTTAACTCTATAAAATGTACATCGTTCCTAAGTCAAAATTATTTTAAAACAGATATATTCAGAGTTTTACTTCCATTCCTATATTCGCCACTTAATCCTTTCCTCCCCTATAGGTAACCTTCTAAAAAATTATTATTTGGGGTTTGTCCTTCCATTGATAAGAGTTTCAAGGGGGTGGTGTGTATGCTGTGATTTATGCACGACTTTCCGTCTAGTAGGTGAGATAGATCCTTTCTTGAAGCGGTGAAGGACAAAGTTAAAACCAAAACACAGAATCTATAATTACTTCAAAAGTTAAAATACAAAGCATGACACATCCAAACAAACACAAGAGCACCCTCTGTTGGCCTCTGTTGGGATGCATATAACTGGTAGTGCCTGGATTTGAAAACTGCTGAGACCAGGGTGCCATGTTGCTGCTACTGCTGCTGCTAAGTCGCTTCAGTCGTGTCCGACTCCGTGTGATCCCACAGACGGCAGCCCACCAGGCTCCCCCGTCCCTGGGATTCTCCAGGCAAGAACACTGGAGTGGGTTGCCATTTCCTTCTCCAATGCATGAAAGTGAAAAGTGAAAGTGAAGTCGCTCAGTCGTGTCCAACTCTTAGTGACCCCATGGACTGCAGCCCACCAAGCTTCTCCCATGGGATTTTCCAGGCAAGAGTACTGGAGTGGGGTGCCATTGCCATGTTGGGTTAGCTTTATTAAAGAAGCATACCTGCCAACAGACCGGGGGGCCTTCGAGGATCATGTCAAATTTATTCTTGGCCCTCCCCAACTCTCAAGTCCTGTGGCCCTTGGGAGACATGCTGATACTAAATATCTATGTTACCACATCTTGGGGAAAAAGATCCTTACTTTCCCTCCTGCACCTCTCTTCCTGGCTTAGAAAACAAACAAGAGCTGTGTTTTGTACTGTCCCTTGATCAAAGCTGAGACAGTAGTAACACTGCCCTAACTCTCAAGGTGCTCCCTTACTCAGACTGTATCACTGTGAAGGATCAATGTGGAACAATGAGAAAAGGAGCCATGCATCTGGCTTCTCCTGCCTGCTAGCTGTGTGTCCTTGGGCAAATTCTTAACCTCTCTGAGTCTTGGTGTTCTCATCTGAAAAATAAGAATGATAGTATCCAGTTCATGGGCGTTTCTGAGGTTTAAGTGAGTGGTGTGTGTACAACTCATGATATGTGATGCCAGTACAGCATATGAACCTCAGTAAATATGCTACTACTACTACTATTATTTCCTTTTTTGCTTCACAGGAAATTTGTGAGAATCCCCGATTTATCATTGGTGGAGCCAATAGAACTGACATCTGCCAAGGAGATCTAGGTAGGAAAGTTTCTCTGGTCCTATTTAGCCAAACAATCAAGGTGTGATTAAGAGGTATGATCCTTTTATAGTAAGTAAAGGGACAGTAATCTGGTTTTGCTTGTAATGAATTTGGGGGAGGTAGTTTTGATAACATTATTTAAACTCATTCAGCTCTGTGTTGGTGATTGCTTCATTTAATTTCTGTCCCTCCCACCTTTCTCACCAGCTCTTTGCCTTGTGTCACAACAGGAGGTTGCCTCCTCTCCAGTCTCCAGGACACTCACACACCCCACTCAGCAAGACAAAAGCCCTGTTTCTAGCAGGACCCACCTTCCTTTTAAAGGGCTTCCCTGGTGACTCAGTGGTTAAGAATTAGCTTGCCAATGCAGGAGACAGGAGTTTGATCCCTGGGTCAGAAAGTCTCCTTGGAGAAGGAAATGCCTTCTCTAGGAGTCCCCACAGTGGAGCAGTGGAGTCCCCACTCCAGTGTTCTTGGAAAAATCCAGTGTTCAGGTAAAATCCTATGGACAGAGGAACCTGGCAGGCTAAGTCCATGGGGTCACGAGGAGTCAGACATGACTTAGAGACTAAACAATAAGAACCTTCCTTAGAAAGCAGCTCTGAAATTGTGTGCCATGTATGTCCCTTGGGCATGCAGAATCGATATGCTCACAAAAAGTGCTTTCATAACTTGAACTCGTGTTTGAACTGCCCCAGAATAGCTCCATATTAAATAAGCTTTTCAACAAAGGCAACACCTGCCATGTGGATGAGCATCCAATTTTCTGTCTGGTTAATTAGCTTGGCTGCTTCCTTTGTCTCAGCCTCTTATTTGGAAGGAATTGTCTTTAGTGCCAACTGCAGAAAAGTTCTGTGAAGTAAAGTTGGAGGAAACAAATATCAACAGACACAATTTAGAACTTGAGGGAAAAGGGGCACTCAAGGCCAAATGAAAGGAATTTAGCTAATTTGGTCCCGGAAGGAGAGGCTGAAGATGGTTTGAATATCTGACTTCCTGCACTTGAAGGAAGGCTGCCTGCAGAGCCCTGGCCAGCTAATAACCTGGGCCTTCCAACTGACACACTGTTTCAGAGAGGCTGGCTGCTTGGGAGGTGAGGAGTGGGGAGAGTCCGCTCTGCAGACTCAAAGATGCCTTGACATCCCACACAGTACAACAAAGGCCTTGCATAACCTAGCCTGTGTTCTGTTAGTGTTCCTGGCCTGCCACTTGGGCATTCACACACACATGCACACACACACAGGGCAAAGTGCCACCTCCAAATACTAACCAGCTTTCCTTACAGTACTAATAGGCTGGTCTGATGGCTCTCAGATGCTCAGATCTTGCAGTCACATTGCAAAGGTGCAAGGCGGGCAGCTTTCCTACAGGTGTTAGAAAGAATGACCCAATTATGACCCCCACTGCTCAGTTTCCATTGAGGTCCAGATGGAGGTCTGACCTTATACTGCAGATAGGAATTGCCTATAGCCTTCAGGAAAGCAGTCACAAGGGAGTAAGTTACGCTGTTGATGGCATGGTCCAGGGACTGCGGTCACACTCCTTTCCTTGGCTGACACCTCCGTAAGGTCAGATCTGGAAGCAGGACAGTGAGAGTCAAGTGTACACCCTTCTCCAGAAAGCAGAGCAGCTGATGGGGATAGGGTCTCCTCCTTCCCTGGAGGTGTGGGCCCTCCTGTGACCTGTGCCACGTGTTTGCCTGCAGGGGACTGCTGGTTTCTTGCAGCCATCGCTTGCCTGACCTTGAACAAGCGTCTGCTTTTCCGGGTCATACCCCATGATCAGAGTTTCACCGAAAACTACGCAGGGATTTTTCACTTCCAGGTGAGGTCAAGGGACTGTAGTTAAGAGGGCCAGTGGGCCATCCACCTACCAAGTATCCCAGGCTTGACTTCCCAGTGGCTCCAGGAAAGATTCCCACCCACCCAGCCAGCTATGGCTGTGGGCAGTGACCCCTTTCAGGCCTCAAGCCTGTGAGGAAGTAGTTGTTTATTTCTTCCTACCCTCAAACCCCTACACCTTCTGTTAGGCCCCAGAAATGTTAGAGGATATCCTGTTTGCTGGCCTGTTGGTCTATTTTTACCTTTCCAGCTGTCAGGCTTCTGTGTGATAACCAGAAGCCCTTCTCAAGTAAATCCCTAAGACACCAGCACTTGGAATCCAGAGGGCCCTTTAGGCTGCAAAAGAAATGCCAACACAAGTCTATACCCACACTATCATTCACCCCTTCCGGGCTCTGGAAGAAAAGTCTGGTTAATCTGGGGACCAGGCTTCTGGCTTGGCCCAGCAATGAGTCTTTTGGTTTCAGAATAAGTTCAGACACTGGAAATTTTCTGGATCCAAATTGTCCTAGCAAAGAGCCAAACCCCATGCTGACCCAGAACTGAAATGAGCTTCTTATGTGGGCACCTGTATCTACGGGTGTTCTGAGGCTTCTGAACAGCCCTGAAGGCTCCCAATGTCCTGGACTGATCCAGATCATCAGTTGATCTTGTATCCCAGGATGGAAGGCCTCAGAAAGGGTCTTCTCTGCAGGTTTAGGATCAGACTCCTGCTGCCATCCCAATGTAGACAGGGCAGCAGGGTCCCAAGTCTTGTTTTTTCCCTATGCCATCAAGCTGCTCACTCCCCTTGGGTATTTAAAAGGTCTGAAACCAAAAGGATCATAAACACAAAGACCACACAGATTTTTGCCTTCTTGTTCACAGGAGAGTAAATGTCTTTAGAAGGAAATTAAACTACTTTTGGCTTTCTTGGGTTAAAACCGATTTGTTCAAGAAAGAACATCATTTAGAATTGGGATTACTGGACAGTGTTCCTGGTTTAACCAGAGTATATGCTGGGTCACCTTCCATTTCCATGTCAATTCTTCTTCTTCCAACAACAATTCCTACCTTATTTGTCATCAAGAAGTACATAAATTATACGTCACCTTCTCCTAGACCAGTGCTTCTCAGCCCTGACTGCATATGAGGATCAGCTGAGATAACTAAAAGTACTGATACCTAGGCCATCCCCAGACCTACAGAGCAGAAGGACAATCTCAAGCCCTCAGATACACATGGAGTACCTACCATCCCCTGTAGAGTTGGACTGTGTGGAAGAAGCATAATGGTTTGTAACATACTTCCTGCCCTCAAAGAGGTCACAGTCCACTTAAAGAAAGATTCACCCTCTCTAAACCCAGAGTAGTGTGAAAAGGAATGGGGGTAGGGACGCATTTCCCACTGGTAACCTGAGGATGGCACTGTGCTTGATGCTTCTGTGCAGTTCTGGCGCTATGGAGACTGGGTGGACGTGGTTATTGATGACTGCCTGCCAACTTACAACAATCAACTGGTTTTCACCAAATCCAACCATCGCAATGAGTTCTGGAGTGCTCTGCTGGAGAAGGCTTATGCTAAGTAAGATGGGGATAGGAAATCTCTAGTTTCCATAGTGAGCTCTTTAATCCTCCCTTCTTGGTGGCATTACAGATCCTGGATCCCAGCATTATTTCTCTGGAACTCAAATCCCAGAGCCTTAGTTGGCTCAACCTCATGAGCTCACTATGTATACATATTTGTATGTATATATATATATAACTTTTTATTTTGTATTGGTGTATAGCTGATTAACAATGTTGTGATAGTTTCAGGTGAACAGTGAAGGGACTCAGCCATATGTATACATGTATCCATTTCCCCCCAAGGCATCTAGGCTGCTGCATAACACTGGAGCTCAGAATATATGAATAAAAGCCATGTTGCCTCTCAGAAGCTCCACTCCAGCTACTAATGGCTTTAATGGAGCCCTACTTCAGATTCCGAGTATAGTGGAAAGAGAACTATCAGGAGGTGGGAATAGCAGGTTCCAGTCCTAGTGTTTCTCCTCTCTGTGGCCTTAGCTGGTCACACAGCCTCTGGGGCTCAGTCTGTCCATTGTGAAGAAAGGGAATCATAGTATCTGTTCAAAAGCTTACAGAGTTGTTGGAGAATTTGGATAAGACAGCATCACAGGACCCAAGAGTAAAGTCCTGGAGCCAGGGGTACCGGGGTCCTGTCTCCTGGAACCCTGTGACCCCAGACTAGTCTTCATCCTGTCTCTAAGGCTCCATGGTTCGTATGAAGCCCTGAAAGGTGGGAACACTACGGAGGCCATGGAGGACTTCACGGGAGGAGTGACAGAGTTTTTTGAAATCAAGAATGCTCCCAGAGAAATGTACAAGATCATGAAGAAAGCCATCGAGAGGGGTTCCCTCATGGGCTGCTCCATTGATGTAAGTCTGGGGTGTGGGGTGCAGGACAGGGAGCTGCCAACTACTGGGAAGACTTACCCAGTGAACAGCAGCACAGGGCTTTCCTCTGGGGTGGGGTGAACATTCTGTTTTAGGAAGCAGAAAAGTAGCTCTCAACTTTGAAAACTGGGAATTTCTCAAGGGAGAAGTTTCTGGAGGTTTTCAATAAAGATCCTAGAATTTAGGTGGAAATAGGCCTCCAGGGTTTCTCTTACCTTAAGATGGTAGGTGTTGCAAGAGGGTAGACACACTGAAACCATAATCACAGAAAACTAGTCCATCTAATCACACTAGGACCACAGCCTTGTCTAACTCAGTGAAACTAAGCCATGCCCTGTGGGGCCATCCAAGATGGGCAGGCATGGTGGAGAGGTCTGACACAGCGTGGTCCACTGGAGAAGGGAATGGCAAACCACTTCAGTATTCTTGCCTTGAGAACCCCATGAACAGTATGAAAAGGCAAAATGATAGGGTACTGAAAGAGGAACTCCCCAGGTCAGTAGGTGCCCAATATGCTACTGGAGCACTGACTCGATGGACATGAGTCTGAGTGAACTCCAGGAGTTGGTGATGGACAGGGAGGCCTGGCGTGCTGCGATTCATGGGGTCGCAAAGAGTCGGACACGACTGAGCGACTGAACTGAACTGAACTGAACTGAGGCCTCCAGGATGGTGTTTCTCAGTTCCAGCATGGCCCTGGTAAGCTGGCCACACACTGGGCTATGGACCTGAACCTACCAGTTCCCTAAGAAAGCCTCCCAGTCACTGAGCTTTGATCATATCTCGCACATGGGACACAGGCTTTGTGTTGTAATCTGGGAGAAGCTCAGCCTGCAGTCCACCTCTCAACGAAGTGGTGTGAACTGAGACCAGAGCCAAGGGCAAGGGGATGGCAGACTGGCCAGGAGATGCACCTTCCCTGGGGGTTAGTCAATGTATTCTAACAGTCTTGGTTATCTCTCTTTGTGAGGAAGGGGCCCAAGCTGAATTCCTGTTCCTTCCTCTCCTAGTACACCCAGTAGACGGGAAAGCTTGGGAAGATGAAGCACCCATGGACAAACATTTTCTTTCTGCATCACTGTTCTCCATCTTTTCTCCATTCATGCTCTACTTATTTCTCCTCTGTTTCTTTGTCTATCCCCTCCCTTCTTTCTCTCTCCTTCCCTTTCTATCACCCTCCTTTGTTTACTCTTTCTCCCTCTCCCTCTCCTGGACTGTCCCCTGCCCTCCCTGTTGGGCCTCAGGATGGCACAAACATGACCTATGGAACCTCTCCTTCTGGGATGAAAATGGGGGAGTTGATTGAGCGGATGGTGAGGAATATGGATAACTCGCGGCTCAGGGACTCAGACCTCATCCCTGAGGGATGCTCAGATGACAGACCAACTCGGGTGTGTACTCCTCCCACCTGTATGGCCCGGGTGTGTTGTGTGATGTCAGACCTTCCTCAGCAGCCGGCACCGCCCACTTGGGCTCCTCCTGGGGCCTTCCAGGGAGGGGTCTGGGTTGGAATCTCTTGCTTGCTCCAAGGCTCCTGAGGAACGGAGGGGGGAGACAGCTTTTGGAGGGAATCTCTGGTGGGGGAGGGCAGTTTCTCTGATAATGAATTAATAGGCATAAATATTTATGAGAGAGATTTCATTTATTTGTAATGTATTTCTTTCCTTCTAGTTCATTCATTTATGTATTTGACACTTATTTACTGAGCTCCTACTAGGCACTCTTCCAACAAACAAAGAAAATTATCTCCCATTTGTTTAGGATTCTAAGGAATGAGCAGTCTCCACACACTTCCCCCTACCCCTAACCCCACCCCCCGCCCAGAGTTTATATTCTGGTAGTTTTGGAAGTAATACATACTATACAGTAAAGCAAAGGAAAAATGAACCTTTTTTTCCTATCTGAGGATAATAACATTTGGCATATGTCCTACTAGGGTTTTTCTATGCATACACCTAATCTAAATTTCTATTTTAAAAATGCAGTCATGCTGTATGTACCTCTTTGCAGCAAGCTTCTTTTTCAGTTAGCTTTATATACCTAATGTGTCAATAAGAATCACATTCTTAGTGTGTCTTCTATAACATTTTTCGCGGCTGTACAATAGTCCAACATGCAGATAAATTGTAGTTTTTTTACCCCATAACTTATTATTGGGAAAATATTAAATATTTTCTTTTTCTGTTTTGGCTGTAGTTTTAAATGTTACAGCTAACATCCTATTAGATACATCTTTGTGTCCATCCAGGACACTTTTCTTTGGACAGGTGGCCAGTAGTGGAATAGCTGGGAATGCATATGTAATGCCACAGAGTCATTTCAAGTGGTTTCCCTGTTCTAAAACTGAGACATTTATGAATCTCCTGGCCCCCTCCCTTTCTATTCACATGGTCTGGGTCCTCTAAAGACTGAAATCTGGAAGAGTTTGAAATGCCAAAAGCCTTGGCTCCTCATATACCCCTCACTTTGAAAAAGGCTCCAGGCTACCTCTTAAAGCTGTCATATCACCAGGCAGAGTGAAGCCGCAGAGATCCATCTAGGGCTCACTGGGTTCTGGCCATCCTACCCTTCTGCCAAGGATCTCTTGTGGCCGCAAATCTCAGATGGAAGAGACTTCCCTGCTCCTTGAGGCACAGTCATGTCTGAGCAGGACTCTCCTCTGGCTGCCTTGGAATTCTCTGCCTGGGTGCAGGAACTTTTAATTTCTTTCTTTTTAAAAATTTTTGGCCACATCACATGGCACGTGGGATCTTCGTTCCCCAGTCAAGGATCAAACCTGCACCCCCTGCATTGCAGGTATGGAGTCCTAACCACTGGACCACTAAGGAAGTCTACTTTTAATTTCTTGAATATGTTCTAGGGTGGGTGGAGAAGGTGAGGGGATATAAAGATAAAAGGTTAGACCTCCATGTTTCATCTAACCCCTCTTCTCAATCCCTTTCTCTTCCAGGAATAGTCAACCTTGGGTGGGGTCAGGGAAGGGGAGCCTGACCCAAGGCAGCCTCCATCCACCCCCACTTCTTCCTTTGAAAGACCCAAGGGATCCAGAAAGGAGGGCCAGGCACGCTCTCATTTACCTCTCGGCCCTAGCCTCCACATTGTTCTACAATGGTCAAGGGACCAGCTTGACGGAAACACCTTGTCTGGGCTGCATATTCTTGGCTCTCTTAAAGGGCTAGTGAGGGTCTTCTCATGGCTAGGAGGCACGTTTCTGGGGCATGGAGGAGTGCTTGTCCTCACTGAACCCAGGATGTGAACCAGTGTAAACTTTGTCTCAGGAAACAAGCCCTGATAGGCTGTCTGGTTTTCACTCTACAGACGATCGTTCCAGTTCAATATGAGACAAGAATGGCCTGTGGGCTGGTCAAAGGCCATGCCTACTCAGTCACTGGGCTGGAGGAGGTGAGCCTGGCGGGGTATGAAGGGTTAGGACTTGAGGGGCTACTTGGGGGAACCTCCTGAAGTCAGGACTTGGCTTTCTGTGCCCTTTTGCATCTGCAGAATTTGCCTCCAATCAGGTACTCAGGCTGAGTGCCTGGGGTTGGAGGAGACTACTGGGACTTGTAGGTGGATCTTGCCACAAGACAGTGTTCAGTTTATGTTTGTTTTTAGTGCTAAAGATAGCAATTGCCTCAACATTTCCAAAGAACAAATATAAATCACTTTGGTATTATGAAATTAATTTCATGGGCTCTTGTGTTTCTTGCCTTTCATGGTCAGTAATGATGTTTTGCTCCCACCGGCACATCTGGCCTTAACTGGGTCACAACAGAGACAGGGAGTTTGTCAGGCCCCTTGCGCACAGTTGGGCAGTTGTGCCCTGGTCATAGGGATGGGCAGAGAGAGGCAGTTGTCCACAGCAGCCCATGCTGCAGACAGGAGGAAGGGGCCCCTTTTTTTGATTGATCTACTTAGAGGGGACATTTTCTGTCACTCTTCAGCCAGCAGGGGCATTTTTTGTCTATTAATTCACGCAGAGACACCTAACTGCCAGCAGAGCCCTACATTGTATGCCTTGCCTCCTCCACCCACTCTACCCAAATTTCTAAATGGCCAGTTGTTCACTGTGAAAATCACTTCTTAGAAGATGGCAAGGTGATGGCCAAGCCTGACTCCTGTAAGCTCGTGCTAAGGTTCTGCCATTTCACAGCAAACTTGTGATTAGTCTCCTTGACCAAGCAGGACAGCTCCCTGTATGGGATCCTCGCCCCACTCCCACCCCAACCCTCAGGGCAAGACAGAAGACCCCCCACCCCCTTCAGAAAGTTTCCAGAGCAAGAGAGCTTTTCCTCTTTGCCCAAGGCCCTGTACAAGGGTGAGAAAGTGAAGCTGGTGCGGCTGCGGAACCCCTGGGGCCAGGTGGAGTGGAATGGCTCCTGGAGTGACAGGTGGGTGAGGGAATCCCATGAGTAGGGGACAACAGGACCTGGGACAAGATTGGGTTGGGGACCAAACCATAACAATACTACAAAGGCTTGGCCTAAAATCACCCTTAAAACCAATGATCCACAGAGGAGAAAAGGGGGTGTGGCTCGAGGGAAGGACTGGGAACAGAAGAGGGCATGGCTCCAGGGAAGGGCTGGGAACAGAAGGGGTGTAGCTCCAGGGTAGGGCTGGGAGCAGAGCTTCAGGAACCTGGGACCCCAAGAGCTTGCTGATGGCCATTGAGGGGAAAGGAAAGATCCTAGAGGGCATGGGCCATGTCCAGGCAGGAGGGGAGTCTGGATGCAGTAGTCTGACTGGACAAGTAACTTCCTTTCTCGTAATTATCTATAAAATGGGGAAAATGTTAGCACCTACCTGGTGGGCTGTTATGAGGAGAAAATGTGATGGTGTTGCAGAGAGCTTAGCCAGTGCTAAGATTTCCTCTCCCTCATTGGCCCTAGGAAGAGATGCATGAAAGTGAAGTTGCTCAGTCGTGTCTGACTCTTTGCGACCCCATGGACTGTAGCCCACCAGGCTCCTCAGTCCATGGAATTTCCCAGGCAAGATTACTGGAGTGGGTTGCCATTTCCTTCTCCAGCAGATCTTCCCAACCCAGGGATCGAACCCGGGTCTCCTGCATGGCAGGCAGACGCTTTACCGTCTGAGCCACCAGGGAGAGGCATAGGTCCTTTAAAAGAACTGTACCACTTATTACTGGGAGCAAGTGACTGGAAGCAGCTAAAACAGCACACAGAGGGAGAAAGCTATTGTAAAGGCTCCAGAACCTTCACAAATCCTTTATTGTTCCACCCTAATCGCTGGCTCCTAGCTGCCTCTCTGCAGGGAGTGGGCCCTGGAGCTCCTTTATTCCCAAGGGAGCAGAGCAGGACTCCTTAGCTGAGAAGGACCACAACCAGGCTGTGTGTACCCTCAGCCCCTGTGCTAATTTTAACATAACTCTCATCTCAGGGCACCATAATTACTGGCTTGTTTGGCCATTCATTCACTTAGCAAGTATGTGTTGAGCACTTATTGAATCCCAGGCACAATCCTAAGCACTGAGGGTATTCTGTGAATAGGCAACTTTGCTGGGTAGACCAATAAGGTGCTGATCCTGGTCTCCATACTGTTCCCTTCTTTTATCTGTGTGACAAATCCAAGACACCTCATTGTGCAGTATGTGTCAGGCCCCATGCTTCTCTCTGGGGACTTAGAAATTAACAGAGATTCAGACCCTGCCCTATAGGCCTTATGGTCTAGTGGGAAGGACAGAAAAACACTAATCATTGAGATAAATGCTATAGTTAGGGTCACAAAGCAGGAGCCCTTCTCATAGTTTGAGGGGACAGGAAGGTAGCAAAAGGTTGCCTGGAGGGATGGCATTTGAACTGGGTTCTCTGTTCTGGAAAGGTCCCTGGTGCTCCATAAGTCTACCAGCCCACTGGTCCCAGTCACCCACAAGGACCCTCACTATGTTCTCCAGTCTCAGATCTTGGGGTCCACTTTCTGCTAACTCCTCCACTTCAGGGACTATTTACAAGTGGAACTCAGCCTCAGTCACTCAAGGAGAGTTCCCTCCCCGAACCACTGCATCTCTCCTGCTGGTCTCAGGAATCTCCATCTCCCCTCCAGTATTCCCTGATTCCAAGCACTTCTTCAGTCCTTAACCTCTCCAGAGACAATCCAGTTTAGATTCATTCTCCTCACAAAGGTGCTTTAGTTCCTCCTTCTTTGGGAGAGAGTGTGTAAAACTGTCCAGCCTTTAAAAAATACAAAACTGGGATGTTTTGTGGGGTGGCAGGAGAAAGGAGAAGTTTACCTGTTTAGTCTTTCTCTCAGTAACTCAGACAGTTACTTATTAGATGACAGGCCTGTTCTAAAAGTTTTACATGCAATATTTCATCTCTTTCTCACCACAGCACTGCGAGTAGGTGACACAATCATTTCCCTTTTGCAGTTGAGAAAACAGAAACTGCAATAGGTGAAGTGACTTGCCCAGGGTTATAGCTAGTACTGGTATGCTAAGTCACTTCAGTCATGTCCGACTCTGTGCGACCCCATAGACGGCAGCCCGCCAGGCTCCCCGTCCCTGGGATTCTCCAGGCAAGAACACTGGAGAAAAGTCAGGCCCTCATAAACCATTTTAAAAGCCTGGTCTTAATCCTGAGGATGGTGGGAAGCGATTACAGGGTATCAGGTCAGATTTGCATTTTGATGGTTCACACTGGCTGCAGTTGGGAGAGAAGCTATTTTGTTCATATTTTTCTGACACCTCCTGGCCCAGCTCATATCAGACCTTCCCTTTCTTTTCCCTTTCATCACACCTCCATCATCCCTCCAGCTGGACGGACTGGAGCTATGTGGACAAGGACGAGAAGGCCCGTTTGCAGCACCAGGTCACTGAGGATGGAGAGTTCTGGTGAGTCCAAGATCCAAGAGGACTCTGAAGGGTAAGGGATGGGGTTGGCACTGAAGTCTCAAACCTCCAACCCCAGAAAGTGGCCATCAGATTTTGGCCCTTGGGACATCTGAGCCCTATTCTCCAAATCCAGCCAGAGACCCAGCAAGACTGAGGGTTTTGAGAGCAGCCTGAGAGTTATGGTGATGACTGGGCCCCAGACCAAGCCAGTGTGCTATGGCTTTCACGGTGTTGTGACACTCCACCATACACACTGCTCCATCCACTTGCTCCTGGCCTGGGTGGAGCTGTTTTCTGAGTAGAGGAAGCCCTAGTTACTCAGCTCACTCGATGCCACTCTCACCATCACTCTGATCATTTCTACTGAGCCTTCAAGTCTCAGATTAAAGGGAACTTTCTTCTGGACCCACTTGTTTTCCTCAAGATTGGGATTAATTTGTGATACTCATCACCTTTATTTTTTTAATTAATTAATTTTACTTTACAATATTGTATTGGTTTTGCCATACATTGACTTGAATCTGCCATGGGTCTACATGTGTTCCCCATCCTGAACCCCCCTCACACTTCCCTCCCCATCCCTTCCCTCTGGGTCATCCCAGTGCACCAGCCCCGAGCACCCTGTATTATGCATTGAACCTGGACTGGCGATTCACTTCACATATGATAATTTATGTTTCAATGACATTCTCCCATATCATCCTGCCCTCGCCCTCTCCCACAGAGTCCAAAAGACTGTTCAATACATCTGTGTCTCTTTTGCTGTCTTGCATACAGGGTTATTGTTACCATCTTTCTAAATTCCACATATATGCATCAGTATACTGTATTGGTGTTTTTCTTTCTGGCTTACTTCACTCTGTATAATAGGCTCCAGTTTCATCCACCTCATTAGAACTGATTCAAATGTATTCTTTCTAATGGCTGAGTAATATTCCATTGTGTATATGTACCACAGCTTTCTTATCCATTCATCTGCTGATGGACATCTAGGTTGCTTCCATGTCCTGGCTATTATAAACAGCGCTGCAATGAACATTGGGGTACATGTATCTTTTTCAATTCTGGTTTCCTCGGTGTGTATGCCCAGCAGTGGGATTGCTGGGTCAAATGGAAGTTCTATTTCTGTTTTTTTAAGGAATCTCCAAACTGTTCTCCATAGTGGCTGTACTAGTTTGCATTCCTACCAAGAGTGTAAGAGAGTTCCTTTTTCTCCACACCCTCTCCAGCATTTATTGCTTGTAGATTTTTGGATCGCAGCCATTCTGACTGGTGTGAAGTGGTACCTCATTGTGGTTTTGATTTGCATTTCTCTGATAATAAGTGTTGAGCATCTTTTCATGTGTTTGTTAGCCATCTGTATGTCTTCTATAGAAAACTATAAAACACTGGTGAAAGAAATCAAAGAGGACACAAATAGATGGAGAAATATACTGTGTTCCTGGATTGGAAGAATCAATGTAGTAAAAATGAGTATACTGCCCAAAGCAATCTATAGATTCAATGTAATCCCTGTCAAGCTACCAACAGTATTTTTCAGAGAACTAGAACAAATAATTTCACAATGTATATGGAAATACAAAAAAAACTCAAATAGCCAAAGCAATCTTGAGAAAGAAGAATGGAACTGGAGGAATCGACCTGCCTGACTTCAGTCTCTGCTACAAAGCCACAGTCATCAAGACAGTATGGTACTGGCACAAAGATAGAAATATAGATCAATGGAATAAAATAGAAAGCCCAGAGATAAATCTACACACCTATGGATACCTTATCTTTGACAAAGGAAGCAAGAATATACAATGGAGAAAAGACAATCTCTTTAACAAATGGTGCTGGGAAAACTGGTCAACCACTTGTAACAGAATGAAACTAGAACACTTTCTAATACCATACACAAAAATAAACTCAAAATGGATTAAAGATCTGAACGTAAGACCAGAAACTATAAAACTCCTAGAGAAAAACATAGGCAAAACACTCTCCGACATAAACCCACAGCAGGATCCTGTATGACCCACCTCCCAGAATATTGGAAATAAAAGCAAAAATAAACAATTGGGACCTAATTAAAATTCAAAGCTTCTGCACAACAAAGGAAACTATAAACAAGGTGAAAAGACAGCCTTCAGAATGGGAGAAAATAATAGCAAATGAAGCAACTGACAATCAACTAATCTCAAAAATATACAAGCAACTCCTACAGCTCAATTCCAGAAAAATAAATGACCCAATCAAAATATGGGCCAAAGAACTAAATAGACATTTCTCCAAAGAAGACATACGGATAGCTAACAAACACATGAAAAGATGCTCAACATCACTCACGATCAGAAAAATGCAAATCAAGACCACAATGAGGTACCATTTCACACCAGTCAGAATGGCTGCTATCCAAAAGTCTACAAGCAATAAATGCTGAAGAGGGTGTGGAGAAAAGGGAACCCTCTTACACTGTTGGTGGGAATGCAAACTAGTACAGCCACTATGGAGAACAGTCTGGAGAATCCTTAAAAAACTGGAAATAAAACTGCCTTATGACCCAGCAATCCCACTGCTGGGCATACACACCGAGGAAACCAGAATTGAAAGAGATACGTGTACCCCAATGTTCATCACAGCACTGTTTATAATAGCCAGGACATGGAAGCAACCTAGATGTCCATCAGCAGATGAATGGATAAGAAAGCTGTGGTACATATAAATGGAGTATTACTCAGCCATTAGAAAGAATACATTTGAATCAGTTCTAATGAGGTGGATGAAACTGGAGCCGATTATACAGAGTGAAGTAAGCCAGAAAGAAAAACACCAATACAGTATACTAACACATATATATGGAATTTAGAAAGATGGTAACGATAACCCTGTATGTGAGACAGCAAAAGAGACACAGGTGTATAAAACAGACTTTTGGACTCTGTGGGAGAGGGAGAGTGTGGGATGATTTGGGAAAATGGCATTTAAACATTTATAATATCATGTAAGAAACAAATCAGTCGAACTTCAATGCAGGATACAGGATGCTTGGGGCTGGTGCACTGGGATGACCTAGAGAGATGGTATGAGGAGGGAGGTGGGAGGGGGCTTCAGGATTGGAAACTCATGTACACCCGTGGTGGATTCATGTTGATGTATGGCAAAACCAATACAGTAATGTAAATTAAAATGAAGTAAAAAAAAAAAAAAAAAAGTGGTCCAAAGAACTAAACAGACATTTCTCCAAAGAAGACATACAGATGACTAACAAACACATGAAAAGATGCTCAACACCCACTCATCACCTTTAAAATTGCTTGCTTAATTGTCTGTGCTTCCCCAACTACTGTGCCTGGTACAGTGCTTGGGCCCAGTGGAGGGGCACACAGGACCACTGTGGAGAACTGAATTGCTGCCAAGCTCTTCCAGCAAGAGAGCATGAGTTTGAGTTGTTAATGCAAGAGATACATCAGAACTGACAGTGTTGGGAGTTCCCTGGCAGTCTAGTGCTTAGGACTCTGCACTTCTGCTGCAGAGGACATAGGTTTGATCCCTGGTCGGGAACTATCTGAAAGCCACATGGCAAGGCCAAATTTAAAAAAATAAATAAATAAAAATTTAAAAAAAGAACTGACACAATGTCGACCCTAAGAAAGGAAGGACAGGGTCCTCTCTAGGACCGTGACAAAGCTGCTCTGGACTATTTCATTGTGCTGTGTTAGCCTTGCATTCTTACCTTTCCCAGCCTCCCAAATAGTTCTCTCTCTCTTCCAACCTCTCAGGATGTCCTATGATGATTTTATCCTCCATTTCACAAAGCTGGAGATCTGCAACCTCACAGCTGACGCCCTGGAGTCCGACAAGCTTCAGACGTGGACAGTGTCTGTGAACGAGGGCCGCTGGGTGAGGGGCTGCTCTGCCGGAGGCTGCCGCAACTTCCCAGGTGGGAGATGCTCTGGATGGGGGAAGGGTCCAAGCAGGACGGGTTCCAGGCAGAATAATATTAACTAGCGTCTGCTGAGTCTTTACTAACTTCCAGACATACAATGTCTTATCAAACTGTCCCCATTTTACTGAAAGGTGACTTCCCTGGTGGCTCTGTGGTAAAGAATCTGCCTGCCAGTGCAGGAGTTGCAGATTTGATCCCTGGGTCAGGAAGATCCCCTTGAGAAGGAAATGGCAACCCACTCCAGTATTCTTACCTGGGAAAATTCTATGGACAGAGGAGCCTGGTGGGCTATAGTCCATGACGTCACAAAGAGTCAGACACGACAGTGACCAAACAACAATAACAACATTACTGAGAAGGAAATCTCCATTCTGAGTAGCTTACAGTAAGGAGCTGGTAACAACTTTTAGGCAGGTTATTATGTCAGAACAGGACTGTGTTCATTATGCTGAGGATTGAACTGGAGAACTGAGTTAGAAGCAGCTGCAAGAGTTTAAGCCAGAGATGATGAAAGTGAAGACCAAATCAGGAGCAGCAGAGATGCGGGGAAGGGGCAGGTTGAGGGAAGGAAATATTGGGCGATCTGGAGAAGGAAGAATGACTTCAAGATTCTCTCATTGGGAGCCTGAGTAGATGATGTCAATGACATAAAATGAAACACACAGGAGAAAAAAAAAAGTGTTTTTTGTTTTTGATGGAGTTGGTTGTGGGCTTCTGCAGAAGAGTTTACTTTGGGACATGGGAAGTCTGAGGCATGTGTAGAATATCCAGGTGAAGACGCATGAAAGAGAACTGGAGGCACAGATAAAAATGGCGCTTGGCTCTATGATAGGGACTCAATATGTATTTGTGGAAGAAAAGAAGGATGGAAAGAAGAGAGGAAGGAAAGGAGGGAAGGAAGAAAGAAGGGATGATGGGAAGGAGTCAAAAGAGAGATTGAAGCTAGGATCTACAGCTCAGGAGTCAAGAGCATGTAGGGAGCAGTTAGAAAGTAGGAGTGGATAAGACAGCCTAGGTAGGTGAGAGAAGAGGCCCAGGACCAAATCCCAGAGACTAGTAACACTGAAGGAGCAGGTGAGAAAAGTGAAGGCATCAGCAAAGACAGAGAATGAAAATTCACAGAGGAAGGAGGCGCCACATAGCCAATCAGCGCAGCTCCATCTGTATAAAGGTATAAAGGCTACCCGCCCCCACCAACACACACACCAAATTAAACAAATGCCTGGATCTTTTTTATTTTTCATACATATTTGAATATGTAGATGAGGAGGCTAGAGATGAATAGGTTCCCTCCGTCTCATCTCCTGTCCTTTCCTTTCTCTGAGAGGCAGATCTGAAAGTGCAATTCCTTTTGGGGGGGCACAGACACTTTCTGGACCAACCCACAGTACCGTCTGAAGCTCCTAGAGGAGGACGACGACCCTGATGATTCCGAGGTGATCTGTAGTTTCCTGGTGGCTCTGATGCAGAAGAACCGGAGGAAGGACCGGAAGCTGGGGGCTAACCTCTTCACCATTGGTTTCGCCATCTACGAGGTGTGCCGTCCCTGACAAGCTTCAGACCACCTCTTCAGGGAAGAGGCTTTCAGAGGGCTTCCTGAGGGGTTCCCCAGCTTCCCCAACATCCAGTTCCCCCCAAAACTCCTGATATCAGACCCACTTGTGTCAGAACCTCTTAGAAGTTTGTAACCATTGGGGGAAAAACCCACCTAGGGGAGTGGGGGTGTGGCTGGGGCTGTCCTGGTAGGTACATGGGGCATTGGAGCCCCTCATTCACTCTATGATCGCTAGCATCCCTTTGGCAAGTTTCCATCCCCAGTAGGACCTGAAATCCACAAAAATCTGAGCACCTTCCTTTTCTGTTTCTCCCCAAGGTTCCCAAAGAGGTATAGAAGTGGAGCAGCCAGCAGTGTGTGCAGCGTTACCAGGGTCCTGTGTCCACCTGGGGCACATCAGGGCACCTCCTGTGGGGTTTGGGGGCAGGACTGTGATAGGAGAGGGCCTGGCCCACTTTACCTAACTCCAGAGCAGATCCTCAGGCCATTGCATGGCCTCCTGACCTCCACTCCCACAACGTGCCCTTCCCCTTGCCCACCAGAGACCATCACACGATCACATGCCATCTCACACTCACACACAGAATCACACAGACACATTGTGAGGCTGATCGCTTTCTTTGGGGGTGGAGAAATCACCTCCCTCAGACCCCGCCCACAACCCCCCCTGCTTCCTTGGGGTCTTTCCCCAATCCTGGAGCTGAGCAGCAGCAATTCTGGTAAGTGACCCTGAGTGTGGGATGCCAGACTTGACCTTCATTTCTGGATCACAGCAGAAAAGGAAGAGGATATGGGGTAGGGAGCTCCAGGGATGTTGAGCTATTCGAGGCCTTGGGCATCGGAAGCTGGTAGGTCGTGACTTATAAAATGAGTGACCAGGGAGTTGGGAAGGAGGACCCCCTGGAGGAAGACTGTGAGCAGGACAGGGTGTCCCTCCCGAGAGGCTGAGGTACCTTGGGCTCTCCTCTCCCTCAGATGCACGGCAACAAGCAGCACCTGCAGAAGGACTTCTTCCTGTACAACGCCTCCAAGGCTAGGAGCAGAACCTACATCAACATGCGGGAGGTGTCTGAGCGCTTCCGCCTGCCTCCCAGCGAGTACGTCATTGTGCCCTCCACTTACGAGCCCCACCAGGAGGGCGAGTTCATCCTCCGGGTCTTCTCGGAAAAGAGGAACCTCTCTGAGTGAGTCCCAGCCTGGCTTTCCCCACCTGTCCCTAAGAGCCCACGTGACCCATACCAGAGACTAGAGGTGTGAAACAGCCAGACAGGTCTCCTCCAGGAGTCCTGTTAACCAGGACCTCTTTTCCTGTTCCTGAGCCACTGGGAACATCTCCCCTACATCCATCCACCCACCCATTCAACCCACAGAGCGCTACTGAGCACCTGCTATGTCCCAGGCACTCTTCTAGGCACTGAGGACAAAGCAATGAATTAAACAGAAAGAAATCCCTGCCTTTGTGGAATTTAACATTCTAGCATGAGATGACAATGTAATAGGAAAAAGTATATAGTGTATATTAGATTTACATAAGTGATAAGGAGAAAAAATAAAGTGGGAAGAAGGATAGGAGCAGTTGGGGGGTGACTGAACTTTTAGGTATGGTGACCAGGGAAGCCAGCAAGGGCACATCCTGCCCTCTTTGTCACTGGAGATGAGTTCATAGGCCCTTGCCACTTTGACCTCTGTCCCTAAACGAAACATAAGGTCCATAAATAGGTGGCTGGATCACGCATCTGGGGAAACCTAGACAAAGCCAAAAAGAAGCCCTGTGTCTGCATTTGTCTTCAGGGAACGGCACCTGTGGTAGGGAATGTCAGTCCCTGAGGTTCTCTTGAGGTCAGTCTAGACTTGGCTCCGAGAAGCCAGGTGGCCTGAGCAAAAGCGCTCTGCTTCCTTCTTGCACTTGGTGACACTGAGACCCCCTCATGTTTGTGTTCCTCATAGGGAAGTTGAGAATACAATCTCCGTGGATCGGCCAGTGGTGAGTGGTTTGGCTCTCACATGTGAAAAGGGCCAGGGAACAGGCGGGTGATGGAGGGGTAGCAGCGGGACATGGGGGTCTGGGGTATGCAGAGCCATTACTCTGTTACTGCAACTTCTGTGTGGCATGGCCTGAAGTAATGGGACTTGTGTCCCAGGGCCATTTAGTCAATCTAGGGGCTGGAAGGACAGAGGAGAGTCCTAGAAGGAAAAGCAGTTTGAACAATTAGAGGGAGGGACCAAGGCCACAGGAAGGGGTGACAACAACTGCAGCCAGCACTGGATTTATGTTAGAATCTCACACAGAAAAAAAGCAGCACTACACCAACTCTGGAGTCAGTGTCAAAACCCAGGTCCTCCACCTGCCAGCTCGGTGACCTAGACAAGTTATGTGACTCTTCTGACTCAGTTTTCTACTCTGTAAAATGGGGGTGATATTAATAATACATGCTGCACAGGGCTTTTGTGAGGTTTGAATCGATGAGATCATGTACATGAAGGGTCTGGAATAGCACAGGCCCTTAAACGGCTATTGTTCATATGTTTTACATCTTCAAGGTACTTCTCACATGTGTCATCTCTCTGATCCTTGAAAGATTTCTGACATGTAATATTATTCCTGGTTTTCAAGTCAGGAAGCAGAGGCTCAGTGAGTTAAGTGGGTTAAGCAGAGGTTAAGTGGTTTCTTTGAGTTCACAGAGCTTGTAAGTAGCAAGGCTGGAACTCACAACCAGATTCTCTGAGTGGAGTCAGGCTCTCTCCCCCACCCCATGCTGGGGCCTGTCCCTGGGGGTGGGAGGCCCAGGGTTAGAAGCACAGAGTTTGTGTCTGCTGAAGTCTCCATGTAGAGGAGTTTTATGACTGCCTTGGACTTTGGGTTTTGGTGAATAAATAGTCCCTTGTGCTCTGCGGATGTGTCCTGGGCCAATAAGAGGACAGCATAAATACCCCCACTGAATTGTCTTCTGGGTAGTGACGCTCATGGTTCTAATTCTGACCCTGTGCTAGTGGCAGATCCCCAAGGGCCTTTTGAATTATCACAGATGTTGCTTTTAGTATTAAGTGCTGCTGCTGCTGCTGCTAAGTCACTTCAGTCATGTCCGACTCTGTGCAACCCCATAGATGGCAGCCCACCAGGCTCCGCCATCCCTGGGATTCTGCAGGCAAGAACACTGGAGTGGGTTGTCATTTCCTTCCCCAATGCATGAAAGTGAAAAGTGAGTCGCTTAGTCGTATCTGACTCTTAGCGACCCCATGGACTGCAGCCTACCAGGCTCCTCCATCCATGGGATTTTCCAGGCAAGGGTACTGGAGTGGGATGCCATTGCCTTCTCCTAGTATTAAGTGCATTTGGTGCTATTCTTATCTTTTGGATGTCGGTAATCAGTGTAGCGTATTTATCAGGTGCAGCAAACTCAAAAGCTTACCTGAATTCGTATGTTACCTAATGGAGCAGAGCAGGCACATGTGAGGGTTTTGGTGTCCCTGTGCGGGTACAGTTGCCTGTGGTCCTCTTGGCTTCAGACAGCTGGAGTGATGGTGACTGTGGCAATCTGGGGATGCAGAGCTGCTGCTTTCAGCTCCCCAGATTGCTGTCACAGGGGGTCACAGATCCATGCAGGCTGCCAGTGAAAGTGAAAGTGTTAGTCACTCAGTCGTGTCTGAATGTGTGCAACTCCATAGACTGTAGCCCACCAGGCTCCTCTTTCCATGGAATTCTCAGCAAAAATACTGGAGTGAGTCGCCATTTCCTTCCCCAGGGGATCTTCCCGATCCAGGAATCAAACCTGGGTATTCTGCATCGCAGGTGGACTCTATCATCTGAGCCACCAAGGAAGCCCTGACCTTCTAATTTTAATGAAAAACCAAAAACTATAAATCAAATAAAATTCATTTTCAGGCCAGTTTAGGTGAGCCAACTTTTGGGGTGTTTTAGTAACCAACTTTATTAAAAAATACAGAACATCTGCCAGAAGCTCCCCTTCCTTGGCCACGACCAATGGCAGAATGGACTATAAAAGCAAAGCCATATCAGCCGCCGGTGTCTGGGCCTAGAGAATTCTCTTCTCCCTATACCCTCCAGGCCCATTTGGCTCCACGTGACCCAGATTTCTGAACCTCACCCGACACTGAGGACCAGGTTCACAGGGAAGCCAAAAGCCACGGGGTTTTCTGGGAACTTGCTTTTCACTTATCTTGCATTTATTATTTTCTTTTCCTGTGCAGAGAAAGAAAAAAACCAAGGTGGGTGTAACAGGGTGAGTGGGCAGACAGCACGCAGTGTGAGTGTGTAAGAGTGAGCATGCGTGTACTGGACCTGCCTCCTCTCCCCAGCCCTCCACCTCCTTCCCTGAGCTCCTCTGGCAGCTAAGGGTACAGAGCATTGATAGCTTACACTTGCCGAGTGGAGGCTATGAGCCAGCCACTCTTGTAGGAGCTTTCCGTGGATTCTCTCCATCCTCACAACAACTCTGTGAGATTGGTACACACAGACCTCAGAGATATTATGTGTTCAGTTCCAGAACACTACAGAAAAGCGAGAATCAGAATAAACCAAGTCACAGGAAGTTTTTGGTTTTCCAGTGCATATGATAGTTATGTCTGCACTATACTGTAGTCTACTAAGTGTGCAATAGCATTAATACTAAAAAAAAGTACGTACCTTAATTAAAAAGACTTTATTGCTAAACAATGATGATCATCATCTGAGCCTTCAGCAAGTTGTAGTAGTAACATCAAAGAATACTGACTGCAGATCACCATGAGATAGTAATGAAAAAGTTTGAAATATCGTTAAGAATTACCAAAATGTGACACAGAGACACAAAGTGCACAATGCTGTTCAGAAAATGGCACCGATTAGACTTAAGATGGAATTGCCACAAATGTTCAATTTGTAAAAAATGCAGTATCTGCGAAGCATGATAAAGCAAGGGATGCCTGTACTATGATTACCTTCATTTTCAGAGGAAGGAAAGGTACAGATTGACCAACATACCCAAGACCACACAGCCAGTGGCAGAGTCACCCTGGAACCAGGAGGTCTGGCTCCGCAGTCTGTGCTCTGAACCACCACACTTTACCGCCCGCTTAGAAGAGAAAGGGAGGATGGCCAACCAGTGAAAATGGGCCTGACACGGGGGTCCTGCAAAAACCCCCAGGAGAACCTCTTCTTTCTCAGAAGTGGGTGTGACTAAGCTAAGCTCAGACTTGATTCTTGCAGGAATGGCAACGGGCCCTGGTCATCAGGGAGCAGTGACAGAGTTGTGTGAGGATTTCCATGGCAGGGGGGGAGGGCCTTGTCTTCAGACACAAGTGCCTGCTCTGCAGGCAGGACAGCTTCTTCTTCTTCCTGTTTTCCCTGCCTGCTCCCCACTCCTTTTTCCTTAGCCTTCTGGGGAAGGGGGTGGCAGAGGACAACCCAGAGGGGCTGTCACTGCCAGGGCTCTCATTCCAGGTGAAACCGGTTGCCAACTCCCTCCTAGATAGTGACCTCTCTCTCTGAACTAAGCCCCTCAAAGTCATGGGCCCTGATGGACTCTGCTTGCTATGCATGTCCAGATAGGAAAGGGGAGAGGGGAAGAGAAGCTTCACATGCATGGCCCCAGAGGAGCTGCTCAACTTGATTGGTTTCAGGGGGAAAGATAAGGAGAGCTACCAGGGGAGCTTGCCCTCCTGGGTGTCCTGGTTAAGACCATTCTGCTGCAGGGACATCATCACTAAAGCTAACCATGCATGCTGAGAGCATCTCAGGGGCCTCAGAGGAAAGCTTTTATGTGTAATTTTGGAACTCGAGATTACAATCAACCCCATCCTTGCTCCTTTCACATGATAACTTCCCCCGTGGTCTGCAGGGCAGTAATGCCTACGATAATGTTACCCCTTTTACAACTTTGGTTTGACCACCCAGAGTGCCATCCAGAAATGACTGACCTTTGGGCATCCTCACACCGATGGAGCAATAGCCATAGGCCATCAGACAAGGTTTGGTGTTAGTGTTCATGACAGCATCTGGAAGGATCCATCATAGGGGTCCTCCAAGCTAGTGCAGACCAGAGCTGACATTCACCAAGCACAAAGTGCATATTAAGGCCCTGTGCTGGGGGTAAAATATACCTTGTGTTCAGTTACAACAGTGTCTACAAGGTAGGTGCTGTCAGGATCCCTCTTTTATAGATGAGGATAAAGATTCAGAAGTCCTTGTCTGAGGACACACAGCTAATGAGTGGGGAAACTTGAACTGGAAGCCATATTTTCTCTGAACCCATGTTTCTTGCCCTCAGCTCTCTGGTGCCGGGCCTTTACACTCCATGGCCTGTGTGGCCCAGACCCATGCTTGGGCCCCAAGTTGTGTGCCTGGTAGGGGTGCCCCATGGCCACCCTTCCCCCCTCAGACTGCTAGCCACACTTGCTCTGAGATTCCCTACAGGTATCAGTTACTTGAACAAGACCCCTTGCTTGGAAAGCAGAGCAAGCCAAGGTATTTGGGGCCTGCTGTGAGCCAAAGCTGGGGAAGCTCTCTCCATGGTCTGTCCATTTGTGCTGCCCTAGAGGAACAATATGGAAAGGCAAAGGGGAACTCAAGAGCGCTCAGGAACTCTTATGCACTGAGAGACGTTGATTGTCCCCTTGTTCTCTGCACCGCTGACAGGAGCCTTGCCTTCCTCCTCCGGCTTTCTCTGTGGGATGTATACCCCAGCCGGTGCCACCACAGCATGGCAGCCGCTCTCCACCCTTTCACGTTCTCCTCACTTGCATGAGCATGTCTGACAAATACCCCTTATATTTTGGCATCATCTTAAATGTTTTTCCAGTACAATTATACATTCAGTATCTTGTGTGATCCCCACAAGAGCCCCATGAAAAGGGCAAAGCAGGTTTTTATCATCCCCGTTAATGGACAAGTAAACTCAAGCCAGAGGATATTTTTCATATGTAAGGGGCATGGCTGGGACTCCAGTCAAGTATTCTGACCCCACTCAGTGACCATGTAGATAGTCAGTTCTTTTCTCAATGTGTCCTCTGCCGAGTCCTAGAGGTTCCTTGGAGAAGCCTCAGTAGCTGCCATGGTGATGTGGGGGTGTCAACGGGAAAGAGCTCTGCCCTCTTCATTAAGCAGTGAAGCTCTGTTTTTAGAGCTTCTGGGGAAATTTAATTTGAACAAGGTTTCCATTTGAAAAAAAAAATCTACGAAATACTTGAAAATCACTGCACTATACCATGCTGCTTTTAGGATTCTTAGCATTTTCACATGTACTAACTACCATGTTTAATCCTCATAACTCTACAAGGAGATAAGAAACTTAGGTCCAGAGAGATTGAGCATCTTTCCTCAAGTCATACAGCTTGTTAGTGGCAGAGATGGAGCTTGAACAGTTTCAAGTCCCAGCTCTGCTCTTTCCCTCCTCACTGAACAAAGCTGCTCCAGGAGAGAGGTTGCTTCATGTGCCCACTCAGCCAGTAATCCTTGTTTCCTTCCTGCCCCCTCCCCACTCCCCTCTTCTCTCCAGCCCATCATCTTTGTTTCAGACAGAGCAAACAGCAACAAGGAGCTGGGTGTGGACCAGGAATCAGAGGAGGGCAAAGACAGCACAAGCCCTGATAAGCAAGCGAAATCCCCACAGGTTTCTGAGCATGTGCATGAGTGGGGTGGCCTGCACACGACCGAGGCTGGTGCTCTTGGAGTGCATGGGGGTTGGAGGAACCACAGGGTGGGGTGTCCCTTTAACATCTAGAGGTTTAATTTTGTCCCACTGATATTTTCCCTCATCAAATTCTCCTAAAATTTGGGGTGCTGCTTGGATGAATGTCTTGGGATTGGCTGCCACACCAAGCTGGTCCTGGGAAGGACAGGCTGAGCTTCCCTGCTGGAGCCCATCCAGCCAGGATGATGAGAGAAGAGCCTGTGACAGACACTGAGACAGAACAGCTGTTTCCTGGTGTCATTAACAACAGGGAAGATAAAGAACAGTAGTGGGAGGGGGTGACACCAGAAGTAGAGTCCTCCAGAGCTCACGGGACAGTGTTAGATTGGAGTGAGGACAGGGGGTCATATAAAGTATACAGGAGGTGAGACTAACAGGCAAGATTCCAGATAAACCCATGGACATCTCTGTCCTGTGGTGCCCATGCAACGGCGTGGGGAGGGGAGGAGGGTCCTCTGAGGAATTGGCCTTGATGGCAGAAACAGCTGGAAGTATCAGATTGGTCTGGTCCGCTTCGTCCTGCTGGGGCTGGTTTGGTTGGGATGGTCAGGCTGTAAAAGGAGGAGAGGGCTCTAACTGGTGCGGATGGGGGAAGAGGACCAAGGGGGCTGTCTACATGTCTGTACAGCTGAAATACCTCCTCTGGCTAGGCTGGGGAGGTACAGAGTGAAGGGTTGTTGGGGCCCAGATGATTCTCACTCCAGATCAGTAGGTTCAACCAAGAAAGAAGAGCATTGACTCTGTACCCAGCTCCTGCTGCCACCTATGGCTGGTTTAGTCACCCTGGCTCCTTCAGCCCTGAAGAAACTTTCCTCTCTGGTTTGTCCATCTCCCTGGTCCCTGCCAACCAGTTTTCCTTTGTGCCTCCACAGCTAGAGCCCAGCAACACCGACCGGGAAAGTGAGGAACAGCGGCAATTCCGGAATATTTTCAGGCAGATAGCAGGCGATGTGAGTACCTCCAACTCTGACTCACTCAGACATTCCTCTCCTTGATGAACTGCTCAATTTTCCAGTTATTTCATTATTGTTCAGTGGAGGTCATTTTGGTTTTCAGTGGAAACGGGGTATATGAGTGTAGCACAGAAATCCACAAGTGAAGTCCTTTGAGTTCTAGACCGACACACCCACTGGGTGGGCCCACTGTTTTCTAGACAGCTGAAGGTACAGTGTCTTCCTCAGAAAAGCCCCAGCTTCCGCCTGACAGAACAGCCCTGTCATGGACTGTACAAGCATGGATGGCCAGGATTTGATTCGCAAAGCCTATGCTCCATCAGCTGCTGAACTCTTGAACCATGACTCTCTTCCCCTTTCCTCCTCAGGACATGGAGATCTGTGCAGATGAGCTCAAGAACGTCCTTAACAGAGTTGTGAACAAACGTGAGCAGCTTAATTCTGCAGGGGCAGGTGGGCAGTCGGGTAGTGTGTGTCCATCTATCTGAAGGCAGCTCCTCACTCTTCTCCATACCTCTCAGATAAGGACCTGAAGACACAAGGCTTCACACTGGAGTCCTGCCGTAGCATGATCGCTCTCATGGACGTATCCTTCCTGCCACCCTTTCCCAGCCCTGTCAGCAGCCCCTATGTAGTCTCCTGGGACTAGGGCAACAATGAGGGGGACCCAGTCAAGCAGAGGGGCCCATATTCATGCTCAAGGAAAGATTTAAGGAGGCCCTGTGCTAAACTTCCTGGCTGTTGGTCTTTAAGGAGCTGTTGGAGGAAGCACAGTTGGGAGAACACTGACCCCTGCTCTCAACCTCAGGCCTGGGATTCTGAAGCCCTACCCTAAGAGTGGTCTTTAGAGAAAGGTTCCCTGGGTTCTAGAGCAGGCATTGATTCTGACTAGGGAAGCATGGAGGTGGGTGTTAAACACTAGGTCAAGGCAAGGGTGGATATCCTGGGCAAAGCCCTTCTATAGAGGACCTCCCTTGCACAGCCCCCCGGAAGGTCTGCTCCTAAGCCAGGAGGATTTTGCTATGTGCCCTGTAGCCCTGACTTACTTCCTCCAGACAGATGGCTCTGGGAGACTGAACCTGGAAGAGTTTCATCACCTCTGGAAGAAGATTAAGACGTGGCAGGTGGGAGGAGAGAACGAGGGTGGAAGTAAGGAAGGGACTAATTCAGAGCATGAGTGTGTGACCTCTGTCCTCAAATTTTCTATTGCCAGAAAATTTTCAAACACTACGACACAGACCAATCCGGCACCATAAACAGCTATGAGATGCGCAATGCAGTCAATGATGCAGGTATGGGGAAGAAATGGGGTGGCCAGGATGCAGATAGGAGGCGGTAGGAGCAGGGATGAGAGGGGAGGACTGGGCCACTGGGGCCTACCAAAGGGATGAGAAAGGGCTTCTTGTTCTCCTCTCCTAGGCCATAGCGTGACCAGGAGGTTCTAAGGAGAAAGCAAGCAGGCCTGAGGACTCAACCCTATCTCATCCTCTCCTGTGCTCTCCCCCACAGGCTTCCACCTCAACAACCAGCTCTACGATATCATTACCATGCGCTATGCAGACAAGTACATGAACATCGACTTCGACAGTTTCATCTGCTGCTTTGTCAGGCTGGAGGGCATGTTCAGTAAGTGGACAGCTACCCTTCTGCTCCCTTGTGCCCTTCCTGCTCCCTCTCCTGTGGTGGAGGGAATCTCCACTAACTGACCTCACTATATGACCCTGGACAAATCCCAATCTACTGTTCAGGCTGAACAAAGGTGAAGGCCCTCTTTAGGCTCAGAATGTGATGTCAAGGGGCAGTTATTGGTGATACTTTGGCCTATTTTGGTGCTGAAGGGCAGCACCGGGCACATCGTCCTCTTAAGAAAAGGTGGAGTGGCGGGGGGTGGGGGGAAGCACCTGTAACTGGCCTCTGGTCTGTGCATTCTTCCGAGCAGGAGCTTTCAATGCATTTGACAAGGATGGGGACGGTATCATCAAACTCAACGTTCTCGAGGTAAAGCCTAACAGAAACAGTACACTCCCCCTGCACTTTAAAATTTGAGGTGGAGGGATGGGATGGGATGGGAAAGGAACATAAAGGGAAACTCAGAGCTCAGCAAGATGTGGTCATGGAGAATGCATACTGGGGGAAGGCTCTAAGGAAGCCTGTTATGGCTTTATGCTGGAAAATCTGTACTTTCTAGGGGAGATGTGTGGGAAGGATGCTTCTCAGGAAATCTTCCCAGTGTCTGGTACACTGGGACTGGCCTTTTCTTCTACGCTTTAGATCTCTAGGGCTTGGCTTTTTTTGTCTCGTGTGCATTCTGATCTTGGGACTTTCTCTTGCAGTGGCTGCAGCTCACCATGTATGCCTGAACCTAGCTGGCCACATCCAAGGCATGGAGGATCACTCAGGATTTCAATTTCACCCAACAGAGCTAAAGTCACTTACCTCACAGGACATAGTTGCTGCACCCCCAGGAAGCCTCCAGGCACCTCATCAGTCTAGTTCCTTCTCTACTTACTTCCCGCCCAGCCTTAGGGCATCTGTCCATTTGTCAGGCCCAGCCTGACCCTTCAGTTAAGGAATGGGGAAGGGAGAGCTATGCTGTCCCTGTGCCACATGGAGCCAAGTGCCTCTGTCTGCTTCGGCTAGCCACAGGCCAGTGAGAGCTTTGCTTGGAGTCTGATGGCCTCAGCTCTGAAGACAAGTACTCTCCTTAGATGCTCGCAGCTGTTTGCAGAAGCATTTGCCAATGGCACTCAGTACTTCCTGGTGCTAGACCGCGCCCCCTCCCCCCCTCCCCCATCATCTCTGTGTTCTCCCACCCATGGGACATCAACCCAATGAGCACTTGGTTCTGCCTGATTGTTCCAGGACGGGGCTGCTCTGGAGTAAACTAGTTCAGTGAAAAGAGGTTTGGACATTCTGGGTTATCTGACTCATAAGTTAGGCTGCATTCTGAAAAAAGTTCATCTAAATAAAGGCATATGTTTTGCTGGTTTGATTGTGTTTTGTTTTCTCACATTGAGAGCTACAGCAAGACTGAGTAGCTCCAATCTTACCCATCAGGTATAGAGCTATAGTTTCAGAATACAGCAATGGAAAATACACACACACACACAAACACAAATCCCAAACCCCACTTTAATCATGCCTTTTTGCTATTTCTTGAGCACAGGAATCACTCAAATACTTTCCAAGATACACCAGGAAAGGAAGGGGAATAGGTGTTGGTGTCTAGATCAAGACAAAATGGGTCACCTATTAACTGGAGGGGCAAGTTAGCTGACTGTAATGACGCAGAGCTCCTCTACTAACACTGACCTACTGTATGACCTTGGACAAACCCTTAAATGAAGGTGTTTGCCGTGCTTATCTGGACCATGATCTATAACCATCTTGCATTTTCCACCCAATTTCCTTCTTGATCTCTATATCAACATGGAAACGGGTCGGCCGTGAATATGTAGATAAGGTAACAAAAATAAACAATCAGTAAAAGTACTTTATTTTCCTCTTATATTTGCTTTATATGTTGCTTTACAAAGTTAGGAAGTTCACAGCTTTATACCAAAATGTAAGAAGGCTAAGCTATTTGCTTATAAACATTTTGCAGTCAAATTTCATCTGATTTCAGTCTTCTAACCCATATTCCGTAAGAAGGCTAAGCTATTTGCTTATAAACATTTTGCAGTCAAATTTCATCTGATTTCAGTCTTCTAACCCATATTCAATTAAAAAAAAAATAAAGACACCAAGGGCACTGGTGCAGCTCAAGGGCACGTACTTCTCTGAAGCAGGAGAAAAGATCCTCAACAGCCTTTCCTCCTTGCTTCCTTCTCCAATTCAACTGGGCTACTACTGTGAATTAAGAGGAAATCTGGGAAATGTTAGTCATCATGTGACCCAGCAAGGCCACATAGTTGGGGGCTGGAAGTGAGGTTAACGGTTACTGTCTGATTAGTAGTAGGTTTGGTTTAATCAAGATTTCACATCCACTGATGTATGGAACTCAGTATAACCCAAACCACCTATACCACAGCTTGTTTCTGACCATCAGACAGCATCTCTGAAATCCTCAAGGATCCTGAGGATTTGCGGCTGGGATAAAATCACTGTTGTAACAATGTGGCAGGCATGGCCTTAACAGTTTTTAGGAGCTCTCCTTTAGGTAACAGTTACAAAATTTTTAAGTCAGCGTATATAAACTGCAAACCAGAGGGGACGTGCTATTTAAATCCCACTTCACAATATAGTTTAATCTCCCCTCAAATGGAACTCTTCCATAAAACATACCATTACCATTCCGCTAAGTGTTATACACCTACTCCCACCAAATCATCCACATACCTAGTCACTAAAGTTGTCCACTGTATAATCTACCAAAAAGAGAAAAACAAAAAACCCTTTGTTAGGCAAATAATCACTTAAATAGCAATAATGTTGCCTACAAATTATAGGTAGTTCAGGAGCTAAGCACTCAACTTCTGAGGCAGAAAAAAAATTCTCCACGAAAGCAGGAGTGTAGTAACAATGACATTCTCTCAAATTCAAGTAACATCAGGTCAAGATAACCCTTTGTTTGCATTGTGTTTAACTGCTTTATACTGAGTAGAGTAGCATGCCAAAATTTTGAACCTCATTAAAAACTTCATGATAAAACTTGAAGTCACTGATATTTCATCAGAACAAACTGCCATTAAAACACTGGCATATACACACAAAAGGATTTATGCTGTGGTTTTCTTGGCTTCTGCTGTCAGAAGTAAACACAAGTAATTAAAAATAACATTTGATACCTTAGAAGAAATGAGTTGTGTTTTGTCACATCATGTAACAATTTCCTTCCTCCACTAAGTGTGAAATATCAGAGCCAACCAAAATCCGTGAACCACTGCCCTAATCTGAGAGGGAAGAGAAGGCCAGAATCAGCCAAGACATTATAGAAGACTTAAAAAAAAGACTTCTTCATAACTTTGAAGACACTTAAAAGTAATAACACACAACCATAAGCAGCCAAGATGCTTATGGTGCCTTTATTTCTAAACAGATGGCTACAAAAGTGCATTTAGGGCAATACACTAACCTGGTGTTAAGTGAGTTTTACACATTCTTGGAACAAAGACATTATTGCTACGGCTTCAAAGAAAATTCCTGTGAAATGGGGAGAAGTGTTATTAAGTATAGGTGCCCACACGCATACACACATACAAGAAACATCCATAACTGCACACATAAAGGCAGATAGACTGTGCATGATTCTATCAAAGTTAAGCTCAAATCAGTTTTTACTGATTCTATCAATCTGTTCATTCCTACAACAGTTCCCCACGACTGCCCAACACCTCACATATCCCCTTCCTGCTGTACAAAGGCTCCACCACTCTCATCTTTTCAGACATGTCCTCAGGCAGAAGAGAAGGGCACCTAGGTAACAGAGCATGCAAGACTTTCTCAGCACACTGCTCAGCCAATGTGGGAATGTGGGTTCACTACAGTCCAAAGGAAAATGCCAGGTTTAGCAATAAATCTAAATGTACTTTCCTAGGAATCACCATTCCCAAACCCACAGAACAGCTTGGGTTCTCTGGTCACATGTACAGGAAATGGGGTAAGAGAAGGGAATGCTTGTTCTCAGACAGAAACAGCACACATAAACTTTAGACAACAAGATCTTCTCTGCTCTCTCAAATATCATGCAAATCTCAGTAATGTGGTCAACACAAGAGTCCTGCCATTCATAAGGACAGAAGTAAATAATTCATGGGGCCATTCATTATCTAGATATATCTCCCAGCTTAGTTCTTATTTTTTTTGGATCCAGTAAGAACCACCAGAGGCTTTCCTGGAAAAAAAGAACAGCTACTTAGTCTTACACTCAATTCCAGGGGTTTTGGATACCCTCATGAAACCTATCCATGAACCCCAGGTGAAGTTCCCCTGCCCTAGAGCCTGAGTGAAGACATGGGAGAAGTGTGTACACTAAGGTGGGTGGAGACGAACCCGACTGCTCTCCTCCAGGAAAGAGTGGGCATCACATCTGGAGCTCAGTATGTGGCACTCGGCTCCTCTCTCCTCTCCTCCCTCTCTCTGTAGAATCTTTTAGAGTTTTGACGATCACAGAAACAAAAAGCTAAGTAACACCTCTACGGCTTTGCTGAAGAGTCCAGAGAGAATTTAAAAACAAAGCAGTGTCAAGAAGGCTTTGTTCATTTGGCTGCTCTTGAAGGACAGGGAGGGTCTTTCCCTTCACCCCACTCTACCCTTCCTTCTCAGCTTAGTTGGGGAGGTGAAGGCAATACACTGGTCTTTAAGAAGTCTGCTTGAGGCCTTAAATACTGTATTCAGATGCTTTATCCTGATTCCCCCTATCTGTGTACTGCGGGTGGGTGAAAAGTACCTCATGAGCCCAGAGGAACTATATGATGGCTGCTGTCAGTCTAGGCACAACCAGAGAATGGGAGAGGGGTTGGCAATGAAGCAAACTAAAAGGTTTCAAACCTGCCTGCTTGGAGGGTCAGAACCTGGAAAGATAAAGGCACACCTCCAGTTTGAACAGCCTGCCAATACCTGCAGGCTAGGGGGTCCCCAGGTCTAACAGTGAGATCTCCGAGTAGATGATAGGTCTGTGCATTGCCTTGAACTGAGGACTTTATCAAAATCTGCAGAGGTTCAATAGAATTATTGTCTGCAAGGATTTGTCATTATGTGATCTGCTGCCTGAGCTCCTAAAATATAATCAGCAGAGCAACTACTCCAGCTGTTAAAAATCTACTGTGTGTCCCTTTAGTATTTAAAGCCAGCTCTGTCCATCTAAGAAGAGAATATTGAAACACACTGTACATAATTGTTAAGAAAGGAAAATAGTTGCTTCCAATTAAAATACCCAGTGGTTAGAATTAACTGATTGCAATAATTAAGGAGAAATTAAGACTGATCCTAAAAACCTAACATTTGAACAAAGTTGTACTTAAACACGTGACTATTGGTTTAAACCATCATAAGAACAGAAAATAAAAATCACAAACTGAAATCAATAAAATACATGTGTGATTTGGGTCAAACTGGGTAACCAATTAAGATCTGTGTCTTTAATAAACATCTGGAGAACACCAGTAGCATAAATTACTATATGCCATGCTGTCCCAGAAGAGTATGGTTCCTTAAAAATCTGTTTAAATCTGACAAACCTCCAGCAAAAACTTAGAAGTGTAACCTGTCATCCCATAGAGCTGCCCAGACTTAGGCTAGTAGAAGCCTGGCTAGTAACTACTTTCTCCTTCCCTGATTCACTGGGGAAAGGAGGACATTGGCCTGTGTAAGGGGCTGATGTGAGATTAGTTCAACTAAAGACTTCCCAACATGGGAGGCAAAAAACTTCATGAATCAATTTTGCTGTCATCCTCAGCATGGTGTTCAATGTGTCCTGCAGCATCCTAGAAATAAAGGGAAAAGGACCCATGAGAAAGAGGTTGGTAGTAGGTCAAAAGAAAGTCAAAGCCACGGAGAGCTTCCCAGGTCTAATCTGTGATCTATGAAAGGCAGTTAGGACCCATCACTCTTAATTTACATGGAACTGTGCACTTGAGTTCTTAACACAAGAATGCTATAATAAACCTCTAGGTTCAGTTACTGGATTGGAACAAGTAAAAACATTCTCTTTAGGCTCTTTCTTAAAAACTACCTAATTCTTCACTTGAAACCTCATTAAACTATCTCTCAAATCTGTGAATAATATTAATAATAAGAAAAATCCTTACACTCTCCCTGTTTACTGTAAGTCTGAACATTCTAATAAGGCAAAAAAGGTTTACTGAACCCTGCTCTGAGTAGTCAATGACCGCGGGTTGACCTCAAATCCCACTGATATACCTGTTTGGATCCTTTCTTAGCAGTAAAAAAAGCATCACAGTTCTTCCAGCGACATTTCAGAGTTTGAAAGTTTGGATTTGTATGGTCAGTCAATAAATGTTGTTTTAAATGATCTACAACACCAAATATCAAAGAGCAGCCATGCCACTGGAGAGAGAGAGAATTGAAAGAGTAAGTTATAAACAGTACGGGAAACATGCAATGAGAATATTCTTCATTGTAACCTATGAGTAAGCCCCTATTCTTTAATTTATTCTTGGCTGGCAAATTCAACAAAGCCAGAGGCAACCAAATTAATCATGAATTTATTCAGAAACTTTGAAAAGCCTGGGAAGTCTTTTGACAGTTCAGTATTTTGAGAAGGCAAAGCACTAATATAGCCATTACGTCTTTAAATAATGAAGCTGTTAGCAAATACAGGCAAATTAAATAAAATTCAATTTAAACTATACTTACTCTTTTTTAAAAAATTTATTTTTAATTGAAGGATAATTGCTTTACAATATTATGTTGGTTTCTGCCATACATCAATATCAATCAGCCATAGGTATACTCCTCCTGAACCTCCCTCCCACCTCCCATTCCATCCCACCCGTCTAGGTTGTTATAGAGCGTGGTAAACCATAATAATTCTTTATCTTGCCATCATAAAAAGAGTTTCTCAGCCCATTTATTTAAAAAGACAAAGAGCTTTCCTGTAATACTTGAGTAATTTTTAACAATTCTAAGAATTGTTGGCTTGTAAACTTGAAAACACAAATGTATGATAAAGAAAACTACATTCGTGGAAATACTGGCAGAAAACTGCCAAGGAAGTCTGTCTTTACTCACAATTTTTATCACTTGAATCACAGTCTTGTTTTGTTTTTTTTTTACTGTATTGTAAATGTGGCTATATTTCAACTGTTAGTCAGAAAGCATAAAGACTCTTTTGTTTTGGCTTTCTTTCCTTACAGGCTTTTAAGAAATGATTCTAACATGTTCATTTCTAAAAAGTAATGAAATTTTGAATTTTCCCTCTGTAAACACTATTTCATACCGCCAGCTTTAATACCAGAAGGTATTTTCCTCATTTCTCTAGATAAGTCCATTTTGGATACTGTTTTGGATTAAGTATGTTTTGGATTAAAACATTAAGTATGTTTTGGATACGTTTTACTAGATTTTGCCTGTCTTCACTGAGAACACTAAAAATCAAAGATAGTGATGTATAAAAAGCTGAAAAGAATTAGGCCAGAGATAAATCTAAACTCAAATTTTAAAATGTGAGCATCCAGTTCATCAATGCTGAAAAGGGTATTAGGGTTTAGGGGGAAAATTCAGTGCCAACCACTTTTCTCTGGTCAGTACTATTAGAACTGATGAAATAAATTAAGGTTTATAAGAAACAGTGAGAAAGTTTTGAGGTTTAATCATCATCCTCCACTCTAAAATAAAAACCATGAAATTTAGACTAGTGAACCGAGGCTTAGAACTTCCAAGAGGGCAAATTTTTATTTGTCTATTTCTCAAAAACCAATGAACAAACCAAACTACTAATACATGTAAATGCCTGAGGAATGGGTAAAATATTGTAGGCAGGTTATTAAAATAAGCACTTTCACTTTTCTTTCACACACTTCTGTACTATTGATGTTTTTGTAGGCATGTATTAATATAGTAATAAAGCAAAATAAAAAACACAAAGGAAATAACCTCTGAATGGACACTTAAACATAGCTCGTATCTAACCTTAAGACTGAACTTTCACTATAGAATTATAGAAGCATTTTATATACTTTTTAAAAAATAAACTTATTTGTCCTATGGTAGAAGACTCAATATGAAAATGTTAAGCCAATGATAATGAAGATCTATAAATTGGCCTGGGGTTGGGCAACTTCTAAGTCTGGTGACAAGAACAGTTTTAATCCTTACCCAGCAGCGGTAATTCTGCATCAGATTTAGCCTCACGGCCTGAATACTGCCATCATAACAGCCAGTATAAATCTAGAGAAAAATGTTTATCATTATCAGACTAAAACAACACACAATAAAACTACTATGAACATCCTCAAAATAAAGAGTCAAAAGCTGGTAGCATTACAACAGGAAACTATAAACCTAAACCCAAACCAGCCCCAGAGTACCGTAATAGGAAAGTATCTTATACATCTTCTAGTCTGGATACTTGGAAGCTTATGCTCCTTAGAAAGCCATTCTTGGGACTGTCATTGAGAGCAGAAGTGGTAGGGCTCAGAGGCACTGCTTATACTTTAACTGGTGTAGCTCTGGCTTCTGCTGGGCATTACCTATCAGGCTTTTGAATTTCACTGGGACAAAGGCTCTACAGCTTAAAGTTAGAAAAATATCCATTCTGGTTCAACCTCAAAATTTAAAAATAAAATCAAAGATTAGTAGGGCTACATGAGTTAGAGTCTACTTTTAAGTCTGCTATAACTATGCCACAATGACCAAATCTCCTGACTCTATTCCAATGTATTGTCCAGATCATAGTGTCTCTGAAAAAAACACCACTCACCTGATTTTTGGAAACACCTTAAATTTACCTTCTATTTAATGGTGGTATTATATTTTTTTATTGTAACTATTTTAGTTCTTAATAAAAATGGAATATTCAAGAGCACTACTGGGTTACTTCTCAATATTATAATACCAAGAGATAGAAAACATTCAATAATGAGGCATATCAAAAACAAATGTCATTTTTGGAAGTGACAGTAGTAACATTACTAAGAGTCTGTAGAATTTTTAGTAAACACATTCAAAAGCAAATATGTGGCATGGCAAATTAAACTCACCATACTTTTATGGATGGTCATACACATAATCATGTCTTTGTGTCCTCCATAAACCTGCAATCGATCATGCGACTTAAGTGGAGGCAGGGTGGGGGGAGGAAAAAGAAAGAGAATCAAGGTTATTTATACCTTGTGTTTAATAAGCATAGTCCCTGAAGGCTTTTTGCAAGTTTAAAACTGTACTTCAGGTATCAAGCTGAAGCACCAGTCACTTGTTAACAGAAGCATAATAGAACAGCAATCTTTTTAATAAGTCCTCCTCCTCAAAGGAAGAGCTGGTAACTGGGGGGGAAAAAAATCCCCATCAGTTTCTGTGTAGTGTCAAAGTCTCAAACCTGAAATTGTACACAGAGAACCACACAGATGTGACAGGCTACAGCTGCCCTCCAGAAACCATTAAATTTTGACACCTGTCAACCTGACCAGGTATCTCAGGGCAGTATTTCTGAAAGTGCTGTCCAAGGACTTCATAATTACCTACAACAATTATGAAGAAGACAGATTTCTGAGTTCCACCCCAGCCTTTCCATATTAAAAAAAAAACCACACACCAAATCCAAACAGATCATCTCTCCAAATCATTCAAACAAAATAGTGAATCTAAATTCTACCTGTAACTCATAGACACGAACAAATTTATCCAAGCAAGCAGTCACCATCACTTTCCCTAGGATATTCACCACAGTCACTGCATGATTGTGACCTTTATAGATCCGGACAAGCTCACCAGTCTGCACCAGAAGAGAGACAAGAGTCACTAGACTGATTTCTAAGAGTCTTGACTTTTGAGATTTATAATTCTGTAATTCTAAAAGAGGTAATGATGAGACTACTTGTACACACATGTAGCTGTACTAATTTTAGACAGGTGAAGTATTCTCACAAGCATTTGTTACTTATATAAAATATATGCACTGTATCCTGATGGAGAGAACCCAGTGTTACAGAGAGAGAAGGGTCACAGCTCTGTGTATATGTATTTTATAGTGTTCGAAGTATATTCACTTTTATTATTTCACTGGATCTGGACAAAAAGTCCCCGAGGCTGAATAACCTCAGAAGTTCAGACTAGGAACTGAACTTCAAAAGTGGCCTCTATGACCCAAGCAGAGTCTCACAGCTGTTTCTATTTGTGCTATTTTAAACTATATATCATATCTACTTTCTTAGAGCCTCAGATGCTCAATATGTCTCACATTTAAATGAGACATTCAAACTAAACCTGATGTAAACTTTTGAGTCTGTCCCCCAAGAAGAGTTTTGATTTCTACAGTGCTTAACAGTATCCAAGAGCTAATGGACAGGGATTATTATTAAGTCTTTCCACTAGAAAGGAGGCTTAATTTAAACTGCAAAAGGAATCCCTTCAAGCTTTATCCACCATTTTATTAAAGATATACCAACAAGGCTTACATGAATGTTGTGAGCATGGACTGACTGATCACTGGAGCCACTGAATACAAGGTCATTCACTACCTTAAAGAAAAAAAATTCAGTGAGTGAGATTCAGTATAAAGTTCTGAGGTTTCCTTTAACTTGTAATATACATTGGCAAATTCTACTTTCCACCCTGTTTTGAGATGAGCATGAATGAGGTATAAAATAAGTTTCTCAGACAAATTTTCTGAACTGAAATTTATGTGCTGCCACTAAGTACTCTGATAAACTGACAACATATTATTGGTTTTGTTGCTTCTTTGGAATGATTATGAAGTAGAATAGCACTTGAGTATATCTACATTCTATAATAAGATATTTGTCTCTCAATTAATATGCTAAAAATCAGTACGTCCTGTGGTGATTCCAGGCCTAAGGAAAAGGACTGTAACCTCCTGTATTCTAAATAAGGCATTAGAAAACATGGGAAATTTCATTTGAACTCTTCTGTTTACACCAGACAATGAACTCCTGTTTTATACTTGCCTTCATGCAGAGGATGGTTTTGCTGTGGCCCTCCAGAGTTCTAAGGAGCAATCCATTCCGTGCATCGCGTACGCTAATGGTACAGTCATAAGAACCCACAACCAGCAACTTTCGGGCACCTTCCTGAGCTGTGGCAAGACAGCTGACAGCCCGAGGGCCATGGCATTCAAAGATTTCAAGTCGTTTGTTGTTCTGAAAAATAAGCCACCATTATATGAAGTAAAAACCACTTAGTTGGAAAAACTCAGCATCAACTAATCCAAATCACTACCTTGATACAAACTCTAAATTCTAATACCTATCTGTAAGTTTTTATATCCACTCTGTATCCCTAACTCCCCAAACTGCCATTCCCATTCCAGCACTCTCTGTATTCATGACACCTTCTTCCTCCATTCTAGTGGGGATAGTCTTACGTTATAAACTCATTTCTATCTTTGACCCATGCTATTGTGATCATAATTAGAATCTGGTTCTCTTTTTATGTCCTCTCTCACCTCCCTTAAGCCAGTGGAAAGAGAAACCTTTTTTCCATATTTGAATACATTTTCCATGCCAAAGACCCAAGAAGTCTGATTTTTGTCATCCAAAATGTATGTACTCTATTTGTCATGGTTGCTTCCAAAATTCTCTTTGAGAACTACTTTCTTAGACAACCAGTTTCTCATTTTTCAACTTTTATGTTATTCTGACCTTTTTCTGACCTCTGGTTCTGTTTCTCTCTCATAACATTAAGTTAAACTATAGGAGCCTTTATGTCAGTCAGCACAGCATGGTCACATCCTGAATGTGGATGTGGATAAACATTCCTTTACTTCAGATTTTAGACTTGCTCTCCTTACTCCCAAACCAATCTTGTTCATAGTTTCCTACTTTCCCCAAACTCTAAAAAGGTATTTTAGGTGCAAGTATAAGACAAAACTCCCAGAGACTAGGCAAGAACAGAAGCTGGGAACCTCAATCTCAGCCATCTTAAAATGCCAGGGAGATAGATGAAAGGCATTCAGGGCCCAAAGGTAGACAGGCCAAGGTCAACAGCCCTGGCTTTTTGATGAGCCCCATCATCAAAGCACTGCATTCCAGGAGTGTGGGCAAAACAGAAAAAAGGCCCAGCCCTAACAAGGATTCAAAATTCACACCTCTGTAAAAACTCTCAAATCTCTGTCTCAAAGTCCACTTTGCTGGGGCTTTTCAACCATTTAAAGACCGTTTCAAAGAAAACAAAAATAAAGATCATTCCCATTTGAATCTGTCATCATTTTGCCCCAAAAGTCTGGCTCCTAACTTCATTTACCTTTGATTAATCTCACAAAATAGAACTGGGTAATTATCAAGTTTTAGCCTTTAAAACATTTAAAATCTATCTTGTCTTCTGTGATCTATTCATATCAAGTGAACCAAATAATTTGATATTTGATTATATATGGGCTAGTTTCTTCTAACTTGATTCTAAGCTTTTTAAAGGCAGAAACCATAGCATATTTTATTGCATTTCTTGTACATAGTTCCAGATAGCTGGTAGAAGGAGAGACAGTAAGTACTAACTAAACATATGATATTCTAATTAGGCACAATACAGCAAACTTCTAATACACTGTTAAAAGATGACCAGTTGGCCTTGGGATAGAATGCCACAACTAATTAGTAACCAAACCTATCACTTCTACCTCTGATTACATTTTTTATGCATTCTCTTCACTTTAGTCTACATGTCAGCTGCTGTAACAAAGCCTCCTAAATGGTCTCCAAGCTTCTACTACTATCAGTATTTTCCAATCTGTTCAACACAAAGTGACTTTTTCTAAAATACCAGCTGGATCATATCTCTCATGCTTTAAAGCTTACAAGTTCAACTATATTAACAAAGCACACAGAGCCATCAAGAATTGGCCTGTGTTCGTTTCCTAAGCCTTATCCTGAGACCTACCACATAACAGTGCTCAATAAAGGTTTGCTCAACAAATGGATTCATCTTTGGGTCAGCAAAGGATGAGGCCCAAGGGCATGAAGGCAAACCTTGACTTAGTTCAGTTTACAGAACAGGCTACTTTCATGACACCCTAAATCAGTTCTAAACAACATCACTGTCATACTCAAAGGAATTTAAACTCACTTTTCATGGTGTCATTCTTAAAATGAGACAAACTAGTTTAACCCATGACTCATTACTTGGCCCCAAATCATTAGGCTTGGTTTAATTTAGTAGAGTTACACTTTGGTCCTGGCACACTTGGGCCTGAGCAGACAGAATGCATCTTGTTTCACTTACAACAGAAGGTACGTTTTTGAGCAGTGGTTAATTCTGCTGCTTTCTCTTACACACACACAAACAGGAAAATGGCCTTGTCTTCGACTTCTTCCCTCACACACACCACTTCTAAGTGGCATGGGAGTTCAGCCTTCTCTCCCCTACCACTAACCTTTATGTTGAAGGTGACGACAGTGCCATTAGCCAGTCCTGCATAGAGAATTCGCCACCTACTGTGGAGGCAGAGAACCCGGTCTTCCAGCTGTAATTGCTCCACACACTCTCGAGTCTGATAAAAACACACAACACCTGATCAGTAGAGATTAAAAAGAAAATAAGGTATGAAAACAATCCTCTGTGAAACAAGAGTGTGAAATTATTTCTTATGAGGAAGAAAATGTTGCCTCCTCCATTTTGTAGAAAAGTATCTTAGACTGTTTTCTGCTTTGAAATTTGTGGCCAAAGAACCTCAGGCTGTAGGTAACATAGTAAACAAATGTAACTTCTAATAATGTTACCTATGTTTCTAACTTGGAATGTAGAAATTCTTCAAAGGGCACTATGAACTGAGTTTTAGCCTCTTAAATTAAGTAGCCAAAAAGCTGCACTTGCTGTCTAAAAAGGAAAATAAAGATTATAGTTGTATTATCTGATAACTGCATTAATCAAGTACTATGTGCTTTCCTGCTACTGAGTCTCTATTTCAACAGTTCCCAAAGGCCTCCTTTAAACCAGTATCAGGTTAGCTGGTTTATAATTAGCCAAAAAGTTTTCAAAATATATAGAACACCAAGCTTCATCCCTAAACCCTGAGATTTTAACTCAGTAGGCCCTGGAATATGTTTTTTAAAAAATTTCCTTCATAATTCTGATGCATATACACGTTATACATAAAATGAAGTTCATAAAATGATTTCCATGAATTCCCAGAACTGTGTTTCATCGATAAAATCTAATTACCTAGAATAGGGCCAATTACATAGTAAGTACTCAAGAGTGAATGCTGTTGAATGATACTAAGTGACTAAAATAATTAAAAAAAGAACTGTTAATGTGGATTTGTCTATTTCTCCCTGTAATCCCATCAATATTTCTTTATATATTTTGATGCTCTGTTATTCTCTGATAAGGTAGATCACTGTTCTATCTATCTTGAATGTCTTCTATATTGACCCTTTTATCGGTAATAAAAAGCTACCCTTGTTTCAGTAGTATTCTTTGTCTTAAAGTCTATTTGCCTGATAGAAAAATATAACTACTCTAGCTCTTTTTGTTACTATTTGCAAAAAAAAGTACATTTTTTCCCCGTTCTTTTATTTCAGCCTTCCTGTGTCTTTGAATTTAAAAGTGTCTTGTAGACAGCATAGATTTTGATGTTTGTTCTTTATCTAGTCAATCTCCTTTTCAATTTGAGTGTTAATTCACATTTAATATGATTATTAAATATGGTTAGATTTAGACTCCAATTTGCTTTCTATTTGTCTCATTTTTGTTTCCCCATTTCTGCCTTGTTTTGTATTAAACAGTTTTTTTAGTATGCCATTTTAATTCTCCTCTATTAAATTTTTAAGCTATCTTTCTTTGCATTATTCTTTTAGTGATTGCTTTAGGGCAGCTGTTCTCAGAGTGTGACCCCTAGACCAGCAGCATCAGTATCACATGTTTGAAAAATAAATTCTTGGGCTCTATCCCAACCCTACTCAATCAGAAACTCTGGAAAGGGATCTAGTAACATGTGTTTTAACAAGCTCTCTAGGTCCACCTGATGCACACTGAAGTTTTGAATCAGCCTTCTAGAGATTACCTCTTTAAACTGTAACAACCTAGTTCAAGTTAATATTGACTTATCCTCAATAAAATATAAGAACCTTGTACCAGCATAGTTCTAGCCTCTCCCTTTCTTGTGTTCCTGTTATCTCACATATACCATCTATATACATTAAAAACCTAATTACATGGTATTATATATTTTGTCTTAAATAATTAAGTCTTTTAAAGTTAAGAATATATGTATTTTTTTCTGCTCACTTGTTTTTATATTTTAAATATTATGTAATTGNCAGAGAGAGACAGAAAACATGGTTTAGACCTAAGCCTCATTTCTACCAAAGGTTATAAGTGTACTGAAACAGATTTAAAAGCAAGATGATGAACAGAATGAAGCATCTGTCTCAGTGTCTCCACTCTACACAGTAAATATAGTCAAAGTGCTTCAGCATCATCACTTTTGATTTCTCTGGACCCACTTACCTTAACATTATAGCAGCGAATGGTATGATCACTGGAACCAGTGTAAAGGGCAGCATTCTTCCCAGAGGTCTGAGTAACCAGGAGGCAGTTCACTTTGGAGGTATGGCCCTCAAAGACACCAATGCACTTTCGACTCTAAAGTCAAGCACAGTTTAGATCATTACTTGTGGATATAGATGGATAAGATAATGCATTTCCTTAAAAAAAAAAAAGCCAAAACATACAGTTCATGTTTGTGTCCCCAGAGTCTAGAATAGTACCTAGTATATGGTATCAAAAGGTGTTCAGTAAGTACCTGTTCACTGAATGCCCAGTGAACAGAGGTACCTGCAACTTATATGTTAACTGAGCCACACCAAAAATTGCTTAGGGCAATTTGCTATTAGATAGATCAGAATTTTAATTAATGCTAGGCCAAGTCTCTCTAGCATATGGACTAAAGTGCAAGCAAATTCAAACTATAGCTAATTACCCAGATAAGTTGCGGCATTTGATTAGTACATAGAGAAAGCTTCACAATATTCAAAGACATGCCATCACAGGTCCTAGTGTCCTAGGTGTGGTTTCATAATAGAACACCCTGTTACCTCTGTGCACATACTGTTATATATATTTACAATGCACATACATACCTATACCAGTCTTACAATTTAGAGTTAAAGCCAATTGCCCATATCTTACATTCATACCTCCTGGTACCACTGCTTTCTTCCTTCAGTCATCTCTGTTGCCCTTCATACATTATTAGGCTAAAGGACCCTACATACCTGTTGCCTATAGTAAACACATTTTCTCAGGCCATCGTCTAATCTTTTGACTTTCAAAGACTTCATCAATTTCATTCACTGTATTTGTTCAGACAACATAGTGTTCCTAAAGTTTCTTGGCTATCATTATTGATAAACAGAATTAGTTTGACATATGTTTTTCTAGTACTCAAGTATGGATGTGAGAGGTAGACCATAAAGATGAGTACTGAAGAACTGATGCTTTTGAACTGTGGTGTTAGAGAACTCTTGAGAGTCCCTTGGACAGCAAGGAGATCCAATCAATCCATCCTAAAGGAAATCAGTCCTGAATATTCATTAGAAGGACTGATGCTGAAGCTGAAACTCCAATCCTTTGGCTGCCTGAAGCGAAGAACTGACTCATTTGAAAAGCCACTGATGCTGGGAAAGATTGAAGGCAGGAGAAGGGGACGACAGAGGATGAGATGGTTGGATGGCATCACCAACTCTATGGACATGAGTTTGAGCAAGCTCCAGGAGTTGGTGACGGACAGGGAAGCCTGGCATGCCACAGTCCATGGGGTCTCAAAGAATCGGACACAACTGAGCGACTGAACTGAACTGATATCCTGTGTGTGCTCAGTTGTGTCCAATTCTTTTGCAACGCTATGGACGGTAGCCCACCAGGCTCCTCTGTCCAGAGAATTTTCAAGGCAAGAATATTGGAGTGGGTTGTCATTTCCTACTCCAGGAGATCTCCCCGACCCAGGGATCAAACCTGTGTCTCCTGTATCTCTTGCACTGGCAGGCGAATTCTTTACCACATGCCACCAGGGAAGCAAAAATGACTCAAAGCTCAAAAGTCCACCATAAGAAAGTTAAGTTATGAGCGCCAGATTAAGTCTGGGGTAATGAAAGACTGCTGCTCTTATTAATAACATGCACAATTCATCAACTCTCAGGGAAAATGCCTCCTCTGACACTTTCCCAATGTTCGTTCTATCCCTTCTCTATTATGTAGCAACTAGGTGACAGATCTCAGCATCCACTCCAGGGCTGGGACCTGACTGTCTCCAGCCTATTATTATAATTCCATCTTCTTTTGCCAAGTGACTGTTTAGGGAGGAAGGCACAGGACCCTTTTTTTGGCGGTGGGAGGGAAAAGAAACTCTTGTGGCTATTGACATCTGTGAGCAGGAGAACCTGCTTTAGGAAGAGCTGATACCAGAGAAAATAGAAAGGAGAGAAAGAAAGAATTTAAGTCTCTGGTGACCCCACTGACTCACTAGATCAACTGTATCTGAAGTTAGTCTAAAGCCTACTCCATCTCTGGAAAGCAAACAGACGTGTGTTTAAAAGAGAGCAAGTTGGGAGTTTCTAAAACCTTTTGTAAAGAAGCAAAAACATTCAAACTGATGTATCAACTTACCACTAGATTATAAGCTCGGACAGTTTTATCTGCTGAACAGGTATACAGTAAATTCCCAAATATCTGAATTGCATTCACTGCAGCTTGGTGCCCCTCAAAGCTCCCTTCTGTGGGATCATCGTCATCTCCTGGCTCTGAAGATATTTCTAGAAAACAATATGTTTCAGAAATGTGTCGGCTTGTATCTCAAAAGATACTAAGAAACTTAAAACATTATCAAAAAGTGGTCCCTGGATTCTCCTAAAAACCTGGTTCGCCTAGCAAAACACCACTGTCTCATTAGTGACCTTCATTATGAAGATTTCTTATTAAGAAAAGGTAGGGAAGGTCTTTCTCTTAGGGCAAAAATACTTACATAGTGAGTCTTTGAATGATACCCTTTAAGGCACTAAATATCTTTCCACATCCAGTAAGGCATTATTTTTAAAGTAATTCCTTCACAAAGCAAAACCCCCACCCCCCACCCCCAGAGCCAAAAAAACCTTAATACAGTTGTCCCCTGGTAACCAAGGGGGATTGGTTTCAGGATTCCTCCACCCAACATGTACCAAAATCCACAGATGCTCAGGTCCCTTATATAAAATGGTATAGTATTTACATATAACCTATACACATCCTCCCGTTTACAGCTGACCCTTGAACAACATGCTTTGAATTGTGTAGGTCCACTTACACACAATTTTTTTTTCAATAAATGCCCATTACACGATTTGTGATTAGTTGAATCCACAGATGCAGAACTGAAGACACAGAAGGCCAACTATTCTAATTAGCTGAACACATGAGAGATCCAGATTAGAGATGTGAGTAAACGCCAGGATTTGAGGATTCAGGGATACCAGTAACTGCTGGTCAAAGCATTCCATCCTCTTAATAAGCCCGGTCCCCATTCCCTATTCTATAAGCATATTTAAGTAGATTTAAAGCCTGGCTTTAATACTTACAAAGCTTTTTTCCTGTGATTAATTTATCAATTCACTCATTTTTCAAAAATATGTAAGATTTATTTATTTACTTATGTATTCCAGAGTGTATGGACTCTATAGTGATTAATAGCTGTGGCTCATGGGCTTAGTTGCCCCAAGACGTGTGGGATCCAAGTCCCCAGACCAGAGATCCAACCCGTATCCCCTGTATTGGAAGGTCGACTCTCAACCACTGGCCCACCAGGGAAGTCCCTCCTGTAATTCATTTAAATAAAACTGAACAACCAAATACCTGAAGAGTTCTTTGATCCTTTTATGGAGGAGATCACAGTCTGAGTTTCTGCCACACTACAAAATAATAGCAAAAGTCTTCTTAGCATCTGTGTGAACAGGACAGGTAGGAAAACTTGTATTTTCCTGACTCAAAAAATTATTCTAAACAATGGACAAAATAGCAACGATACAAGATCAGTTTCTGCATGTGAAATTTTTATATGAAAGGAAAAAACAATAAAAATTTACAACACAAGTGAGAAAGCAGAAACTCTCCATTGCTAAGGAGATATCTATAATCTATTATCCATCCCTACTGATTTTCTATAAATGTGACTCTAAAAAATTCTGATTTGGAACAAAAAGTTCTGTTTTCTAATGAAAGAATGGTGAAAGCTGCTCTGATTGGACCAACACAGTATCCTTACCTTACAGGGATGCCATCTTTATTGCGAGTGCCAATCTCACTGGTAGAGCTAACTTCATCACAACCAGAGCGAGAAGTTTCTAATGAATTTTGCTCTGTGGAGTTCCAAATATCCTTTTTAGATGGGCTATCTGGTTTCTCTTCTCCAGATTCAGAAGAATCAATGGCTACCACTTCTAACTGAGGATTAGGAAGTTCTAGGACTTCAACAGACGAGTCACTATCTGGTTCATCTCTGACACTTTCTTGTTCTGGGCCAGTTCTGCTATCTTCCCAGGTGGAGGTTGTCACTTTCCCCCCTTTAGCAGACTTTCCAGTTTTTACTTTCCTTACAGGTTTAGAAGTAAATACATCCTGTTCAGTGTCACTGTTCTCAGGAACATGGGCAGCCCGCAGAGTTTTCTTCTTCCTAAGTTTCTTCTTTTTCTTGTTCCCCCTAGCTTCAGCTGATGTCAGAGTGGACTCTGCCTGTTGTTCTGGCTGGTCAGCTGGAGAGTGGGGCTCTTTCTCTAAAGGGGTTTCTGAAGCAAAGGATAATCTTGGAAAAGAACTGGTACAGGCTTCAGACCCACTGTTGCCTTTGTTTGGCTCTTCACTTTCTTTATCTATGCTAGGAAGACCAGCTGATTGGGAAGAGGGACTGTTCCCTCTGTTTCTGGTAATTCCTTGCTCCACAGAAAACTTCAGTTCTTGGCTAGGCTCATGGAATCTCTCTGTTAGCTCTGATAAGGACAATGCTGCAGTGGTAACTGGATAAACTGGACAATTGTCACTGATCTCTCCTGAATTGAGAAGGAAAAAAAAAATTATTCCATTGTCTTTGTGCCTGCTATGTGTAGTCATAAACTACAATTATCACTGATTGAATTTCTATCAAATAATATGACACTTTAATGACATGTTAACAACTTTAACAGTCATGGTTTAGTTATCTCATTCCTCAGTTTCCCATAACCTACATGTATTTCTAGCACAGTATGTATACACTTTGCCTTGCATTAATCTCAAATAATGTGCATGTCTTATATCCTAGAAAAGCTCCTTTTATGGGCAGAGACTGTTTCTACTGATCTTTTCTCTTTCTTGTTTGAAACAATGAATATGAATTACTTTTGCAGTCAGAAAAGGAAATCTAATAAAAGCTATTTTTGAAAAAAGTGTCACCACATTTAAAAAAAAATACTAAATATTATCCATATAAAATAAACAAAATTCAATATGAAAGATAACATATATTTGATGTACATATCAATGATTAGTGATGCAACAGACAGCAAAATTTAGGATGATTCTTCAGACTTTCTTTTTGTTAAAAAACAAATAAACAAACAAGAATACCACACAATATCAATTTGTTTCTTAATTTTCAATATAGCACCATTGTGGTTATACAAACTTCAGATAAGATTTTAAACAACTTAAAAGTTATTCTCAAATGGTAACCAGATAAGGATTATTTTATAAAGACAGTAAAATCCCTGGCTATTTGTCAAAACCCCTAAGTTCCTGTTAGATGATCCCAAACACCAGAGCCCCCTGCCTTTAATCATGGCCACCAGTTCCTCAGGTCTGTATTAACCTTAGTGTTTACTTGAAATGATAAAAACAGTTAAGTAATGAGAAATCCAGAAGAGGAATATTATCTAGAAAACTGACTGAACAACTTCAGTGCCATTTATCTCATGAAAAACAGACAATTCTGTGCCAGTCCTAATAAATGGAACCTGTTACATGCTAATCCAAAGTCAATTTAGCAATCCTGTATTAGAGAAAGTTAGGAAGAGTTACCAATATTTAATAATGCTCCTAAATAAAAAGACTTAAAGAAAAACTATAGTAACTTAAAAAAAATATTTATTTATTTATTCATTTATTTGGCTGTGTGGGGTCTTAGTTGCGGCACACAGGATCTTCTATCTTCATTGCGGCATGCAGGATTCTTTTAGTTGCGGATGCAGAATCTTTACTTGTAGCTTGTGGGATCTAGTTCTTGGGCCCCCTGTATGGGAGTGTGAAGTCTTAGCCACTGGATCACCAGGGAAGTCCTGTTATAACTTTAGTTTTAATGGACAAGTATGACGTCACATCACTAATATAAAATTGCCCTAGACCCACTATAGGGTTGCCCTTAACACAGAGAAAAGTTTACATACTATTAGCTTGCAGTAATTCCTTGGACACACTGCAAGCAGAGCCTTGTGATATGGCATTCACAGTCTCTTCTTGTTCAGGAGACATGGGTTCTTGTTTAATCTGAACTGATGAGTCGGGAGCGGGAACACTGCCATGAGCTTGGAAAGAAGATGTGATTGCTTGGAGAGGGGTTCCAGTGGATGATGGAGACATGTGGGAAGACAGAGGTTCCAGGAAATTCGGGAAAAAAGCACTAGGCAGAAGTGTGCCATCAGTAGATGTTTGAGATCTAACATTCTTCTGTTCTCGTGTAAGGCTAGAGGGAACCTGGTCTGGATGTTCAGAAGGTTCATACGTTTCTAGAATGGGAAACATACACACATACAAATGCAAAAATGTTATCTGAAAAGCCACTCATTACTGAGCCAACTTGTATTTTTAAAGATTACAAGAGAATTTTTAAAGATGCTCATAATTCTTTAAAATAGATTATTATGTAAGCTATATGTACAACCAATGAGGATGTAGACAGGCAGGCATTAATATTCTAATTTTTCAGATTTTAACTGACTTCTCCAAAGTGATATTGGTACTAATAGAAGAGCCAAATTTGTACCCATCTTGGGATGCCTAACCCAAGACTCTTTCTATAACATTATTTCTATTGCTAAGCATTTTGGGGACATACAGTCTTACAGGCCTTTCTAAAAGAAAGATGAAATCAAGGAGACATGAGAATAATCATATTAACTTTTTCATAACCACTTTAATTTCCCTCTAGAGAAAATCAAAAAGTAACAAGTTACAGACAGTCCAGTCCATCAAATTCTCTGAATACCTTGTAATCCCTGTAGAATCTGTATTCTATGGGTCCTCAGGGCACTCATTTCCATAGTTATCTAAAAGTAAAGTATTTTGTTAAGCATTTTAAAATTCAACTTTAAGATGATCCTTTTTCATTAAACATTCCATCTGCTGTTACCTGTTGCTTAAGCATAAGTAGCCTCTGAACTTCAACATAAGCTGCCTGAAGTGCTGCACGAGCTTGTAGAAGATTATTATCCATGCACTGCAATGATTTGCTTAGTTCTTCCTCTCGTAAAGAAATATTCAGCAGCTGGTCAACCTGAGAACGTTCTGTCAAAAGAAACCATAAGGCTTAGTTTAATATTGGAGACTCCTCTTTAATAATCCAGGGAACTGCATCAATTATCTAGGATAGGCCTTTATTTTCTCCCCACTAGGTCACTGGAAGAAGACTAATCAAATTTTTTACAAATCACATAGTCAAGTCATGCTATCAGAGCTAGAGACCAAGCCTCATGGTTTCAAGTGTACCACCACATGGTACCATCTTACCAAATCACCATCTTCTACAGTGACGCTTCCAAGCAAAACCTCTGGGGAAATCAACTCCCGTAGGTTTCACTTTCCATCTTCCTTTGTCTACTACCCTCTTCAATCAAGGCTTTGGCTTAGATTGGGCCTCAAACCTAAACTGCTTGCACTCTCTTCTAGATTGCTATTTTTCTAGTCTATTAGTTAATCTAAAATAGTTCTCTTTAATATAAAATTAAAAACTTGATATATTA
>SJYQ01095328.1:150394-187267 GCA_006410935.1 Redunca redunca
TTATATTTAATATAAAATAATATATATTTTCCTGAAGAAAATATAGCTTTGAAATAAAATGTCCTACTACGTGTATTTGTTTGTCATCTTTATATCTGTCTCTTTCCCATGCAATATGCCAAGACCGCTCCCCTAAATTCCAGACCCACATATCTAACTACCAACCGGATACTTCTACTAAGGTGTCTCTAAAGTCCTTTAACTCAAGGGATCCAAAAGGGAACTCCTATCTTCTTCTACCCTCAACCTGTAACTCTCAAAAAGTTTTCTATCTGTATAAATAAAGCCATCAACTGCTCCAGCTAGAAACTGGTATCATCTTTGACTCCTACCTTATCACATCCAGCCACCCAAAGTTCACCCAGTCACTTCCTGCACTAGATCTTATGCTGAAATGGTATGAGAATCAGTGAAAGGCAAGAGTCATAGAAGCCCATCAGTCAGGGCCCCACAAATAACTTCTCTCCTTAATTCACAGGAGAAGAGCAACCAAGATTCCTCAGAAAGTGAGTGAAATGGCTACAAATGATCAAGAGGGATAAAAACGTCTACTAAATGTCTTGTTTCTCTTCATTCCACTGAAAAGGTCCAGTGAGACTTTCTGGTTTTATACTGAACTCAATTTGTCCATGATATATATTAATTTCAGCTTTCTGGTTTAGGTGGTATCATATATTTCTTCTATAGCTCCAATTGGATATAGTAGAAAATCACTTTTTCTATGCCCTTAAGCGAGGCAACAAAAATATCATAAATTAATAAATGGGTGTTCTCTGTTTGATAAGCTACACTTGTATAGCAAGTTGTAAAAGGCTGAAGTGATACAAGAACAGTTTCTTTTTGCCAGAATATTCTATACTATACCTTTCTTTCCTTTAATTTTCCTTCTTTTATTTTTTCTCTCAAGACTTGGCAGTTCAGGAGAAGATCCATCCTAAGGAGAGTAAAAAAAACCAAAAAAGAACAATATTAAATATGCAATGGCCATTATCCAGGAGGGGGAAGAAGAATCAATTTAAGTCAGTCATACATTATTATTCATGATTGCTACCATTAGGATAGTTAGGAGTTTCATATATATGACATGAGCTCAAATATTAGTTGACAGAATGTATCTGAGGAAAAAAAAAAATACAATCAAGGTTAAGTACCTCCCTAGCATCCTAAAGGTAGTAAAGCCCAGGGCTTGGGCAAAGCACTTCACCTTGGTAAAAGCTAGTAAAACATCTGATTTCATAGTTTCTACCTTAGAATTCAGCAAGAAAATCTTTACAACAAAAAGCTTAACAGTCTGTGAGATAAGACCCAAGACATCAGCTATGCCATAAGACAATTAATCTCTCATCCAACACTATCTGCTACAACATCTAGTTCAACAGGGCAAAGATGGAATTTAAACCCAGGTCTACAACCTATGCCTTTAACTAGTTTGTTATATTGTCTCAATATTAAAGGAAACAGTCCATTTTCTGAGTGTCAGATTCCAGTCTATACTACTATCAGCAATTCTTTCTTTTCAGAAAGGGTTCCTGAAAGGGTTAAGCAATATTAGCCATCAGAGGTGCCAAAAGAGAAGTGTCAGTGAAGTAATGGATTCTAAAAAGACCAGGCTAGGCAACTTAAGTATAAAAGACAAAGTAACAGAGACTAAGACTATGCTCATATAGATGTACTCTCATAGTATTAAAACTACCTTTTTAAGCCTAATAGTTCTGGGTCCAACAAACATACATGCCCTACAAATACAACACTAGAGTACCTTTCTTCAATAGCAGTACAGAATGCATCATGAAAACAGATAAAGTTACAGCTGAAGATGTGGCTCATTCCTTGGTCAGGTGATTCAAAGAATCATTGGCTTAGAGACTAGTTTTAGAGATGACTTCATATTTTCCCAGTACTGTACATTCATATTTAATTACATCTAACTTAGTAGAGCTACTCAGTGAGAGAAACCAGTAGGACAAAAATATGAAGAGCCTCAGAAATCTTCTATTCCAGAGCAGGGCAAAACACAAGCCCAGGTACCCAAGAAAAACATTACGTTTTTCTTATCATAGCCAAGTCACTACATGAAATGTTCTACAAAACATACAGGAGTCATACTCACTCCAGTGGCTCTTCGTTTCTTTCTAACATTCTGGCCATCATTCTGTTCAGCACCAGAGGTACAGCTGCTGTCTGTGGCTGCATCTGCCAAACTGGAGTTTGCAAGGGCTGAGGATGCATTTGATGATAAAGAGTTTCCTTCTCCATTACTTTCCTGGGCATTATGATTCTCTGATAGTGTAGAGCTCTCCTGGCTGTGCAGCCCTTTTGTCAAATCCATCAAAGGTGTTGTGTGGTCAGGAGATAATTGCGCACTATGTCGCCTTCGAGTAGCAACATTTTCAGTTCTTTCATCTGTTCTTAGGGAGGCAGCCAGAGATGTCACTTCCTGCTTAAGGCTCATGGTTGGTTTTTGACTCTGTGCAGATCTGAATGAATTGCTAGGTGAAAAAATCTGCTGGGGCTCATTTTCTTTGCCTGTGTCTTCCTCACTGAAGAAGCTATACACAGACGGAGCCCTGTCTATGATCACACTGCTCTCTGAAAGGCTTCGCTTCCTTGCCAACCCAGGGGATGAAGAAATAGAAACACCTTCCCACTGGAATCCTTCTAGATCAGACAGATCAGGTTCACCATCCAGATCCAAGACCTCTTGCTCATTTTGAACCAGAGGCACCATTTCTATGCCAAACCTCAAGAAAGAAAGAAAAAGAAAAAAAAATTCATAAATCAGACATAGCTGGGAGAGTAGGCACCACTTAATGTGCCAAACTCTACTAGGCACAGAGATTGCAAATGTAAATGGATGGCTTCTGCCCTCAAGGAGATTATAGTCTAGTAATTCTAAACACAAAGTATGTTAACTCTATTTTAAGTATTGTAATGTAACAAGTAGTAAATTAGATATTTGTATATAGCTATATACAAAGGGAAGGAATAAAAACTGAAGGTTTTATTTAATATGGAGCTCTAAATCAACAGTAAGTATGTAATTTTTAACAGCAAACAAACAAAAAGTGTTCATCAAGCATTTACAAGCAAGAGACACCATGCTAAGAACTTCATAATTTCAATGATACTCACAAGTTATGGGAAAAGAAAAGAAGGGACAATAAATATGTTATTTCAACAAAGATGGAAATTTAAGCCTGAAGGGCTATATAATTAAAACACAGCAGGATGATTTGCAAGTAGCAAACCTATGTTGAACACTGCTTTCCCATTCAGAAAAGTTTAGTGCCTTAACGTAAGGTGAACAGCCAAACTATTATTACACAAGTACTCAGGAGAATGTATTTTGTGATCACAAATACAATGTCCACAGCAGATACAGAAAGATAACCATCTATACGTTCTAAGTAAAAGGTAAGGAGAAGTTATATCTAAAAGTTGCATCACTCATTGAGATCTATAATTAAATACAGGGCTACAGACAGACATCTTTGTAATGCTGTCACTTTATGGCTCCTATCACCAAAGTGATGGATTTCTAATGGTATTTTCCCCACTTCATTTCTCAGAAGTAGGTGTGTTTCTTTGTAACCTGAATTCCCTGTTAGGAAACACTTTATTCCACTTGTTATAGAGTAGCAGTCACTCTTGGATATTTAAACCAGACATCTACAATAGATATTTTTTTGCAAACATTTAATTAAACTCAACAAGTAGAATTTGACTACAGCCAACGGGTAAGTTTAAAAGAAAAAAAAAAAAAGGAAATGGATACTGAAAAGAGGCACACACCTGGGTAAGCCTTTGCCTAGCTCTTGCTTTTTCTTGGTTACTTGCTGAATGACCTGTTCCCAGTTGACATTTCTTCGAGATGCATTTAGAATCTGTCGAAGGGTTGGCTTGAGCCCAGATTCCTTCTCCGTCTCACTCTTTCGATGACCACTGATATTGCGGATGCGGCGAGCACTATTGAGGTTTGGCTCAGGAAGGTGTGCTCCAGTTTTGCTCTTCAAGCTAATGTGCCGGGTTAGATCTCTCTGGAGTGAGGCAGGAAAGCCAAGCTTGCTTAGTTCAGGCAGGAGGGGGCCTGAGGGTTGACCTATATCACTTTTTTGAAGCTCGGCATCTAAGCTAGTACTCTCAAAGCCTTCAGTTTCATAAGATTCATGAGATTTAACAGGGTCATCAACCTGTGCATCTTCTACAGAGGTTTTCAAATCTAGCAGTAAACCAGACTGTGGGCTGGCTACAGATGTCATTTGTAACTCAGTTCCTTTTTGGTGAACTGCTGAGTTACATGGGGAAGTGGATGGTTTTCTAGATGTTTCCAGGTTTTGGTCATCCCCTCTTTTCTCATCAGCAGCAGGAGTACTGCAGGATAAAACTTCTGTAGTTGTAGAACCCAGGGTTTCGATTTTTGTCCCATGCTTTTCTGTGTTATATATCTCTCCATCACTTTCATCTTCTAATGCCTGTACTTGAAATTCAATCTTCAAAGATCCTTTTTCAGACTCTTCTACATTTCTACTTGCTTTTGCATAATTCCTGGTCCTTTTAGAAGTGCTAAGGGGATTTTGCAATGTCTCATGACACTGCAGCACATCTTTGGCTTTCTGTAATGTATCACTTAAATTTTCATCAGAATCCCTTTGAGTTCCAAGTGAACTTTTATTATTTCCTTTTAAAACATGAGGACCTGAACTTCGCATTTTGGATATGCAAGAACTCTGATTATCTTCCACAGTGTGTTTAGCCAAAGGATTTGAGTGTTCCCCAGAGAAAAAAGAATTAATTTTGGTGTTTTTTGAGTGATTCTTTGAATCTTGCTTTTGAGGAACTGATTTATTGTCTGGAGTTGGAAGGAGTGGGGATTTTAATGATGCCATCTTATTTAAATTAGGCTCTTGTTCAGGTTTTTCTGTAATGGGGCATTCTCTTACCACCTCATAGGAAGCAGTGCGGTCAGAAGAGGTTTTGTGTTTAAGAGATCCAGTATGTTTTTCTTTTTCTGTTTTCAGTTTTTGAGAATTATTTGTTTTATCATTTGGGGGCTCTTTTATTCCCATGGTTATCAAGCTATAATCAAAGAGAGGCTTATCTATCATTTCTGACTTGTTACTAGTGACTTCTTTCATTCCTGATTGTAAATCCAGAGTCTTCTGTGAAGGGTAAGGAGTCCAGCGATGGAGCTTTTCCCTTGCTACACTGCCACTCTTCCCACCAATTTTGGAAGTGAAGGTGTCTGTTTGTTTAGTGGTTTGGCTTTCTAGCTGCTCAAAATTGAAGTCAAGCAAGCCTTCTGAATGAAACTTACCACTTGCAAATCCTTCAGAAGGACCTCTGTATGTGGCAACTGCACCAACTTTGTCATTTTCTTGCCACTGCCACTTATACCTGTCTTGATTGTATTTGTTTGAGTTAGATTTCGTATTCCATAGCATATTCATGTCTTCCATTTGACAGTTAGAATTTCTGTTTCTGCCCGGTTGAAATTTGTCTCCGGGGCCACTGTAATTCCAACTATTTGTACCACATGCACTGGATTTCCAATTTCCGTTACTGCTGTTCGTATGCCAACTGGAAAAGCCACCTGTTCCTTCAGAATGCCAACTGGAATTCCTTCCTGTACCATTATGATTCCAATCTACTGTCCCACTATTTGAATGCCAACCACCTCCAGAATTACTATGGTTGTGAAACCAAGGTGAGGAACCTCCTGCACCACCCTTATGCCACCCAGAACATCCTCTTGATCCACCATTATTCCTTGAAGAATGTATGAAGCTGTTTTTCCTAGTGTTACTATAGCCATCTTTCTCCCACTTCCTGTCCCACTGAGGAGGTCCACGATGATGCCATGCTGGCTGGCTGTAGCTCTCTCTGTCTTGGTAAGGGATTCGGTCTTCTCGTCTCCATTGGGGTCGCCTGTCATCAGAGTTTATTTCTTGGCTGGTATTGGAAGGTTTATCTTGTCTAGAAGAAAAACAGTCTTTTATTAGTGATTTAAAGAGTTCTCAGAATTCCTTTAAAGGCATAACCCACCAAACATGCCCTCTGCCTTCGTCCTCTGTCACTTAGAATATGTAACTTAAGAGTATGTAATAGTCTTATTTTTATTTCAAATAGTGATTATTTTCATATCTTTACATGATATAAACTTATATTTCACAATTTACTGATTTAAAATTAATATATTTATCAACCTCAAATATTAAAAATTGACACATTTATACTATCTTTCCTCTCCTGCTCCTCTTTTTCTTAGCATATTTGAGGATTGTGTTCCTACTGTCCAATTATTTTTATATTACACAACTTTTAGAAAAGAGGAGCAAGTATACTTTGTAGCTATGATTAATTATCATAGTTAACACAATTTAAATCCAGCTGATCTTAATACCATGATTTCTTCAATAGTTGGTTCTTTCTGAAAACCCAGTTTCTTAACCTATTTTAAATGGTAAGATTTTACTCTGCATAATAGCTTTCATTAATAAACACTTTATCAAGTATACATTCAATGACTATTAGTAGTGAAAGAACACTTTTATGCATAGTTCCTGTTTCTGAAGGGCTTATAACCTAGCTAAGGAAATAAGTAAGGTCACAAACAGGAATAAAACAGTACATAACAAGCAAAAAGCATCCACGATAAATGCCATAAGGAGTTTCATGAGCCAGAGGTTTTTAAAAGAAGCTACAGCTGTTTCAACTATTCATGTTAGACAAGAAGCCCACAGAAATGTGAATAAATTTAAGCAAACATAATGGGAATCTGCATAAAACCATTTTCCTTCAAAAAGTACCTATGTTTTCCCTAACTCACATGTGCTTCACATGTGCTAAGGTGCTCAAAAAACTGAATAATATTAACTAAAACTACTGAATACCTACTAATCATAAGGCATTTATTGCTAAACACTACAAAGATTATCTCATTTAATTTTCACAACTCTGCAGCAAGCGTTATTTCTACTTTTTAGATATGGAAACTGAGGATTAGAGAGGTTAAATAACTCGCCTAGAGTAAGATACCTAGTTAGTGTTATGGCAGAAATTTGAACTTTGGCAGTCTAACTCTAGAGCCCACATTCAAACTGAAGTATAGTTGATTTATAATGTTATTTTCTACTATAAAGCAAAATGATTCAGTTATATATGTATACATACATATATATATTCTTTTTAATATTTTTTCCATTAATGGTTTAACACAGGAGACTGCATAGTTTCCTATGCAATAGAGTAGGACCTTGTTTTTTATCTGTTCTATATGTAATAGTTTGTATCTGCTAATCCCAAACTCCCAATCCATCTCTCCCCATCCCCCTCCCCACTGGCAACCATAAGTCTGTTTTGAGCCTGTACTCTTGACCACTAGACCTTGATAGAATGAAAATCTCAAAAACTGAAGTTTGATAGAATGAAAATCTCCAAGTTTCTGCAAGTGGGTTCCAACCTCTGAATCTGAACCTGACATAAATTTTAAACTCAGTACTGACTTTAATAGCTTTTAATGTCTCTAAGATTTTGGACACAAATTGGAATTTTTCTGTTTTTCACTTTTAGGATAAAAGCTAATTCACCTTAAAGTTCAAACATCCACTTATATTATGAATTACAACTATTGCTAAACAGGAGATCCTAAGTCCCCAAGTGTTCCTACAGACACTTGGAAGATTTTTATACCACCATTAACCAATTTGCTTTTTTTGTTTCTAAGCTGAATGCAACTTCTGACATCCAAGGAGATCACTGCCTAGGTTTACTAATATCATCCAGAAATGAGAATTTGGCAATAAATCAGTCACAAAGTAAAATTCCTACATTATCATGAATTGACTAGGTCAGGGGGACAATAGCATGTAGCTAAACCTACAGCTCAAAAAGAATAATCTAAATTAAAAACCTCATGAAGGAAAAAAGAAAAAACCTCATGAAGACATAAGTAGATGACTTTATAAATATGTCATCAAAGAGGCTTATTAAAATAATCAAAGACTAGTGACTGCAATATGAATGTCTAATTTACTGAGAAGCTTTGACTCTCTGACTTAATGTTTAATCATTTACACAGATAAGCTAATAATGGCACAAGAATGTTAGAACAAAAATAGAAGTTAGTCTTCTAGAGGCTCCAACATCCTAAAACAAGAGTAAACTGCAGCTATATAAAAGTAGTGAGAATGTCATTTGAAGGATAAACAACTAAACAATTTAAGAATCACGCTGCTATGGACATTTTAAAACTAAGAAAGTCCCTTTCAAAGACCTGTTCAAAAAGGTTTTAGCATATAGAATAGCAACTACTACTTTTTTATACTCAAACTGCATTCTAACTGAAAATGAAATACAGATCAAGTATAACTAGTATTCAGGAAGGATCTTTAAAATTTTTAGAATCTGAAATGCTATTTATCATGTTCTAGAACTTAAAAAAAATCACCCCAATTCATAACTGGTTCTATATCTTTTACTCATATCTGAAATTTTCTGCTTCATTAAACTTTTCAGACCACGAATCAGTAAGGTTAAAATACAAAAGGCTAATACTTAAATTATAGCTGTAGGTATGAAACTATCTAGTACAAGCGATAAAACTTATATTGTTGAAATGATTCTGACACTGTCCAATATACAGCATAAATTTATTCAAGAAATACTTACTGAAGAAATTAATAATAAAAGGATAAATCAAACTTAGTAGAAGCACCATGTTAATTCACATTAGGCAAAACAATTTTTTCCTAAGGAATGAAATAAGAAATGCTATATAATATATTCAAATGAAACTTATTTACTAATATCTTTTCACTAGAAAATTCATGAATATGAATTTATTGGTACCTCCTCCCCAAATTGGAACTAATACAAACAATTCTAAACATAGTTATCAGCATGGTAAAAATTTCAGATATGTAACAGCTATGGCTAGTTTTTAGATAGGGTCAATACTGAGGTGTTTTTTTTTTGTTTGTTTTTTTTAAGGAGTTAATACAGTAGTTCAAGCAAGCATTCCATTGCCTTTTAAGATTAAGATGGCAACTTCAATGTAAAATCTTTAAGGTAAAATCTGTGGTACAGCACTGCAAATCAATTAAAAATTAAATTTTAAAAAAGATAAATCTGAATGCTACACGCTGAAAAGAATGGAAATGGAAAATGTATTCTCTCCTACACTGTTTCACATAGGCTTTTAAAAATATCAAATTATTACTCACCGACTTTGTTCTTTCCTTTGTTTTATTAACTGAATGAGTTCCTTGTCAAAATAATCTTCCTCTTCTTCTTCCTTTCCATCATCTTCTCTTTCCTGGGCATCAACATTATCTTTGTGCAACTGGCCAGAAATGTGCTTTGCATATGCAGAAAGACCCACTTCTGTAACCCCGCACACTCGGCACTCATGACTACTGTCCCTAGGGAAAGAGGGAGATGAGGGACATTCAATGCTCCCCACTGGCATGGCACACTCACCAGATCTGTTATAGTTTCCTCTGAAAGACACTGCACACTTTGGCACAGTGAAAAATTAGTGCTAATCAATTTCAATGCTCCTTTCATCACTTTTAATAAGTTTGTTCATAAGTTACTTTTGAAATGAATTAAAGATTCTTTTCCAGCAATCAAGAGGCAATACACTTCAGAATAATATAGTTTAGGAGATATCTTCTTGAATTGCTGTACTTAAAACCTTGCCAGAGGAAACGTGGTGAAAGGGGAGGCAGGGAAGGGGGCTCAGAGCAAACAGAAGTTGCTCTAGAGCACACCCATGATGCCAACTGCACTCAGAAATCCTGGTGACAGCGCTCGCATTTAATCTCTGGCTCAAAACCTTTCTCCCAGTGAAAAGTAAGGGGTGGGGAAAAGAGCAGGAGGCAGAGCCAATCACAGCCTAGTAACTAAATCGGAACAGCTGGAGCTCTGCCTGGAATGTGAAGATTCCGGACTCCAGGACAAATGATAGGAGTAGTCTCAGCAAACTTTTTTGGTCTCGATGATACATGTGATCTACATTCTGCTTCAGAAGGGTTTATTTTAAAGGGAATGGAAAGCATTTCAGTTGTAGGAAGTTAACAGCTGTGGCAGGCAAATGGTTTTTCTCAGGTTTCAGAAAAGAACACCATTTAGAGAGACGTAAAAACAGATTCTCAGTTAAGAAAGATAATTGAGCAGGGTTTTTCTTCTTTTACTTTACATACTTAATAATGTATCTCATATGTGGCTAGTTTAAGAAGCCAAAGTCTTGAATCAATGACCAGAGCTGTAGTAGATGAATAATTTAACTGCATTTTTAGCTTCTTGAGTCCCTCAATCAGCTCAGCTATCCATGCAGTCACTATGAGAAACATCAGAACACCATGGCTACATGTGTAAAGAATAGACAGTAATGTCCACTCATTAATCCAAATTGGCTTATCTCTGTATCATTTGTCTTGGGTTAATACTAGTGATATTTTTGCACTTCCTATGCCATTCTATAAAAATACACAAACACATACACAAAAAGATGTGTTGTCTTTAATAAGATAGACATAGACACACACACGACTCTGCTTCATCTTTCCCCTCATATCCATCCATACATGGGCAGAATTCATTTCAGCTAACCAGAAGAGACCCTCAAAATAAAGCCCCTCATTTACTAGAAGATGGTTTCTGTTACAGATCATCCGAACATTCATTTAAAAAAAAAGAAAAAACAACGTATCGAGCAACTACTAAATTCCAGGAAACAAACTAAGTATATGGTTAATATACTTAACCATTTGGCATTCACTCTGTACCTATCATGAAAAACACCTCAGAAAAATGGAGAAAATTCGTAAGCTTCCGTTTTATTTTTTTGACTTTGTAGTCTAGAACGCTAACATTCATTTTAATGAGTTCTGACCAGATTCCTCAAGTTACCCTGAATATCTATATACTAATTCCTTCTAATTCTCCAGGAACTTAAACATATTATTTTCAGAGAGTTTCCCACTGTACTTACTACAATTATACACTTTAAAAAAAGAAAAATAATCCTCAACTTTCTCCAGTTTACCACACTCATCTCTCAAGCAACTAAAATTATGGTAGTTCATGAATGTTAACTTGTAACAGAAAGCAAGCCTTTTCTCACAGCAACAAAGAAGCAACTTTAAAATGAATATATAAATAGAAATCTATCCCCAAAGGGCAGTATCAGAATAAACTGAAGACTGTAACAAATTTAGAATACATAATTTCCCCTATAATAACAACTCAGATCAACTCAATTTTCTGGTTAGAAAATCTTTTGGGCTTTAATCGCTTTACAACTGGAAAGTTTTTAGTCCAGTTTTCCACCTAAAAATTTATACAATGCTAAACTGTATATTGCAGTACCAGGGACTTTATTCTAAAATGTATTCTTAAATAAAAACCCTGATTTTTTCCACTTACTTCTAAAATGCAGAGTTTAAAAAAGAAGAAAATGCAGAGGGTCTTTTTTTTGCAGGGGGGGGNGGGGTGGGGGGTGGGGGCCAATGTGGGGAGCTGTGCCTTACACCTTGCAAGATCTTAGCTCCCTGACTAGGGATGGAACCTGTGCTCCCTACAGTGGAAGCCCTGAGTCCTAACCACTGCACTGCCAAAGAATTCCCTCAGAGAATTTTTCATATGTCCAAACCATCAAAATCCTTTTTCAAAAGAGATAACTGGAAGACCACACTGACTTTTTAACATATTAAGGAATGTAGACAGTAATTAACTCTTAAAAATAAATATCCATAACCACAGACCTAATTTGCAATTTCCAAAGCACAATTATATGTTAGATATGCATCAAATACTTAAACACAGATATTTAAAACATTTTTGCTTTCATTGCCAGAAAGTGTATTAACCATAATTCTGAAGCTACTTGATAGAAAAATACCTCAAGATCCTACTCAGATGGGTACAGCAGTAAGAGCAACATAAAGTTAACACTAAAAATGGTTTATCAGAACACAGAAATCTCTAACATTTTTCTTACAAATGAAATCAAGTTTCTGGGGATTTTTTCCTTTTTTAAGATAAACTTTACAAGAAACTTCATAAAGAGAAAAGAAAGAATTTACATTTATACAGGGAAAGAATAGGACAGACTGACCACATCTTGTGAAAATTCCAATGTGTCTATATCTGAGGTTAAGCATATTAATTACAATATGTATTCATGCTTCCAAATAGGATGTTTGGGAAACTACATGCTCTTTAAAGTGAACAGCAAATTAAACAACATTTTAACAATGCTATTTTCCAATTCTTTATCAATAAACAGTTAAAATACTACTTCATATAATATATAAAGTAATCGTTGGGAAAAAAAATACTGCTGTACTTTCTGACTGCTGCTACTGCTAAGTCGCTTCAGTCGTGTCCGACTCTGTGCGACCCCCTAGATGGCAGGCTACCAGGCTTCCCTGTCCCTGGGATTCTCCAGGCAAGGACACTGGAGTGGGTTGCCATTTCCTTCTCCAATGCATCCAAGTAAAAAGTGAAAGTGAAGTCACTCAGTCATGTCCAACTCTTAGCAACCCCATGGACTGCAGCCTACCAGGCTCCTCTGTCCATGGGATTTTCCAGGCAAGAGTACTAGAGTGGGGTGCCATTGCTTTCTCCGTACTTCCTGACTAATAAAGGCAATAATTTTCCTCAGAGTGTTTAACAGAGGGCCCAAATTAGCTACATCCTGTTACCACACAATTTCCTCTCATATGTGAAAGGTAAAGCCTTCAGATATTCTATCTATAAGCTCCTCTTTATTAAGCTTGCTCTATCTATACCACAACAGCTGGTTGATAAATTAAGGTTTGTGCCATTTTAATAGTATCTATCTGTAGAAACTACTTACAGGTCATATATCTGAACAAGTACATTAGGAAAAAACAGGGAAATGTTCCAGATGTCTCCAATTATGAACCAAATAAGGTACTCACTTCTCAGCAAGCCAGCATTCAAAATGCAAATAATATGCTCTTTACATCTCTGTGTGTGGTTCTTTATATTTCTGTGTATGGCTCAGCTGGTAAAGAATACGCAATCCAGGAGACCTGGGTTCGATCCCTGCTTTGGGAAGATCCCCTGGAGAAGAGAAAGACTACCCACTCCAGTATTCTGGCCTGGAGAATTCTGTGGACTGTATAGTCCATGGGGTCACAAAGAGTCAGACACGATTGAGCAACTTTCACTTTACATTTCTTAGCCAGATCACAACCAAAAATTAAGTGATACTTAACATCAGAAAGCCAATTCTTAAACATGAAATCCAGAGGAAATAATCACAAACTGAGGACAGGAAGAAAAAAGATGACTGATTACTATTTGTCCTTTTGTACAAAATAGTGATGACTATTCGTCATGATAATAAATGTTCCAAGTCAGTAAATGATGTTTGAGATTTTGTTGTTTTTTTTATAGCTTTGCCAGCTGTTTTTCCTGGCTACCTCCTTGCCTTCTCCCTTATAATTTGTTACTGGCCAGAAAACCATACCAAACCTGTTTCCAAACCTGAAAGCACTGTATCTAAAATATGAGTAAATTAAGTACCAAAGTGTCCTCCTCTAAATGAAGTGAAGTCGCTCAGTCGTGTCCAACTCTTTGCGACCCCGTGGACTGTAGACCACTGTGGGTTGCCATTCCCTTCTCCAGGGGATCTTCCCGATCCAGGGATTGAACCTGGGTCTCCTGTACTGCAGGCAGACGCTTTAACCTCTGAGCCACCAGGGAAGCCTGCTAATGCTGACATTAATATTGTCAGTTCAGAGGCTTCAAATGCTTAATTCTTTAACATTTGACTATGCTCCAAATAACTGTAAACAGTAGACGAAATCTCCATGGCACAACTAAATTGACAAGTAGGAGGAGAGGGGAATAAGTTACAGAACAATATGTATATGGCATGTAGTTCAGTTCTGTTAGTAAGACAAAACAAAATCAAAACATATGTACAGGAGTGTGAACATATGGATATAAATCTGTCTATGCCCAGAAGAGAGGTTTGGATAGCGTATATACTACACTGTTGACTTTCCTCTAAGATTGGAGTAGGAAGACGGGGAAGGAATGAAGGGGCCTCTACCTTCTTTACTCTTTATGATTCTGTATTGACTATGAACATGAATCTTAATCTATCAAAAAGTTTTAAATGTTTTAATTAGCTGATTGGTGATTTTTGAATAAAACAAGGCATTCCTCTTAGAAAAAAATGGGCTTCTCTCCTAATGACTAGACTTACTGGCCTCATTTGTTTTGTTTCATTTCATAACACAATTCAGGTCACTGAGTAGCCTAGAAAAAAGTGAATTCCTGAAGGAAGTCTATGGGAAATGGGATCAAATAATTAAGACAACCCACAAATAGGTAATCAAAGGTTGACTGTGTTTCATAGGTTCCTATGATAATAAGTTAAAGATCACATATGTTCAAGATATTATAAGGGTTCTCCACACTAAATATGAGTGAACATCTTTTTTTTTTGGTAGATAAGGAGGGGGTTTGTTTAGAGAGAAATATACTCCACAGACAGAGTGTGGCCATCTCAGAGGGCAAGAAGCCTGAACACCTCTTTTACACTGCTGTGAAGACCTAAACTTCACACAGTAAGGGACTGAGACCACAGAAAAATTCCTCTTACATGCTAAACAGATGCTGAAAGTTCAATTACATATTAATTTGCCGATACAACCTAAAACTGTATTACTTAAAATACAGATAATTCCAAATGACCTAGGTTGGCATCCTGATCAGTCTGTAACCATTATTCATGGACTAAGGTATAATTCATATTTCTGTTTTCCAAAGTTCCTTTGTTCCATACTGTCTCCAAAGTTTAAATTCACATACAATTCAAAACATCAAAAAAAGGAAACTTAGTTGGGAAAAAAAGACATGGAATATACATACATGCTACCTTTAATGTCTTAATTTCCTTAAACATCTCAAGCTTTAATTCACAAAACAGCATTCTTAAATATAGGTTTATACATGGATTTTATTTATACTAATGAGATTCAGTGCTATTTAACAGACTTTGGACTTCTCAGACTATTCCAGAAACCAGTAAAGGCTTATGGCATGTGATAATTTGCAAGCTGCTTAGGCAATAATATGAAATGTCCTGGCTGCAAAGCTGGTGTGCAGGAATGAGAAAGCTTACTAATGTCAGAACTAGCTCATCGCTACCAACCTCTGCCAAATCTATTTGCCAAAGTTCCTATGAATGCTACACATTTGAGATGTACAACAATTTATCCTTTTTGAATGAAAAAAAAAAAAAAAAGCTGTTGTACCTGTTGTTAATTCCAAAAGACAGTTCAAGGCCGTAAGACAATATTCATTTTTGAAGCATTACTATAAAATAAGCTAATAGGCCCTCAGATTCCCCCATATCCACAAGTTTATGGAAGACAAAGGTTCCATACCTTCCCTTCAGGTTCTCAAGTTCCCTGTGATGCAACATGCTCCGCATGTGTTCATCCATCTCCTTCAAAATTAAAGAAAGCAGATTAAACTAAGTGGGACTGCTTTGGAGAAAAAATTTCTCTGTCCTATTCAATCAACAATCAGGGCTCAAGCTCCTTGTGTTAAAGTGGTGTTTGTGGTTTCTATTAACAATTCAACACTGAAAACAGTTCCTTATTAAGTAACTCTTTAGCCTGTTTTTGACATATTTTATTTTTAAATAAAGCAATAATTTTAAAAGACCTAGTTAAGTGGCTTTCCAAAAAGGTTAGAAAGTTTATTGTATTTAGGAGACAAAAGACTAAATAATAAACAAATAGGTAAAATTCTAGCCCTTACAAAGTATTTACTTAAGTTTCTTAAAAAACAACAACAAAAATGCCTGAAATCACATAACTTCTCAACTACATGGCTACTTTTCTTCATTCTCTCTTTCCCCACTCAACTGACAGTTTCTCAAGAGTATGGTACAACTTTTATCCATGTCTTGGCCAAGGCCTGACATACAGTTATTAATATCTGCTGAATGAACAGATAGATATATCAATTCTAGACAGAAGTTACAGACATAAGGGAATTTTCCTATGGTAGATCAAGATTTTAAAAATGCCTTGAACACAGCAGTTCTATCATGGCTTCATTTTCACTACCCACTCCCTTGCCTACAACAACTGATGTGTTTGGTTCCAACGACAAGTTTGAGAATGTACTAGATTCCTCCCCCCATCCCCATCCCACTGGGAAGGAAACAAAATCTATGGCAAGAGTTTCTATTTAAATGTGCAAGTGTGACACACACACACTCACACACCTCAAAAAACTAACTCAAAGTTGTAAACGTCGGTCTCTCTGTCACACAAAGTATATATATAGCCAGTATGTCATAATTAGAGAATGGCTGTTTACAAATATAAAATTGGCTCAGATGGTAAAGAATCCTTCTGCAGTGTTCAAGACCTGGGTTTGATCCCTGGGTCACAACATCAGGATACTCAGGGATGTAACATACAGTAACCCTAGATTCTTTTCTCCTCCTGAGTGTATTTGGAGGAATCATATGTGTGTGTAGGTGCTAAGTCTGACTCTTTTTCAACCCCATGGACTGTAGCCCACCAGGCTCCTCTGTCTGGGATTTTCCAGGCAGAATACTGGAGTGGGTTGCCATTTCTTCCTACAGGGGATCTTCCCAACTCAGGGATCGAACCTGTGTCTCCTGCATTGGCAGGCGGATTCTTATCACTGAGCCACCTGGAGCATCCACGGTAATACTATAATAGTTTGGGAAACTAGAGGAAAGTACATCAACATAAGTTGTTCTTAGTCTATCTGAGTTTATCCCTTTCAGTTAACCCATTAACTTCTTAGACCATATCTTAACATTTAAATCATGCCATTCCCTTGCTTAAAAAAAACTACTGTTGGCTTTCCCTAAGGCAGGAGTAGATTTAACTACTCAGCTCTTATTTATTATGATCTATGGAAAAATATGAAGAGACAAAACATGTTTTAATCCAGAGTAGAAGAAATGCCAAAAACACTTAAAATAGAAAAGTTGTGAGATATAACAAGATAGGCCACAGACTCCACAGAAGTCTGACACCTCTGAGTAGCTCCCTATCCATCTCACATCTTCTCATCTTCCCTTCTCCCTCTAATCTAAAAGTAGGCATCAGTCAGTCAGTTCAGTCGTTCGGTTGTGTCCGACTCTTTTGCGACCCCATTAACCGTAGCACACCAGGCCTTCCTGGCCATCACCAACTGCTGGAGTCCACCAAAACCCATGTCCATTGAGTTGGTGATGCCATCCAACCATCTTATCCTCTGTTGTCCCCCTCTCCTATTGCCCTCAATCTTTCCCAGCATCAGGGACTTTTCAAATGAGTCAGCTCTTTGTATCAGGTGGCCAAAGTATTGGAGTTGCAGCTTCAACATCAGTCCTTCCAATGAACACCCAGGACTGATCTCCTTTAGGACGGACTGGTTGGATCTCCTTGCAGTCCAAGGGACTCTCAGGAGTCTTCTCCAACACCACAGTTCAAAAGCATCAATTCTTCGGTGCTCAGCTTTCTTTATAGTCCAACTCTCACATCCATACATGACTGCTGGAGAAACGATAGGCTTGACGAGATGGACCTTTGTTGAAAAGTAATGTCTCTGCTTTTTAATATGCTATCTAGGTTGGTCATAACTTTCCTTCCAAGGAGTAAGCATCTTTTAATTTCATGGCTGCAATCACCATCTGCAGTGATTTTGGAGCCCAGAAAAATAAAGTTAGCCAGTTTCCACTGTTTCCCCATCTATTTGCCATGAAGTGAAAGTAGGCATAAAAAAGTTTTATTCATTGAAAATTTGAGTAAACCTGGTCTAAATTTTTAAAATTAGAACAGCAGTTCTTTTACGTTTGTAAAGGGAGCAAGTATATTACTAAATATGATTTTAAAATTTCAGCTGATTTTCCCAACACTAATTGAAATCCTAAAAAAAAAGAAAAAAATTCTTCACCCAGCCTACTAAATGGATCACAATCAAACTCCTCAGTGGGGCAATCAATATTATCAACTATCTTCACTTAACTTACAAATTAAATTGTGGTCCTATTATTTCCAGGATGAAAATGTTTTAGTCAGATAAGCCTTTTTTACCTATTCCTAGAGCTGTTATACTCCATTCTACCGCTGAATCTTTGTATTTTTCTTCCACCTAAAATGCCTCTTCTCCATTTCTTGTAAGCCATTTCACTCCCATACATCTTTCAAGGTTCACTCAGACTTGCCTGGCTAACCTCAGTCATAACTTTCCTAATTCTCTGTATATCCAATGGCAATCAAGAACATCTTAAAAGCACAGAGGGAAAGTTCCTCAGTATTTAAGCTAGATGAATTCTTAGAAAGCAAAAATAAGAGGCAGCAGGTGGGGGGGGGGCGGTGGCTGGCAAAATATGAGACAACTTGCAGATAATTTCCTTAAAGCACAGGTAAATTCTTTTAGTTTTTAAAACAGTGTTTTTCTTTGAGCAACATCCCCACCTTGTGGATGTCTGAGGATATAGTTAGAACCACTGCTGCTATGCTGTGCTTCCCAAAAGCACAGGCAGAGAACTCACAGGCTACAAATCAATGCCATTCCCTTAGCTAATCAGAAAGCTGTTACAATCTCAGCCTGAATTTTAATGTATTTTCTCTATAACTGATTACTAGATGAATTTCTCTTTATCATACTGTTAAGTATCTTCAAATTCCACGTAGACGTTTAATAATATAGTTACTGTCTTTATAAGGCAGTAATGAAAAAGAAACCAGTGAAATAAGACTAAGGTTTAGGAAAGAAGCATAAATGAGATGTTAAAAGCTTTTACCCATCTATAAATTCCACATGGTGTCTCTGAAAAAATGGTCAGTCATAAAAGCCTCAGATTCTCTCTCTTCTATTATTACCTTTTTTGAGCTGTACACAATGTGGCACAATATGCATTTTCGTTCTCGTACCATAGTGACCAGATCTGAAGCACTCAACGTCACACCTGTAATGAGGAAGTAACATTTAGTAACATTTTCTTCCCAGATGTCCTGAGTTTCATCTTCACATAGCCCAAAATACAAGTCCTGCATCTCCCTAACCTCCACCCTGCTCCTACCCCAGTCTACCCATCTTGGTAAATGAAAATTCCAATTCTGTAGGACCCCAGGGCAAAAACTCTGGGAGCCATCCTTAATCCCACCTTCTCATCCCATATTCACCCTCATCAGCAAATCCTGCCGGTCCCATCTTGAAGTACATCCAAAATCTAGCCACTCCTCACAGCTCAGCACATTCGTCCTCCCATGGCACCAGTCTACTGACCTGACTCCCTATTTCCACTCTTCTATACTCTCATGAAAGTCAAAGTGAAGTCACTCAGTCGTGTCTGACTCTTTGCGACCTGTGGACTGTAGCCCACCAAGCTCCTCCGTCCATGGGATTCACCAGGCAAGAATACTGGAGTGGGTTGCCATTTCCTTCTCCAGGGGATCTTCCCGACCCAGGGATCGAACCCAGGTCTCCCACACTGCAGGCAGACGCTTTAACCTCTGTGCCACCAGGGAAGCCCTCTCTCATGATCCATTCTCAAATCAGGAATCAAAGATTCTCAGAATGGGATTCTTTTTAAAATTTAACTTAGATCACTTAGGGCTTCCCTGTAGCTCAGCTGGTTAAAGAAACTGTCTGCAATGCAGGAGACCCCAGTTCAGCTCCTGGGTTGGGAAGTTCCCCTGGAGAAGGGACAGGCTACCCACTCCAGTATTCTTGGGCTTCCCTGGTGGCTCAGATGGTAAAGTATCTGCCTGCAATGCGGGAGACCTGGGTTTCATCCCTGGATTGGGAAGATTCCCTGGAGGACAGCATGGATGACCTGACTCCCTATTTTCACTTTGGTCTATCCTCACAATGATCTATTCTCAAATCAGCAACCAAAGATTCTCAGTTCAGTTCAGTCGCTCACTCGTGTCTGACTCTTTGTGACTCCATGGATAGCAGAACACCAGGCCTCCCTGTCCCTCGTCAACTCCTGGAGTTTGCTCAAACTCATGTCCATTGAGTTGGTGATGCCATCCAACCATCTCATCCTCTGTCCTCCCCTTCGCCTCCTGCCTTCAATCCTTCCCAGCATCAGGGGCTTTTCCAATGAGTCAGTTCTTTGCATCAGGTGGCCAAAGGATTGGAGTTTCAGCTTCAGCATCAGACCTTCCAATGAACAGTCAGGACGGATTTTCTTTAGGATTAATTGGTTTGATCTCCTTGCAGTCCAAGGGACTCTCAGGAGTCTTCTCCAACACCACAATTCAAAAGCATCAATTCTTTGGCGCTCAGCTTTCTTAATGGTCCAACTCTCACATCGATACATGACTACTGGAAAAACCATAGCTTTGACTAGATGGACTTTTGTCGGCAAAGTAATGTCTCTGCTTTTTAACATACTGTCTAGGTTGGTCATAGCTTTTCTTTCAAGGAGCAAGCATCTTTTAATTTCATGGCTGCAGTCACCATCTGCAGTGATTTTGGAGCCCCGCAAAATAAAGTCTCTGTTATTTATAAAGAAACTGTTTCCAGTGTTTCCCCATCTATTTGCCACGAAGTTATATGGAACTCTTTTAAAATTTAAGTCAGGTCATTTAACTCCTCTGCTCAGAATCTTCCAACAGATGTCCATCTCACTTACAGAAAATACAAAGTCCTTTGTCACGGGATACAAAACCCGTTTCTCTCTCATGCTCTGACTCCATGTCCTATCACTCTCCCTATAGTGCTCCATTCAAGTTACACTGCCCTCCTTCCTTCTGTTCCTTGATCACACTAGGGATTTTCCCACCTGTGTCTTTCTATATGTCCTGTTTCCTCTGCCTGGAATAGTCTTCTTCAGATATACTTATGTTTCTCACGGATTACTCCCTCACAGTTGCCTCGTCAGGGAGGCCTTCCCTGTCGTCCTATAGAATTGTATTTCCTGCCTCCCATTTCTTCTATCCCCCTAATAACCTTCTTAATTTTTTACTTTTTAGTAGTTCAATTGGAGAAGGCAATGGCACCCCACTCCACGACTCCTGCCTGGAAAATCCCATGGATGGAGGAGCCTGGTAGGCTGCAGTCCATGGGGTCTGGAAGAGTCGGCCACAACTGAGTGACTTCACTTTGACTTTTCACTTTCCTGCATTAGAGAAGGAAATGGCAACCCACTCCAGTGTTCTTGCTTGGAGAATCCCAGGGATGGGGGAGCCTGGTGGACTGCCGTCTATGGGGTCACACAGAGTCGGACACAACTGAAGTGACTTAGCAGCAGCAGCAGTAATACAATGGTAGACAGCTTACAAAGATGGCCACAACATTATTCCCCACCCCATGTTCTCTTTTGCGATGTGACTTTGTCACCACTGCCCATCAAAAGGTAGAGTCCCTCTCTATGACCTGTTTTGACCAATAAAATACAATGGAAGTGACAATGCAATTTCTGAGGTCAGGGCTTAAAAAATCTGCAGCTTCAGCCTTTGCACACTGGGAACACTTCCTCTTAGAACTCAGACACATGGAGAGGCCGAAAGGGAAAAAACTGAGGGCACAGCTGAGCACCCAAACAACAACCAGCGCCATCTGACAGTCATATTGGGCTCTCCAGGTCCAGCTGCCAGTGAAGTATCCCAAGTGAGACCAGTTAAAAGAACCAGGCAAATGAGCCCTTTTCAACCCAAAGAATTGTAACAATCAATAAAATAACTGTTTCAAGAATTTCACAATAGCTTGTTAAACAGCAAGAAATATCTGAAACAAGCATCTTTTACTACCTAACATAGTATATATTGTATTTCTCTGTATCCCCAATTACAAATTAAGTTCCACAAGAACAAAGGCTGTATACTTAATTCACTAGTACAGGTCTAACACTGAAAACAGTGTCTGGCATACTGTTGGCATTCTGTAATTATTTACTGAATTGTTCCAAATAGGATTATCTTGGGTTATTAAATATGAGTCAGAGATAACTGGATAAATACTGAGGTTTGGATTAAGACCAGAAGGGTCTCTACAACCCTCCAGCACTACCATGCTTTCTTCCTGCAACTCTGCAAGGATGCCCTACCTGAGAATTTAATTCTACTCCCCAAGCAAACTTATTTTTCTCTCCACACATACAATACCAGACTCTACTTAATAGAGTTATTTGCATCCTCATCTAGGCTTTAAGTTCCTTATGGGACTTAAAACTGTGAGGTAATGAAGTTATGCTGCTGCTGCTGCTAAGTCGGTTTAAGTCGTGTCTGACTCTGTGCGACCCCATACATGGCAGCCCACCAGGCTCCCCCATCCCTGGGATTCTACAGGCAAGAACACTGGAGTGGGTTGCCATTTCCTTCTCCTATGCAGGAAAGTGAAAAGTGAAAGTGAAGTCGCTCAGTCGTGTCCGACTCTTAGAGACCCCATGGACTGCAGCCTACCAGGCTCCTCCATCCATGGGATTTTCCAGGCAAGAGTCGTGGAGTGGGGTGCCATTGCCTTCTCCAAATGAAGTTATAAACTACCCTAATTTAATCTGTAACGCCCTAGACAACATGGTGAAAGAACCAATGAAAAAGAAGCCTAAAAAAATAAGAAAAAGAAGCCTAAAGGTCCTCTACTTCTCTTGACACACAGTAGTTTCCTTCTATTGCAACCCACTCCATACCACTACTGAATGTCTGAAATAATTATTTTAATAACAAAGTATAAAAACAAAAATGTAGGATAAAATTGTGAACATTTGAGAAAGCTGAATGTCAATTAGCTACTAAAACAAAGAAATATACCATCATGGATAGATATAGTACTATTTATGCCTTCAATGTTACTAATTTATCCTAAATCTCAAAATTAGCACAAACCACTCTAGTGCTAAGTGTCAAAGCATAATTCAGTTCAGTTCAGTTGCTCAGTCTTGTCCAACTCTTTGCGACCCCATGAGCTGCAGCGCGCCAGGCCTCCCTGTTCATCACCATCTCCCGGAGTTCACTCAAACTCACGCCCATCGAGTCAGTGATGCCATCCAGCCATCTCATCCTCTGTCATCCCCTTCTCCTCCTGCCCCCAATCCCTCCCTCCCAGCATCAGAGTCTTTTCCAATGAATCAACTCTTCACATGAGGTGGCCAGAGTACTGGAGTTTCAGCTTTAGAATCATTCCTTCCAAAGAACAACCAGGACTGATCTCCTCAGAATGGACTGGTTGGATCTCTTTGCAGTCCAAGGGACTCTCAAGGGTCTTCTCCAACACCACAGTTCAAAAGCATCAATTCTTCAGTGCTCAGCTTTCTTTACAGTCCAACTCTCACATCCATACATAACCACTGGGAAAACCATAGCCTTGACTAGATGGACCTTTGTTGGCAAAGTAATGCCTCTGCTTTTCAATATGCTATCTAGGTTGGTCATAACTTTCCTTGCAAGGAGTAAGCGTCTTTTAATTTCATGGCTGCAGTCACCATCTGCATTGATTTTGGAGCCCAAAAAAATAAAGTCTGACACTGTTTGTACCGTTTCCCCATCTATTTTCCATGAAGTGATGAGACCAGATGCCATGATCTTTGTTTTCTGAATGTTGAGCTTTAAGCCAACTTCGAATCACTCTCCACTTTCACTTTCATCAAGATGCTTTTTAGTTCCTCTTCACTTTCTGCCGTAAGGGTGGTGTCATCTGCATATCTGGGGTTATTGATATTTCTCCCGGCAATCTTGATTCCACCTTGTGCTTCTTCCAGCCCAGCGTTTCTCATGATGTACTCTGCATGTAAGTTAAATAAGCAGGGTGACAATATACAGCCTTGACGTACTCTTCTTCCTATTTGGAACCAGTCTGTTGTTCCATGTCCTGTTCTAACTGTTGCTTCCTGACCTGCATATAGGTTTCTCAAGAGCATAATTATTCTTCTAATTCTCTCTTAACATTTACTTTAATTAGTATTTACAAGCACTATTTTGTTATTTCATTCAGCAAGCATTGTTCTAGGAGTTGCATTAACAGTGATAAAGATGATATAGCCAGAAATGTATTTAATAGTGCTTCAAATTATTACCCATTAAAGCAAAACAGAAACTTGGAGGCAATAAAATCAATGAAAAAGTGAGATTTTCTGGCACAAGCAACAGTTCATTTTCCTTTTCAAGGCTTCACATTTCTAACTTGCATAGATTAAGTTTCATTTTTGTAAAAATTTCAACTTTCATAAAGAAGCAAAAAGTGTAAACTGCTAACAAAGTATTTAATTACTAAGAAGGACCTTGAATTTAAAAACACTGAGTTGATGTGCTGCTGCTGCTGCTAAGTTGGTTTAGTCGTGTCTGACTCTGTGCGACCCCATAGATGGCAGCCTACCAGGCTCCGCCATCCCTGGGATTCTCCAGGCAAGAACACTGGAGTGGGTTGCCATTTCCTTCTCCAATGCAGGAAAGTGAAAAGTGAAAGTGAAGTCACTCAGTCATGGCCGACTCTTGGAGACTCCATGGAGCCTACCAGGCTCCTTGGTCCATGGGAATTTCCAGGCAAGAGTCCTGGAGTGGGCTGCCATTGCCTTCTCCGGAGTTGATATGATTCCAGCTAAAAAGACAAAAGCGTTTTAACTTGCACATCCCTAAACTGGGTAAAAATATAATTTCCATTACAGTTTCTAAAATACTGAAATTAAGTCACAGTCTTCCATTTGGGAACCACTGCAGAGAAGTGACTTAGCAGCAGCAGCTCTCTTTAAAGGGCTTAACAAGGATTAGAAGTCAAGGAAATAGAAACCATCCAACTCTGCAATCTCAAAATGCTTGAGAGGTTATATTATACAGGTCAAGTAAGTGTGAATAAACAACTGCTGTCCTCACTTGGACCACCTTATATTTCCCCCATATTACTTAAATATACTCATTATGTAATCTTTCAAATTTCCTCCAATGAATTATGAGAATTACCTGCAAATTTCTTAGTCATAAGTCTAAAAAAAATCCTATAGTAAGTACCTTTTCTCGATATCTTGATTACTATCCTAATACAATTATCATTCCCATAGGCAAAAACAGATTCTTTCCTTTCAGTTTCTCATGTTTAGTCAACAAATCCTGACAGATTTCAATTTTTAAATTTTTGTTGTATACTCTTCAATGTGATAAACATGCGTGAACTTATTTTTATTCTTCTCCCTTCCCCCAATTGCTATACTCACTAACATTTCCTGCCCTAACTCCTGCTCCCAATATATGAACTAGTTTTAAATCCAAGCAGTTCATTAGAATCACGTACGTAGCTTATAAATAAGAAGAAATATAGCTGTTAAGGCAGAGCAGAACTATTACTGCATTAGAGTCTCCAGACATTCCATTCTGCACTTCACCATGCTCTCCCCATCCTTCTACCAGTCACTCAGAAGGGGCTTAAACTGGTCAGTAAGTGAGCCTTTAAGTAATCACTATCTTCATATAAGAAACAAAGTGCCAGTCCAGGTTCGATACAGAATCCTTGGGGCTGGTGCACTGGCATGACCCGGAGGGATGGTACAGGGAGGGAGGTGGTAGGGGAGTTCAGGATGGGGGAACACGTACGTGTACACCCGTGGTGGATTCATGTTGATGTGTGGCAGAACCAATACAATATTGTAAAGTAATTAGCCTCCAATTGAAATAAATAAATTTAAAATTAAAAAAAAATAAAGTGTTGCCTGTATGTAAAAAGTTATTGATTTTTGTATATTGTTCTAATAAAGGCTAGCTACCTTGCTAAACTCAAAAAAAAAAAAAAGTAATCACTATCTCATAACACTGTAGTCCATCTCAAACATCAATATCAGATTATTCCTCTAAATATTTATGAAACTCAAGGCTGGAAAACATCATTTAGTGTCAAAGAACTTTATCTGAAATATTTTCACATTATCCCATTTAACTGTTAAAACAACCTGCTACGTAAGTAATAACAGGTTGTTCGATGGTGGGTATGTCTGATCTCCCTGACCTTACCATGAGGAAAGAATCTGACAAGAAAGGTCTGGAAGTATTTTGGGGCACAGGAACCTATAACCACAACTTTCAAAAGCTGTCCTATTTACTAGGTCTGAGTTCTGGCTGGCTCTTGCTTCCCAAGGTAAGTGACTACTACAATTAAGCACAGTAGTACTTAAGATATTTCAACTTTGATATAAAGCCAAATGACAATACTACACTGCAAAATGCTGAAGAACCAAAGTGTAATTACTGGTCTCTTGGAGTAGGGGACTGGTGCTCAGGTTAGAATCCCTTTTCTGAATTCCACAGGTAACTTTCTGCATCTCCCCCTTAACCCCAAAAGAAAACTAATAGACTTCTGGTGACCAAGACAGAATAAGAGAGAGACAGTGTTCCGTGACAGAACAAGTTTCTGACATTACCCCTAGGTTGGCCAGTTTATGGATCAAAGATGTGACTGGTGCTTCCGAAAAGTCCTCACTTTGTTGAGTAGGACTCCCCAGAAAGTTTCAAGGCTCCTAGCTACGGAAGGCATTTTAGTAAGGTGACAAGAAAGGTCTGGAAGTATTTTGGAGCACAGGAACCTGTAACCACAACTTTCAAAAGCTGTCCTATTTACTAGGTCTGAGTTCTGGCTGGCTCTTGTTTCCCAAGGTAAGTGACTGGTGATTTCCTGAATCCAATATATTTGATGGAGCATAAGCTCATAAGCATTTACTTACTAGCATTCTTATATTATCTGCCCTAACACAACACTCAGCAGGAATATATATATACCAACCACTCTTTATTAGAAAACACAGGGTTAAAACAAAAACAGGAAGTTAAGGCTGTGACCCAGGAAAAGTGATTCAAAGTCAAGCATCCAATTAATGAAGCTGTTCAGATTGCCCATCACCAGGCAAGAAAATGGACAGGGCAGACCACAATCTGATTTATCTTGGAATCAGAACTATGATCAGATTCCAATACTTGTCAATTCTGGAACTTGGAAGCATTATGTCCTAGAGGGAAAAATAACTGAGAAAGAAAATGGGGAAACATCAACTCTAACAAAGTAATAAAAATGCTATCTAAAGTTACCATCATGTAACAGTAGGTCATAAGATAACTTATACAAACACTGTTTTAAAAGTTTAACTGGGTGGCTTTTAATAGTTTTAAAAGTTTTCTTTCCAGCCCACCTGGGCTTCCCAGGTGGTACATTGTTAAAGAATCCACCTGCCAACATAGGCAACGTGGGTTTGACCCCCAGGTGGGGAAGATCCCCTGGAGGAGGAAATGGCAACCCACTCCAGTATTCTTGCCTGGAAAATTCCATGGACACAGGAGGTTGATGGGCTACAGTCCATGGGATTGCAAAGAGTTGGACACGACTGAGCGACTAACATTTTAAAAGTTTACATTCCTGTATTCATCATTTATATATATCTCAAAGCAACCCCAAAGGTCCATATAGCAATTTAAAGTTCTATAACATGAATTATAATCACTGCAAGCTGAGGGAGCCCTGATAATTGTTTACCATTCTTCTCAAAAAGCTTTGTTGTTCTCCATGCATCTTATTGCTAACAGTTCATTCAATAATTTTCATCTACTTTATACAAGTATGATTATAACAGCAATTCTTTTCATAATTCTTCTTACAAAATCTTTTAAGTTAATGGGTGATGATACCACAAAATTGGTGTAATGTGTAATGTAGTAAAGCATTTACTTTAGCAGTTTTAATTGATGCTAATAGCTTTCTAAATGCCTGTCTTTATTTTAAAAAACCATTAAGTCTCTGAAAAGGTCACCATATATTTTAGTATATTTTAAGAAGGCTTCCCTGGTGGCTCAGAGTTTAAAGCGTCTGCCTGCAATGCGGGAGACCCAGGTTCGATCCCTGGGTTGGGAAGATCCCCTGGAGAAGGAAATGGCAACCCACTCTAGTATTCTTGCCTGGAGAAACCCATGGACAGAGCAGCCTGGAGGGCTACAGTCCATGGGGTCGCAAAGAGTCAGACATGACTGAGTGACTTCACTTTCAAAGTAGCGGTTTAAAGGGTTTCCCAAGTGGCGCTAGTTGTGAAGAATCCACCTGCCAATGTAGGAGATTTAAGAGGTGCAGGATTGATTCCTGGGTTAGGAAGATCCCCTGGAGAAGGGAATGGCTACCCACTCTAGTATTCTTGCCTAGAGAATCCCAGGGACAGAGAAGCCTGATGGGCTATAGCCCAAAGGATCGCACAGAGTGGATACCACTGAAGCAACTTAGCAGGAACGCACAAAGCAGTGGTATCTGCAAAGTAAGTTTACTAAAAGTTCACATGCATTCTGGAATGAGGCAATGACATATCCAAAATCTCAGCAATATAGTAAAAAATATGTTTAGACAAAATTAGCTCCTGTTCAAAAGTACAGTATTCCAAGAGCTTGAAAAATTTCCCAGGCTCAAACTTAGCTTAAAGGTATCAGCCTAAAAAGAATACCTGTATAATATATCCTCCTTAGTGGTCTGACTGGTTCCAAATACGAAAAGGAGTACATCAAGGCTGTATATTATCACCCACCTTATTTAACTTCTATGCAGAGTACATCATGAGAAACGCTGGGCTGGAAGAAGCACAAGCTGGAATCAAGATTGCCGGGAGAAATATCAACAACCTCAGATATGCAGATGACACCACTCTTATGGCAGAAAGTGAAGAGGAACTAAAAAGCCTTTGATGAAAGTGAAAGAAGAGAGTGAAGAAGTTGGCTTAAAGCTCAACATTCAGAAAACAAAGATCATGGCATCTTGTCCCATCACTCCATGGGAAACAGATGGGGAAACAGTGTCAGACTTTATTTTTGGGGGCTCCAAAATCAATGCAGATGGTGACTGCAGCCATGAAATTAAAAGATGCTTACTCCTTGGAAGAAACGTTATGACCAACCTACACAGCATATTCAAAAGCAGAGGCATTACTTTGCCAACAAAGGTCCGTCTAGTCAAGGCTATAGTTTTTCCATTGGTTATGTATGGATGTGAGAGTTGGACTGTGAAGAAAGCTGAGCACTGAAGAATTGATGCTTTTGAACTGTGGTGTTAGAGAAGAGTCTTGAGAGTCCCTTGGACTGCAAGGAGATCCAACCAGTCCATTCTAAAGGAGATTAGTCGTGTGTGTTCTTCGGAAGGAATGATGCTAAAGCTGAAACTCCAATAGTTTGGCCCCCTCATGCAAAAAAGTTGACTCACTGGGAAAGACTCTGATGCTGGGAGGGACTGGGGACAGGAGGAGAAGGGGATGACAGAGGATGAGATGGCTGGATGGCATCACCAACTCGATGCACTTGAGTTTGAGTGAACTCCAGAAGTTGGTGATAGACAGGGAGGCCTGGCGCGCTGCAATTCATGGAGTCGCAGAGTCGGACACGACTGAGCAACTGAACTGAAGTGGTCTCAGCATCAAACTGTTACCAAAAGCTTGGCCTCTGTACACCAGTGCCAAATCAAACCCTGGAGACAAGAGTTTGGGGTGAAGCTGGAAGGGATAGCTTTACTGCTTTGCCAAGCAAAGACACATCCTGGCATTTGGCTCAAACAACTCTGTCTCAACTTGATGAGGGTTTTCATAACAGTGGCTCAAAGGTGGGGTCTCTGACAAGACTAGGGTGTGAATGCCCTTAATCTCATCTCAGGTGGTCTCAGTCTCCTAATCCTGATGAGCTTCTCTGGTCCTATTTTAATCTTGCCTCGGGTGGTTTCTTGGCTGCTCCTTCCTTGACTAGCAACTGTTTGAATCTGCCCTTTAGAACTCTAACTCTAGGAAGATCACAGAAACTAGTCTTTACTGCAAGAAATGGAGGACAGAAAGGCCTCTGTGCCTGGGAGCTCCACAAGGCCCTGCTAAGTTTCAAAACTACTTGAGGAAAAAAAAAAATACTTGAGAGGGAATCCTATACTTTTCCTAATTCCTTAAACCCACAGCAAAAGTAATCTCTTTAAAATGCAAACCTGATCATAATAGTCCCTTGATTTTTGTCCCTATATTGTATACTGGAAAATTTCAAAGGCAGAAATGTTAAAAGAATTTTATAGTGAATATCCTACAACCAGTTTATCGTATATCCATACGTTGTTGTTGTTCAGTCGCTAGGTCGTGTCCGACTCTTTGCAACCCCATGGACTGGAGCACTCCAGGTTTTCCTGTCCTTCATTATCTCCCAGAGTTTGTTCAAACTCCCCTCCACTGAGTTGGTGATGCCATCCAACCATCTCATCTTCTGTCGCCCCTTTCTCCTTTTACCTTCAATCTTTCCCAGCATCAGGGTCTTTTTCAATGAGTTGGCTGTTCATATCAGGTGGCCACGGTATTGAAACTTCAGCTTCAGCATCAGTCTTTCCAATGGATATTCATGACTGATTTCCTTTAGGATTGACTGGTTTGATTTCCTTTTGAGTCCCTTTCCAAGGGACTCTCAAGAGTCTTCTCCAACACCACAGTTCAAAAGCATCAATTCTTTGGCCTTCAGCCTTCTTTATCGTCCAACTCACATCCACACATGACTACTGGAGAAACCACAGCTTTGACTACACAGACCTTTGTCGGGAAAGTAATGTCTCTGCTTTTTAATATGCTGTCTGGCGTCTGTCATAACTTTCCTTCCAAGGAGCAAGCGTCTTTTAATTTCATGGCTGCAGTCACCATCCGCAGTGATTTTGGAGCATCAGAAAATAAAATATGTCACTGGTGTCCATATATCCACCACACAGCTTCTATGGATACCATTTTACTGCACTTGCTTTATCAGCATCTATCAACCTATCTTTGATCACTTTATCATGAGGTATTATGATGTTAACATTTTCCCTGAACTTTGGGGGTCTATGTTCAAAAGACAACTGTTGTTAATTTTCTTTTAAATCTGTAACACCTTTAGTTTCAGCCTCATGAGTGTTTCCCTTTCATCTGTTTTCTGAAAGTTTATAAAAGATTGATGTTATTTCTTCTTTAAATACTTGATAACATTCACCAGTGAAATCACTGTGGGAGTCTTATTTTTTTAAAGTAATTCCATTTAATATAAACTAATTCAGATTTAATTTCAACTTGTGACAGTTTTAGCACATTGATACTTTCAAGAAACTGTCCATTTTTAGCTCAAATTTGTTCAAATAAAGTTGTTTGTAATATCCCCTTATTATCCTATAGGATCTGTAGTGATGTCTTTCATTCCTGATACTAGTAATAATCTGTCATCTGCTTTTTAGTATCACAGTACCAAGGGGTTCATGAATATTGTTGATTTTTTTTCAATGAACCAACTTCTTGCTTTGTAATTCTGTCTATTGGTTGTTTTTCTATTTCATTATTTATTCTATTGTCTTTATTATTTCCTTCCTTCTATCTACTTTGAGTTTAGCTTCTTGCTTCCTAAGGTAGAACTTTAGCTCCTTCATTACCTTTAAACTTTACTAAAGTAGGTGTTTAAGTTATAAGCTTCCCTCTAAGAATGGCATTACCTCTATCCTACAAAACATTTTTTAGCACTTTTAAATAAACTATTAATTTTAGGATAGCTTTAGATCTACAGAAATACTTTATTTCCATACTTTATTTCCTTTCTTTTCCCCTAGTATCCTTTCTTTTCCTCCAGAATTTCACCAAGTATAACTTTTTTTTTTTACTGGACTTATACAAGTACTTTCTTTAAATTTTTTCACATAATAACTGGTTAGCTGTACATTCTTTCATTCTTTTAATGGTCTTGACACGAGAGATTGTAACAGGCATCCTTGTCAACCAGGATACCACATACATTTAATCATCGTGTCTCCTTAGGCTCCTGGCTATGACAGTTATCCCACAAATTTAGGTGTTGTATTTTCATCATCTAGTTCAAAATATTCATTGATTTCTCTTATGATTTATTCCTTGACTCATTGATTCAGAAGTTTCACTGAGCTTCCAAATATTTGCAGAATTTTTTGTTTGACATCTTGATTTCTACGTATTTTAACCCCGTTAGGATCAAAAAACATATTTTGTAGTATTTCAACCCTTTTAAATATATTAAGACTTGATATGCAGCAAGCACCTGGTCTATATCCACCGTTGGGGAAAAAAGTGTATTCTGTAGTTATCAGGTAAAATCATCTGTACTGATTTTCTGCTTGTTCATAAATGTCTATCAATTGCTGATAGAAGTGTTAAAATTACTGTGATTGTTGTCTCTTTCTTCCTTTAACTGTATCCATTTTTGCCTGTTATATTTTGAAGCTTTGATATTAGATGCATACATACTTATGACTGTCTTCCTGATGAACTGATCCTTTTATTATTATGAAATAACCCTCTTAATTCTGGCAATACACTTTATCTTGAAATCTACTTTATCTGATATGAAAACAGCCACTCCAGCTTTCTTATCTTTACTGTTGGAAAGACCTATCCTTTGGCATTTAGCCAATCTGTCTTTATGCACTGAAATCAGTGTTTATTCCACTGAAGTAAAGAAAGTTATTTATATGGGTGGATTAGGACTAACATTATATTTTTAACCTCCTATTTTTTTGTTTGGCTATACCTGTTTCCATCTTCTTATGCATTATTCACTTCAATTTTTCTACTAGCTTTATAGTGTCACTTCTTTGCAATATTTTTTCCATAGTGTTGGTCTAGGATATAGAGTATATATCCTTTTCATTTTTACCCTGAACCACTTTACATAATATGTAGAAACCTTGTAACAATACATGTTCATTTACCCTTACTTTCCATTCTGTGATCTATGGTATATGTTTTATATCTATAACACATGATGAACTATACAAGATGATTTTTTTTAAGTCATAGATAGTATTAAGATATTAAAAGGAAAAAATAGTTTATATTTATCCAGATTTTTTTTTTTTTTTTTTTTACCATTTCTGATGCTCTTCATTCCCTCTACAAAGAATCAAGTTTCCATCTGGTATCATTTCCCTTCAGCCTGAAGAACTTCTTTTAGCAATTCTTGTAATGCAGATTTTCTAGAAACAAATTCCCTTGGTTTTATCTGATAATATTTTTATCTTGTTCTCATTTTTGAAGGCTATTTTACTGACTCTGGAATTATGGATTGTCAGATTTTTCTTTCAGCATTTTAAACATCCTCTATTCACTCGGCTCCATTTTAATTTTTCTATACTTCAGTTTCCACATTTATAGAATAAAAATAATATCAGTACCAATGTCAGAGTGCTGCTATGAGGAGTCCTCTATAAATTAGAAAATCCATATTGTTTTATACAAAGCAGGTACTAAATCTTTGCTATATTTAGTTACTAGTATAATTATTTGCTTAACGAATGCCTCTTCCAATAGAGTGCAAGCTCCATGACAGCAAGCAGGAATGTCTGTCTGGTTCACCATTTTATCCCCATTACCTGGCACATCATCTGGTATAGAATAGGTATTTAATATCTGTAGAATGAACAAGCAGAAATCAGCAAAGATACTTGGACTAGAAACATAATAAACACTGGAGTATAACCTTCAAGAGTATTGCAGAAATCAGCAATGATATTTCGACTAGAAACATGATAAAAACTGGAGTGTAACCTTCATGAGTATTATTGTTTTAGGTTATACTACTAAGATAGTTCTTTATATGAATGTCAGAATTTACCCTGATGACATATACACATGTAGAATATCCCTACTGAGATATTCAAGAAACTATTAAGTCACTGCCTCTGGGAAAAGGAACTGAGGACCTGGGGGGTCAAGGATTTACTTTTCACTATAAACCTTTTTGTACTTTCCTCCCTATACACAAATTCAACCAACCACAATGGTACAATACTGTAGTATTTTTTAAAACTCTGCATATAAGTGGACCCACGCAGTTCAAACCCATGTTGTTTAATGGTTAACTGTATTATCATTTTTTTAATAAAAACATTTTTTTAACTCATAATATCAAGAAGTTTGACTTTTACATACTTTGAACTTTCAGAGTGGTTCTAATCTGGTTATCACACCACATAGATCAATTCCAATTTACTGATACTCCAAAAAGTGTAATTTCATTAGATATTGATTACCCATCTAAGAAGATACAAGCGGACAAATAGTATAACTACCAAGAGTAATAACAATTTTACATTTATATACTAGTTTATAGTTTATAAAATATGGTGGGAAACTGCATGACCTTGGAATTAAACAAAAATATCTAATGTGTTTACCACCTTGAGTAAATTTTCATTTCTCCAAACTTCAATTCTTCTTTGAGAACAATGTCACCTAGTTATCAGAGCTTCAGTCTTAAAAAAAAAAAAAAAAAAGACAATTTCTTGCAGTGAATTTTGTCTTTTTAAAGGTAATTATTTGTGTTTTGAATAGTTAACACTATAGTTATAAAGGTACAAAAGGGCTTACAGCTGGTTTTAAGGGGGTGAAATGCAGTTTTATAAAGAAGGACTCAGACTTAACTACCATAACCCACTAAGCAATCTCAGCATCACTACTAGGGGGGAAACTAGAGTATGCAGTCTGATCTTTGACATAGTCCCCAAAGTGTTTACCTAAACAAATCAAGTATTACCTCTACCTTAAACTTTATAGTAACATGTTAAATGATAGAAGAAAGCTGAGCACCAAAGAATTGATGCTTTTGAACTGTGGTGTTGGAGAAGACTCTTGAGAGTCCCCTGACTGCAAGGAGATCCAATCAGTCCATTCTAAAGGAGATCAGTCCTGGGTGTTCTTTGGAAGGACTGATGCTGAAGCTGAAACTCCAATACTTTGGCCACTTCATGCGAAGAGCTGACTCACTGGAAAAGACTCTGATGCTGTGAGGGATTGGGGGCAGGAGAAGGGGACGACAGAGGATGAGATGGCTGGATGGCATCACCGACTCGATGGACATGAGTTTGGGTAAACTCCGGGAGTTGGTGATAGACAGGGAGGCCCGGCGTGCTGCAATTCATGGGGTCGCAAAGAGTCGGAGAGACTGAGTGACTGAACTGAACTGAAGAATCAATCAGAGATCTGGATAATTGTATTACTCTCATTGATTCATGAAGAAAAAAGAAGAGAAAAAAAGTAACTTCTAGATTTAAAAAGACTTCAAGAGATTTAACAGTCAAACTCAATGCATAGATGGATCAAAAACTATAAAAACAAGAAAATGGGATAATTTGTGGAAATTTTTAAAAAGGATCACGTATTAGATAACATAACCTGTTGTTCAGTGTGATTATTATACAGGGCTACACAGAAAAAATTTTCTTTTCATTAGAGACACATATTAAAGTATTTAGGGTGAAATATCAGGAATAAAAATAACAAATACAGCAAACTATTAAGGAATTTTTAAACATGAGTGATCAATTTACAGGGGGTTCAAAATAGTATCTTCCCTACTTTTCTGGATGCTTAAAAGTTTTCACAATTTAAAAAAAAAAAAAAAAGCTTACAGAGAAAACTATTGCTCTCCCACTCCTGTTTCCTAGCCACCTCCACTTCATCACTGTTTCTTATATATTCTAACAGATATTGTATGCATATCAGTTCAGTTCAGTGGCTCAGCTGTGTCCGACTCTGCGACCCCATGAATCGCAGCACGCCAGGCCTCCCTGTCCATCAGCAACTCTCGGAGTTCACTCAGACTCACATCCATCAGTCAGTGATGCCATCCAGCCATCTCATCCTCTATCGTCCCCTTCTCCTCCTGCCCCCAACCCCTCCCAGCATCAAAGTCTTTTCCAATGAGTCAACTCTTCGCATGAGATCGCCAAAGTATTGGAGTTTCGGCTTTAGCATCATTCCTTCCAAAGATATATACCTACAATAATCACCATTCACAGTTCTCCCTTTTTAAATATCTTCCTTTTAATCAAAGCAATTGGTTTTGAACTAACCTGATCAGACTCTACACCTCCTAACTCCTTCCAAGCCACTTTAAAACCATCTAATATCTTTAATTAAGGCTATCATTTTCTAGACTAAATAGTTAACTCTAGAAACTGTAACTGTAGTATAGCTGCTTCTCAACCAAAGTGCTTAACAATATCTAACTTGATGTAACATGGGGAAAATTACCTTTCCATCCTATTTGAATTTCACCACTTCCCTAGCTAAGTTAGGCAAATTATCATCAAACTTTCAGGAAGTCACCTGAAATGTGCACCGAAAAAAAAACAACTTCTATTATAATATCTCATTATTTTGTGTGACAGACCTGAGTGTATCTGGCACATGTGTAGCAGGTGCTAGATAAATGCTAACTGAACCTAATTATCTTCTATTGTTTCACTAACTTAAGACTAGGGCTCAAAACAAATTTTAAGATTTTCCAAGGGGCTTAGAGTAGTATTAGGCTCTTAGTAAGTATTCAAAAGTTATTTTGCCTTCAGTAAATCTGATATAAAACATTATGGTGGATAAACACATTTGCTAGATTAAGAGAACTTTCCTTAACTACCATGGAGTTCCAAATTGTTAAAAGCCATGGAAATAAACTTCCAACAAGATGGCTCAACTTGATTCTCAAAGATGATGAAATTGAGCAGACTGAAGGGGGAGTGGCGTGCAAAGCATTTCCTCTCCATAATTATGCACTGAGATTTGGACTAAATGTTAAATTGACATGTAGTAAGCTCGTCTTAATTAGTAGCTGTTAAGACGCATTCCACCAGAAGAAAAGTCCGAAGGAGGAAGAAAAACAGAAGCTGTCTGTCACAAGAGGTCGAAAGGTGTCCGCGGCCTGAGGCCCGTAGGCCTTTAAGGGGTACCTGGGTCTATGGGCTCCCTGTTGCCCTCGGGGGCGAAAGTCAGCGACCTCCCCGAAAGGTCAAGCCTCTAGAGCCACGTTTCCCGCCGGAGCTGGGAGCAGAGCCGGAACGCCCCCGCGAGACACTGTATCCCGAGGCCAGAAGCACCGCCTGCCCGTAATCCCGCGCGAC
>SJYQ01095329.1:0-44841 GCA_006410935.1 Redunca redunca
TACCTTCTGGAGGGTCCTTAATAGTGCCCGGGCCTTTTTTAGCCTCATAGGCCTCTTAGATTGCAGTGTGTGTCAGAGAATTCTAGGGACTGGCTTAGGTGAATTTCCTGGAAGGACTCATACTATCTGATATCCATTAATTCTGAGAGACAAAAAAGAGACTGCTTGTTTCCTTTAATATTTGTTCATTGGGCGCCCTGGCTGTTTTACTGACTTCCCCATTGATAAAATCCAGGTCTTTTACTTACTGGAAGTAGGCATTCTCCTTAGCGCCTTTCCATCCTGGCAGCAAATCGTGGTGTGCTGTTGGCTGGTGAACTTGAACTTCCTCAAAATGTGAATCCTTGTGTCTAGTTTCCACAAAGGCAAGTTGTCACTTGCATTTTATTAGCGTTTGACATAGCCTGTACTGTATAAATAATCTTTTTGCATGTTGCTGTACAGTATGTCAGTTTTAGTTATGTCACTGTTCAGTTTGTGTAGACAGGCTTCTCAAAACCTGTAAGCCTGGAAACAGGCTTCACTTTAAACGCGCTAATACCAAAAAGCAAAATGTTTGACATATATTGCTTTCATATAATATGATGCTGTACGAGGTGATTCTGCTTATTTCTCTGAATTCTTATTTGGGAATTGATATAAGAATGGTGCAAAAATTAAAGTAGCATTTGTCTGTTTCTCAAGATTTAAGGATTGACATTTATAGTGTTTGTAATAAAAAAGCACCTACTTGAGGATCTCTTATATATCCCCGTTCTGTGCTTGAGGAACCAGTTTGGAACAGTGAAGGAGACAGCCTGTACTGTCCTCACACATTTTACTGGGAAAGAAAACTTGAGTAGTAGTCTTGTCACAACCACTGTCTCTGTGACTTGGGCAAGTCACGCATTCTTCTTTGAGTCTCCTGTTTGCATCTGAAAACAAATGTTCTCTTTTTGGCCCTTCCCAATTCTAAAATCTAGGATTCAGTTCAATTTATCATGCATCTTGTGTGTCTTTTATGTCATGCACTGTGCTGGACACTGAAAACATAGCCCATGCTTTCAAAGAACTTAAAGAGTCTAGCAGAAGACATGCATATGGAACTTAATGTAGTACAGTCTGAGTACTGAGGACAGTCCGTCAGTTCAGTGCTGTGGGGCCATGAAAGGAGAGAGAGTTCTGGGGAGTATGGGAAAGATTACAGGAAGTAACATGTGAACTGAGATTCTGAGGACAGTGAGTAGGAATTTTCTAGGTGGAGAAGAATGTGTATTGCTAGTAAATAAAGCCGGGGGAAGTAAATGGTCATGGTGTGTGCCATCATAGGATTCCTGGGGAAATTTATTGGTAAATGAAGTTGGAGGTGCCGGTATTAAGATATATGTTTGGATGTTCCCATCCCTTTATCATGCTTAGTTCTCCCTACTTCATTTGCTATTTTGTGTCTTGTGTGTGTTAGTCGCTCAGTTGTATCTGACTCTTTTTGACCCCAGGGACTGTAGCCCGCCAGGCTCCTCTATCCATGGGCTTCTCCAGGCAAGAATTTTTTGTGTCTTACCGTCATTTTAAAAATAGTGTTTTTATTAACATAATGAAATTCTGTATCTTTGTGAGATGTGTTATTTTCATTTTATGTTGATTAACATTGCATTGTTTGATTACATCTATCTTGAAAACATCTGTATGAGTGGAGAGATCAGCAAGTCTCTAGGATGGTTGTAGATAATTGCTGGTGTCTATGGGGAATATAATAATGATGGGAACACTTAGGTGGATTGCTTATTACTAAGTGCTAAGCAATTTTCAAGCTTTATCGGTGTCATTTCACTTTATTACTCATAACAGTGATACAAGTGTTTCTGTTATCCCTGTTTGCTGCAAGAGGAAATGAAAACACATTGTTTGAATGGTAACTAGTTTTATAAGTGATATGTTCATAGTGACCTTTGTTTTCTCTGCACCTTTTAACTGTAGAGTTGTGAGGGCTATTTGGCTTGAATGTGTGGGCTAAAAGGGGTCTAATCACAAATGTTAATTTGATCTTGACTCTAGTGTTTGCATTTTTCTCTGATATATATAACTGCTATGTACAGAATCATTTGTAAATGACTTTTATGAGTGAGGGGTCATTGGTTACCTAATTTGTGTATAGTAAAATCATGTTCCTGTTAAACTGACTTGCTCAGTCCCATACTTGGCAGGAAGGGCCTCTAGATGTTCCTTTAGAATAGCCAGCTGCATTGTCTTACAAGTAATATGTAAAAGTACATTTCTTTATTATAGCTTTATCTCTTTATTTTCTACATTTTGTATATATGCTTTTCTATTAATTTTAAACCCAGTTGGTACAAAATTAAAAAATTTTGCTAATTGGCTTACAGATTACTGAGTCTAGTCAATTCTGTAGAAATATTTTTGAATTGTTTGTCATCTGTTTATAGGGCTTCCCAGATGGCTCAGTGATAAAGAACCCACCTGCCAGTGCAGGAGACACAATGCAGAACATGTGTTTGGGTTCGCTCCCTGGGTTGGGAAGGTCCCCTGGAGAAGAAAATGGCAACCCACTCCGGTATTCTTGCCTGGAGAATCCCATGGACAGAGGAGCCAGGGGGACTACAGTCCATGGGATGGCAAAGAATTGGACATGATTTAGAGACTGAGCATGAACCCAGCGTTTTTATAACCACGCTTTTGTTTCCCATATAATTATACACAGTAGCCAAAATGTAGTACTATACCCAAATATCCATCAGCAGATGAATGGATAAACAAAATGGTATATACACACAATGGAATATTATTTAACCTCAAAAAGAAGGAGATTTTGGATCTCCCTGGTGATCTAGTGGTTAAGAATGTGGTTAAGAATTTGCCTGCCAATGCAGGGGACACAGGTTTGATTCCTGCTCTGGGAAGATTGCCACATCTTCCACATGCCACTGGGCAGCTAAGCCGAGAGCCCTAGACCCCGTAGTCTTCAGTAAGAGAGAAGCACCACAAGTAGAGAGTAGCCCCTGTTTGCCACAACTAGAGAAAGCCCACTGAAAGCAATGAAAACCAAGTGCAGCCATAAATAAATTAATTAAAGTTTTTAAAAAGGACATTTTGACATATGCTACAACATGGTTGAACCTTGAAGATATTATGCCAATAAATCAGACACAAAAGAATGAATATTGTATAATTCCCCTTATATGAGGTCTGAGAGAAGTCAAGCACTTAGACAAAAAAAAGTGGTAGTTGCCTAGGGCAGGAATGGGGGGATGGGAAGTTACTGCTTATTGCTCACAGAGTTTCCTTTTGGAAAGGTGAAAAAGCTCTGGAGATGGGTGGGGGCAGTGGCTGTACAACAGTGTGAACGTACTTAATGCTGCCTAACTGCACTCTTAAAAATGGTTAAAATGGCAAATTTTACATTGTGTATATTTTACCACAATAAAAATTTTATAACATACGCGTTTCTAATGTGTATGTTTTATCACAATAAAAATTTCTGCTTATCTCAAAGCTGGCCTTCTGAACCTAGTGAAATCCGTTCATTGTAATAATTGTTAAATCTATTGCATCCAGAGATAAGGAGCCAAAAAACCCAAACTGTTGCTTGGTCTCAGAGAACTAGCCCATGATGAATAGTAAATTTCATTAAGTCAGAATCCTTAAATGCACATGCTCCTTGTCAGCATTTTACACCATTAGTTTTGTTGTGTGAGTTAGTGTTCAGTATAAAAGATATTGAACTTTTCCTTTGATATTTATTTATGTTTATGAAGAATATGCCCTAGGGAAACTCAGTTTCAAAACATTTTTACCACCCAAAAAGGAAACCCTGTACTCATTAAGCAGTTACTCGTCCACTCTCCCTCCTGGTAGCCACCAGTCTGCTTTTTGTTTCTATGGATGATTTTCCTATTCTGGATGCAGATATACCTCATTTTATTGTGCTTGGCTTTACTGGATTTCTTTTCCCCAAAAATTGAAAATTTGTGGCAATCTTCCATCTAGCAAGTCTTTTTGGTGCCATTTTTCTAACAGCATTTGCTCACTTTGTGTTTTTGTGTCACATTTTGGTAGTTCTCACAGTATTTCATACTTTTTCATTATCATATTTGTTATAGTGATCAGTTGTGATTGTTTTGAGGTGACACACTGTACTTACGTAAGTCTGCAAACTTAATTGATAAGTGTGTGTATTCTCACTGCCCCCTGACCAGCTCTTCTCCATTACTCTCCCTTTTCTTGAGCCTCCCAGTTCCCTGAGGCACAACAGTATCTTGAAATTAAGCCAGTTAATTGCCCTACAGTAGTCTTTTAAGTTGGAGAAGGCGATGGCACCCCACTCCAGTACTCTTGCCTGGAAAATCCCATGGACAGAGGAGCCTGGTATGCTACAGTCCATGGGGTCTCGAAGAGTCAGACACGACTGAGCGACTTCATTTTCACTTTCATGCGTTGGAGAAGGACATGGCAACCCACTCCAGTGTAGATAGTATATGGGGTCGCACAGAGTCGGACATGACTGAAGCGACTTAGCAGCAGCAGCAGTCTCTTAAGTGTTCAAATGAGAGGAAGAGTTGAAAGAGTTCAAGTGAAATCAAAAGCTAGAAATGATTAAGCTCAGCGAGGAAGACATGTCAAAAGTTTAGCCTCTTGTACGAAACAGTTAGCCAAGTTATAAATGTAAAGGAAAGTTACTGAAGGAAATTAAAAGTGGTACTCCAGTGAACACATGAATGAAAGGAAGGTGAAACTGCCCTATGGTAGATATGGAGAAAGTTTTAGTGGTCTGGGTAGATGATCAAACCAGCCATCACATTTCCTTTAGCCAATTCAGAGCAAGGCCCTCTCCAGTTCCGTGAAGGCTGAGAAAGGTAAGAAAGCTGCATAAGAAAAGTTTGAAGTTAGCAGAAGTTGATTCATAAGGTATATGTAAAAAAGCCATCTTCATACCATACAGATGCAAGGTGAAGCTGCAAATGCTGATGTAGATGCTGTAACAAGTTACCTAGAAGATCTGGATAAGATAATTAATAACGGTGGCTACACTAAACAAGGATTTTCCTTGTAGACAAAACAGCCTTCTATTGGAAGAAAATACCATGTAAGACTTTCACAGCCAGAGAGAAGTCAATGTCTGGCTTCAGGAACAGGCTGACTTGTTAGGGGCTAGTGCAGCTGATGACTTTAAGTTGAAGCCAGTATTCATTTACTATTCCTAAAATCCTAGGGTCCTTATGAAGTATGGGCCTGTGCCCATAAATGGAAAAGCAAAGCCTGGATGACAGCACATCTGTTTACAACATCATTTACTGAATGTTAAGCTCACTGTTGAGACCTGGTGCTCAGAAAAGAAAGAATTGCTTTCAAAATATTAATAATCATTGATTATATACCTAACACCCAAGAGTTCTGATGGAGACATACAGTGAGATGAATATTGTTTTCCTGCTAGCTAACACAACATCCATTCTGTAGCCCACAGATCAGGAGTTATTTTGAATTTCAAGTCTTACTATTTAAGAAATACATCTCAGGGATTTCTCTGATGGTCCAGTGGCTAAGACTCGGCGTTCCCAGTGAGGGGGCCCAGTTCCATCCCTGGTCAGGGAAGTAAATCTCACATGCCACAACTAAAAGTTCACATTGCCACAGCTAAAGATCCCGCGTGCTGCAACTGAGATTGAAGATCCCACGTGCCACAACTAAAACCCAGTGCAGCCAAATAGAAAGACTTCAGAAGGCTGGAGCTGCCGCAGATGATAATTCCTTTGATGGATCTAGGCAAATTGAAAACCTTCTGGAAAGGAGTCACCATTCTAAAAGCTATTAAGAACGTTTGTGATTCAAGGGAAGAGGTCAAAAAAATCACCATACACAGGAGTTTGGAAGAAGTCGATTCCAGTCCTCATGGATGACCTTGGTTGGTTGAAGACTTCAGTGGAGGAAGTAAGTGAAGATGTGGTGGAAATAACAAGAGAACTAGAATCAGAAGTGGAGCCTAAACATGTGACTGAATTGCCACATCTCCTGATCTAACTTTAACAGAAGAGTTGCTTTGTATGAATGAGCAAAGAAAGTGGTTTCTTGAAATGAACTCCACCCCAGTGAAGATGTTGTGAAGACTGTTGAAAATGGCAGCACAGGATTCAGAATATTATGTAAACTTAGTGAATACAGCAGGGCAGTTTGAGGGGCTTCCCAAGTGGCACAGTGGTAAAGAATCCACCTGCCAGTGTAGGAGATGCAAGAGAGGCAAGTTTGATCCCTGGGTTGGGAAGATCCCCTGGAGAAGGAAATGGCAACCCACTCCAATATTCTTGCCTGGAGAATCCCATGGACAGAGGAGCCCAACAGGCTACAGTCCAACGAGTTGGACATGACTGAGCTACTGAGCACACAGGGTTTGAGAGAACTGACTCCAATTTAGGAAGTTCTCTTTGGAAGGAGTGATGCTAAAGCTGAAACTCCAGTACTTTGGCCACCTCATGTGAAGAGTTGACTCATTGGAAAAGACTCTGATGCTGGGAGGGATTGGGGGCAGGAGGAGAAGGGGACGACAGAGGATGAGATTGCTGGATGGCACCATTGACTCGATGGACATGGGTTTGGGTGAACTCTGGGAATTGGTGATGGACAGGGAGGCCTGGCGTGCTGCGATTCATGGGGTCGCAAAGAGTCAGACACGACTGAGCGACTGAACTGAACTGAACCATGGGTAAAATGGTATCAGACTATCACATGCTACAGAGAAATCATTCGTGCAAGAGCAAGCCAGTCCATGAGGCAGACTTTATTATTGCCTTATTTTAAGAAATTGCCACAGCCTCCATGACCTTCAGCAGCCATCAACATCAAAGTGAGACCCTGCACCAGCAAAAATTTGCTGAAGGCTCAGATGATGGTTAGCAGTTTTTAGCAATAAATTATTTTTAAATTAAGGCATATATATTATTTACTTAGACATAGTGCTGTTGCAGACTTAATTAATAGACTACAGTACAGTATAAACATGAAACTGAAAAATTTATGTAACTCATGATGGTTAGCAGTTTTTAGCAATAAATCATTTTTAAATTAAGGCATATATATTATTTAGATATAATGCTGTTGCAGACTTAATTAATAGACTACAGTACAGTGTAAACATATGAAACTGAAAAATTTATGTGATTCAGTTTATTGCAATAGTGCTTTTCTGCTGTGGTCTGGACCTGAACGTGCAGCATCTCTGAGCTATGCCTTAACTTCATATCAGTGGAGTCACACAATGTGTGGTCTTCCGTGTCTGATTTCTTTTACTTAAGTAACCTTTTTGTAGTTCACATAGCATCTGTCAGTACTTCAGTCCTTATGATTGAGTAATATTCCTTATATATATATAACATAATTTGTTTATCCATTCATCTGTTGATTCTTTAGTTGCTTTTTATTAAAAACGTAATCTAAAACCAGGTTACTTATTCAGACAGTGAACATTTATGAAGTATCCATTATGTGTCTGGCAATGTGTTGGGTTCCAAGGATGTAAAAATAGCCATCATTTCTAGTTATAATGTGCTGCCTGCTGTAGCAGAGGTGTAAATAGTGTTTATTCAACATAAGGGATGGAGTGGTTAATTCTGTTCACAGGTAGATCTAATTCATTTTGCAAGCAAATTTTTCTGATGGCAAAAAGACTATGGATGTATTTTGTCCATTATAACTGTAGCTGTCTGTATTTGAAATAATACAGTAGATCCTTGAGGGAGTGTACTCTTCATGTTGTTCTACTACAAAACACCGTCAACAGTTTTAGGTATTTTATTTCTAAGCTGTTTAGTCCCTCATTATATATTGCCTAAGAGGATATGTGTTCTTGTAAACTAGTTCCTTGGTCTTCCTAAGAATAAGATGCAGATAAAAGGTAGTTTAGGAAAAAAGGAAGCTTTTAGAGATTTGGGTTAGACTACGTAACCACCACAGATTGGTTATGTTCTAGGTGGATTTAGAGTGTATTAGCAGAGCACAGGCTCCAGAGAAGGCAATGGCACCCCACTCCAGTGTTCTTGCCTGGAGAATCCCAGGGACGGGGGAGCCTGGTGGGCTGCCGTCTCGGGTCGCACAGAGTCGGACACGACTGAAGCGGCTTAGCAGCAGCAGCAGAGCATAGGCAGCCATAAACCACCACCCTCTCTTTCTTTGAAGACACCCTGCTACAGGAATGTTGAGTCAGTTTCTGAGAAGAAATTCTCTGTATCTATTAGTTTTCTCCTTCAGCAGTCTTATGCTATTAACTTGAGTAATGGAACAGCTCTCTGTTCAGTTGTCAAAAATTGATAAATGAGTCTGAGATGTAGAACTGGAATGAACCTTACGTGAAAGCTTTGTAAATGTAAACTATGGCTGGACCTATAAAAATAACAGATTTGCTTGACGAGAGTTCTAATGACACATTAATGGGAGATTTAAAAAAAAATTTTTTTTAGCCTACAACACAGCAGTCACCGCAGGATGAGCAGGAAAAACTCCTGGATGAAGCCATACAGGCTGTGAAGGTCCAGTCATTCCAGATGAAGAGATGCCTGGTAAGAATGACAGTGTGCGAGGCACAGTTGTAATCTGCGTGTTCCTGGGAAAGTTAGGCTGTGTTTTCTGAAGCCTGTAGCACTGCTGCTCTGGTAAATCTAATATTCAGCCTCAGCTCCCTCAGGCGCTGTGTGGAGCAATTTCAGCAGATAGCCCTGTTGAAATATTTATTTACCTTTATATTTGTGGTTTGAAATTGTTTGTCTTCCCTACCAGAATGTAAGCTCCATGAGGATGGGAGACCCTGCCTTCTATTTACACATCACTGTATTATCTCCATACCCTATCTGACCTGAATTACTGGCCTCATCAGTTCTATACCTCAAACCTGAGGAGTAATACTGGTTTAAAATGCTTTCAATTTGAATTGTTCAGCCTTGCCTCTCTATCTTGAAGGCTTTCATTTCTGTCCTGAACAGATACATTTTTTTGTAAGAACTACCTTAAAAACTATACTTAATTTTCATATTCTGAAAGAGTAGATTATCTATGTAGAAACTATAGATTTTCTGGAATACAATTTAAGAAATGGAACCAAGTAGGCTGTTACTTAAATTATAAGTTGCTGTATTGATGATGATGATATCTTGCCTTTGTCAAGTGTCTTAGAGTTTCTAAAGCTCAGTAACAATATGCTCTTCTAACCAGTTGTATCTATTGTATTGTTTTTCTTGCAAACCAGTTGTAAAGACAAAACTCTTGGAGTGGAGAAAATGGGTGGTATGGAGCTTGCTATTGCTTGCTTCTATCTCTTTCTGTGTATGAACAGTGTTTCTGTATCTAAAGGAATTGTCTATGTTTATGTCTTAAGTGGAGCATATGGACGTTGTAAGGAGAAAAGCATACTCAAAGAGCAGTCATTCCAGACACCTCTGAAGAGTGTTTAACCTATGACCAAGCCATTGTCAGAATAGTAACTTTCTTTCAAAAGAATCAGTATGCCAGTTTTCTTGCTTACAGGTAAAAGATAAATTAATGGAGCTATAGTTTCGTAGTTGCCAGGATTGTAAAGATTTGAGTTATTGCCAGGAAGCTTGTGGTCCTAGATAAATGAGATTTGCTGAGCTTTGCAGCCTGGTGAGGAATTACGTTATCTTACTCTTCAGTAAAGTGAAGGCAAGGTGAAATTAAACTTGATTTTTATGTGATGAAAATAATTTAGGTGCTCTATACTTTTACAACTGTGTAATAGATCCTTGATTAAAGTTTGTATAGCCAAGTTGAATATTTATTTAAATTAAGCATTCTCACCAATGCTCTTGGTTTTTCTGTAGGACAAAAACAAGCTTATGGATGCTCTGAAACATGCTTCTAATATGCTTGGTGAACTGCGGACTTCTATGTTATCACCAAAGAGCTACTATGAACTTTGTATCTTTTGAATGTTGAAGATCATTTTGATCATACTATTTTCTTGATAAGGCTTATTTTGCTTGTTCCCTAGGTTTTTTGGAAGTTGTATTATTTCTCATCGTCTTAATCAAATAGTACTTCTCCCTGCAAATGTGCTGAGAAGAGTATCAGAAACCCCTTTTTTGTGCTTACACTTCTTTATGTGGCTTGTTGTTATATCTCAGTTTTCAGACTACTCATGAAGGATATTGAAAGTATTAAGCAAATGGTTTTGTAATGCTAAGATTTTGTCAAGCTGGACTCTGAAATGTAAAGGACATCAATGATTGGCCATTTCAAAACCCTTAAGTAGTTTCACAGGCAATCCTATTTTTATTGTTTTGCTTTACCAGACATCTTTAAAAACCCTTAAAGTCAGGAAAGCCCAGAAGTTCTGTCTTTACTTAATTTAAATATGCTTTCTTACATGACTAACATTTAGGAAATTTGCCCAATATAGGAGTTCCCTGGTGGTTTAGTGGTTAGAATTCTGGGCTTTCACTGCCGTGGCCCAGTTTCAATCCCTAGCTGAGGAGTTAAGATCCCACAAGCTGTGGGGCATGCCCCCCGCCCCCAGTAAATAAAGAAAAAACTAAGAAATTTTCCCAATTTAAAGAATCCAACAAGTTGTAAAGTCAACATTCTTAGGATGACTTAGCTTTAAATCCTTAATGATAATTAAAAGATATGGCTATTTCTGATGAACTGCACTACTTGGAAGTTTACCTGACAGATGAATTTGCTAAAGGAAGGAAAGTGGCAGATCTCTATGAACTTGTACAGTACGCCGGAAACATTATCCCAAGGCTGTAAGTTATTAAGATTCTGCCAGCTTTTGTATCTGCATTTCCCACTTTGTGCTGCGGCTGCTGCTAAGTCGCTTCAGTCGTGTCTGACTCTGTGACCCTATAGACAGCAGCCCACCAGGCTCCCCCGCCCCTGGGATTCTCCAGGCAAGAACACTGGAGTGGGTTGCCATTTCCTTATTAAGATTCTGTGGGCTTTTATATCTGCATTTCCCACTTTGTGTTACATCCTTTAAAATCAGCGGGTTTAAGGTTATTTAATTTCTTAACGAATAGAGAGAGGTTAACATTTTGATAGTGATTTTTTAAGGCTGTGAAGTATATAAATAACTATTTATTATAGATTATTGAGGAACTTTTAAAATAGAAAAAAATGGACACATTCTAATTTATTGACTACTAAAAAAGTTAATATCATAACAGTTATGAGTCCTAATGTATTTAAAGGTGATATTATAAATAAATGGAAAGGGGTCAGTGAGCAGTTATATTTTAAATTAGATGATATTTTCTTTATTGCATAGGAGAAAACCTGCTTCCTGTCTTATTTCATATTTGTATATATTGTGTTTGAATGTAGTCAAATTCTTGAGTATTTTATTTCTAATCAAATGTTGCCTCGTTCTTCTAGTTATCTGTTGATCACAGTTGGAGTTGTATATGTCAAGTCATTTCCTCAGTCCAGGAAAGATATTTTGAAAGATTTGGTAGAAATGTGCCGTGGTGTGCAACATCCCTTGAGAGGTCTATTTCTTCGAAATTATCTACTTCAGTGTACCAGAAACATCTTACCTGATGAAGGGGAGCCAACAGAGTAAGTGGTTTTCTTTCTTGATTTAAGTGTAGTGTTTTTATTTTTATTGTTGTAAAACATACAAAAAATATAGAAAAGTATATAGAAGAAAATAAATATCGGTAATTTTCCTACCCAGAGTCAGCTACTGGTAGCATTTTGTGTATAGATTTCCTTTGAGACACAGTATATATGATGTGATATAAAATGTACTCTTATAAAAATTATGTGTAGATTATTAGAACCTGCTTTTTTAATGTAGCGTAATTGAGAGCATTTTTCCATTCCATCAGATACTCTTTGAAAATACGACTTTTTAAATGAGTTACAGTTTGAAAATTGTATTTCTGTTAAAATAGCGAAGTATGTTTAACTTTTTTTATGAGCTAGCCAGTTTTCATATTGTTTCTTGAATGTCTTACCAGTTTTTATAATTTAGCAACTTCTAGTTACCCCAGCGGAGAAGGCAGTGGCACCCCACTCCAGTACTCTTGCCTGGAAAATCCCATGGGTGGAGGAGCCTGGTGGGCTGCAGTCCATTGGGTCACAAAGAGTCAGACACGACTGAGTGACTTCACTTTCACTTTTCACTTTCATGCATTGGAGAAGGAAATGGCAACCCACTCCAGTGTTCTTGCCTGGAGAATCCCAGGGACGGGGGAGCCTGGTGGGCTGCCGTCTCTGGGGCCGCACAGAGTTGGACACGACTGAAGCGACTTAGCAGCAGCAGCAGCAGCAGCAGTTACCCCAGAGTATAAGTGATTTTAACTATCTGTGTACACAAATAAGATATTAACTCCAAAACAGGGCGGGGGGCGGGGGGAAGCCATTCAGAGAGAGCTGTGTCTTATGCAGCCAGTATTCTAGCATCCGAGTCCGTTGTGCTTTTTTCCCACAAAGATGGCAGATGGTCTTTATCCAGTTGGGTGAACTATTCACATGACAAGTTCCCTTGATTGAGGAACTTATTTCCCTTTTTAAAAAGTTTCTTTATTCATTTATTTCTAGTGTGTATATTTTACTTGTTTTTAATATATCTGCATCATTTCCTTTTTAAAAGAAAAGCTATAATAAAACTTTAACCATGCATATGACAAAAATTTAAGTGGTGTAGAAAAGATAAAAACTTAACAGTGTGAAGATGATGAGGTTATTTGCTGTGTTATTATTTGATTCAGTTTTGACTATTAATTTAGTAATCAGCAAAAAGTTTTGAAAATTACTAAGTTCCCCATCTTAGGAAATGTAAAAATAAGCAAGAAATACTTGGTCTTTTACCTTACAGAGCTTACAAAGTTTATAGTTCAATTGCAAACATAAAATACTCAATAATAAAATGAGTTAACAGTGATACAAGTGTCAATTTTTTAAGGCTTTTTGAATTAATGGAATATAATTCCAAGAACAAGTTTAGTTGGCCCAGGAAAAGGAGTGGTTAAGTTGCTTCAGTTGTATCAGACTTTTCATGACCCCATGGACTGTAGCCTGCCAGGATCCTCTGTCCGTCGGATTCTCCAGGCAAAAATACTGGAATGCGATGCCATGCCCTCTTCCAGGACATCCTCTCAACCCAAGGATCGAACCCACATCTCTTAGATTTTGGGCTCTTTATCACTAGTGCCACCTGGGAAGCCCCAAAAAGAGTGAGGGGGGCATTTTGTCCCTCTAAACTTGAGCTATGTCCCCTCCCTGATATTCTTTTCTCTCTTCCTCTTGAAATTGAGCACTAAGACAGTGTAGTTGAAGATGTCTTTCATGAAGCGTTTGGTGTAAAGAGGTAAGAAGGAAATGCACAAAGAAGAGGAATAGTAGTAAATTAAATACTGTGTATAAAGATTTTTCCAACTGTTTCTTTGCAGTGAAGAAACAACTGGTGATATCAGTGATTCCATGGATTTTGTCCTACTCAACTTTGCAGAAATGAACAAGCTCTGGGTTCGAATGCAGCATCAGGGACATAGCCGAGATAGAGAAAAAAGAGAACGAGAAAGACAAGAACTGAGAATTTTAGTGGGAACAAACTTGGTGCGCCTTAGTCAGTTGGAAGGTGTAAATGTGGAACGTTACAAACAGGTTTATATCTTTTTACTTCTCATCTTTTCTTATGAGATATATAAAGTCTGATTTTTGAAATTGAAATATTTTAAAAGTAATATTGCATTGAAAACTGTTGATCAAAGAAGGCTTAAATAAACTAAAAGACATATTTGAGTCTGTGTTTGTGGATTGGAAGACTCAGTATTATCATTATCAAGATACCAATTTTCTTTACACTGAGATTTATTTTACTGTAGATTTACTCTAAAGCTACAATAAAGTAATGTGATATTGGTGAAAGGGATAAATACATGTATCAGTGGAGAATAAATCAGGAATTAGTGAACCTTTTCTTTAAATGACCAAATAGTACTTATTTTTTGGTTTTACAAGCCATATAGTTTGCAGCTTTAAATTTTGCCAGTGTAGTGCAAAAGCAGCCGAAGATAATGTAGAAACAATATACAAAAATGGTCATTAAACCAGATTTGCTGACCCCTAGAAGAGATGATCCAGAATAGACTCCCGTGTATATAATCAATTATTGTTGATAAGGGTGCAAAGGCAACCTTTTCAGCAAGTGATTCTGGAACAATTGGATATCTGTATGCAAACGAAGCCTCTGAATTGTGACCCATTCTCATACTATGCAGAGGAACTCAAAAAAATTGATCAAAGTCATAAGTGTAAAATTTGCAACTGGAATTTTTAGAAGAAAACACAAAGGAAGTCTTTATAACTTTGGATTAGGTAAGCTTTCTTAGGACACAAAAAGTATAAATCATAAAAAACACCAATGAAATGGACTTTCACTTTTACAAAATAGAAGTCCAAAATTTTTTTATTTAAGCATTCTTCTGTAAAATTTTACAGTTTAGTCTAGAAATGAAGTATGGATCAGGAAAACCTAAAATATGATTTTTAAGTTAGTAGTTCACATATGTTACTGGAGGAGTGACTTAAGATTTTGAAAATAATTCTTTAATTCTTAAAATCTTTTTCTTCTTTCAGATTGTTTTGACCGGCATATTGGAACAAGTGGTGAACTGCAGAGATGCTTTGGCTCAGGAATATCTCATGGAGTGCATTATTCAGGTAGGTGAGAACATTTCAGGTTTTTAAAGAACTCATTTTGTATTTCATTAATTTTCTTTGTTTTGGGGGAAAAAAATCTTGATCAAAGAAAGATTAAGCTTTCCTGAATAAATCCTTTTCTCCTGTTAATATAATAACATGGTCTTTGTATTGATGGGTTTTTCCTCCCAAAATGTAGGAAAGAGTAACCTCCAACTTGTTTAGGTATCATTAGTTTTAGTTTAATTGTAGGTGTACTTTCGTTAACAGAATATTTCTCTCTGGGGTTATGTTTAGAGAGGCTTGAAAGTAATGTATTTGCATTTGCTTGTATAATGTTAAAATGGGTTTTTTTTCCCCCACAAATATGAGCTTTAAATATTAAGTCCAGAATATAGTAGAAAATGCTTTTACTAATAGATTTTCTAGTTGATTTTAGTAATAATTGATTATCATTTGATTTTCAGGTTTTCCCTGATGAATTCCACCTTCAAACTTTGAATCCTTTTCTTCGGGCCTGTGCTGAGTTACACCAAAATGTAAATGTGAAAAACATAATCATTGCTTTAATTGATAGGTAAGAGTTTCCCGTATTGAAGGACAGATGTTCTGACTTTTGAACAGTGAATTTAAAACATTTTTGTGAATTCTTTTTTACATCTTTATTAATGATTTTGATTTAGTTACATTAGTTCTGTAAGTCTGAGTATCTACTAAGTACTTGTCTGGCTTACTCATGAGAGGAGTTTAGCTCTTAATTGAACAGAAGGCATGGAGATAATATTTTTTTAATCTGTGCATTTAATTGATGTTTAAAGACATTATACAGTCCTGACATTTAAATTTTATAAATCCAGTTATCACCAAAGAGCAAACCTTGTATTTTACAATGTTGAAAGTTATCTTTCAGAGGGAAACAATTTGATCTGGAATCTTTATCAAGTAGATGTAAATATAAATGATTAAGAATGTTCAAGTAATCACTCTGTTCCTGCATTTTTTTAAAGAGTTTTCAAGTACTAAAAATATTAGTACATCCCCAGTATGTTTAAATAATACTTCTTTAGCCTTTGGTCTTGGTTAAATGTATAAAACTTGGCCTTTGATATATCTTTAATGAGTGCCTGCTGGGTGGCAGTACATAGTATGTGTCCTGCTTGTGAGCATACACTCATTGACATTATGAAACCAGGAACAAAAGTGAAGATTTATTTCTGCAAATACTTTTATTGTGTTTTAAATATCTAAGTTATTAGTTTTAAAGTCAATTTATATAGCTAAATTCTCCAAATTATCAGGTCAATCCTTGGTTTTAAGAATTATAAGTCAATTGGGGATACTCTTAATGGAAGCTAATAACTAGATTTTCTTATGTTAGGCGTAACACCACTTAACCATTTCTGTCAGTAGTGATTCTTCTATGCATAACAAAATGTGGGTCCAGTTGTAATCAGGATAAACAGTAATGATAATGGAAAAAACATTGTTTTGAGTAGTTTCAGTTCAGTTCAGTCGCCCAGTCATGTACGACTCTTTGCGACCCCATAAATCGCAGCACGCCAGGCCTCCCTATCCATCACCATCTCCTGGAGTTCACTCAGACTCACGTCCATCGAGTCAGTGATGCCATCCAGACATCTCATCCTCTGTCGTCCCCTTCTCCTCTTGCCCCCGATCCCTCTCAGCATCAGAGTCTTTTCCAATGAGTCAACTCTTCGCATCAGGCGGCCAAAGTACTGGAGTTTCAGCTTCAGCATCATTCCTTCCAAAGAAATCCCAGGGTTGATCTCCTTCAGAATGGACTGGTTGGATCTCCTTGCAGTCCAAGGGACTCTCAAGACTCTTCTCCAACACCACAGTTGAAAAGCATCAATTCTTCAGCACTCAGCCTTCTTCACAGTCCAACTCTCACATCCATACATGACCACAGGAAAAACCATAGCCTTGACTAGACNAGTCTTGACGTACTCCTTTTCCTATTTGGAACCAGTCTGTTGTTTCATGTCCAGTTCTAACTGTTGCTTCCTGGCCTGCATACAGATTTCTCAAGAGGCAGGTCAGGTGGTCTGGTATTCCCATCTCTTCCAGAATTTTCCACAGTTTGTTGTGATCCACACACTCAAAGGGTTTGGCATAGTCAATAAAGCAGAAATAGATGTTTTTCTGGAAACATCTTGCTTTTTCCATGATCCAGCGGATGTTGGCAATTTGATCTCTGGTTCCTCTGCCTTTTCTAAAACCAGCTTGAACGTCAGGAAGTTCACAGTTCACATATGGCTGAAGCCTGGCTTGGAGAATTTTGAGCATTACTTTACTAGCATGTGAGATGAATGCAATTGTGCGGTAGTTTGAGCATTCTTTGGCATTGCCTTTCTTTGGAATTGGAATGAAAACTGACGTTTTCCAGTCCTGTGACCACTGCTGAGTTTTCCAAATTTGCTGGCATATTGAGTGCAGCACTTTCACAGCATCACCGTTCAGGATTTGAAATAGCTCAACTGGAATTCCATCACCTCCTCTAGCTTTGTTCGTAGTGATTCTTTCTAAGGCCCACTTGACTTCACATTCCAGGATGTCTGGCCCTAGGTGAGTGATAACACCATCATGATTATCTGAGTCGTGAAGGTCTTTTTTGTACAGTTCTTCTGTTTATTCTTCGAGTAGTTTAAGATGTGGTAAATAGAAGAAACTTGACTGCTTTTGGAATTAGTTGTTTTAAACTTTACAGTAGTAAAAATGCAATGTCGTAAAATTATCTATGTACTTTTTACGTTTTAGAGATTAGTTTTTATAATCATAGCTGTTGAATACATTTTGTCATGTTAATACAGTTCTATCCGTGACTACTTAATTAGGCTTCAAAGAATTTGACAGAACAGACCTATTAAAAATCTGGTGCGTATGGTATAAAGTAAGAATGCAATGAAAAAGGCATCATAGGTAAAACTGTTCCATTAAAAATGAATTGAGAGAAAAGCTGAAAGGGTAAAATGTCGTCCATGATCCCACTACCCAGATCCCTATATCTTTTCAAATAAAGAGTATTTTCTTTTTTAGATTAGCTTTATTTGCTCACCGTGAAGATGGACCTGGGATCCCAACAGATATTAAACTTTTTGACATATTTTCACAGCAGGTGGCTACAGTAATACAGGTTTGTATGACTTTCTTCCTAAGTTCTAAAAACTTTCATAATTCTCAGCTGATGGTCTTTTAGTAATTGTTTAAAATAAATTCCCTGGTTTTCTGAACATTCCAGTCTAGACAAGACATGCCTTCGGAGGATGTTGTATCTTTACAAGTCTCTCTCATTAATCTCGCTATGAAGTGTTATCCTGATCGTGTGGACTATGTTGATAAAGTTCTAGAAACAACAGTGGAGATATTTAATAAGCTCAACCTTGAACAGTAAGTCAAACATTTTTATAAAAACCTTTGTGAAATTTTTTTGTCCCAGATTTGTCTTTCTTTCGCAGTTATTTTTTAAAATGTTAGAGTTCATCTTGTTTTTTAAGCATCTGTTAGATTGACATGCTTGGTACTAACCAGCAGGAAGCGGCAGCCAATTGCTTGGTTGTATACACTGATCAAGTAGTGACGCTCATAGACCATAGGCATCTTTAGAGACCCGTGTCTCCATTCAGACCGCTTTGTATATAAGGGTGAGTTAGTATTTCCTTAAGTAGTTTCCAACAGATGAGTAGATTATGAAAAACTTAGGGATGCTTCTATGTTTTTTTTTTTTGCGATCCTATGGATTGTAGCCTACTAGATTCCTCAGTCCATGGAATTTTCCAGGCAAGAGTACTGGAGTGGGTTGCCATTTCCTTCTCCAATGTATGTATTTAAGATGTGAAAATTACATTGGTTTAAATTTTTTTCTATTTTCAGCTTTGATTTTGATACCAGGCATAGTATGAATATTCTGTTGTGTGCTTGCATCTTCCTCAACTATGCTATCTGAGACCTGTTGCATCCTCTAGGGGCCACTTGCGCAGTTGTGATCTTATTATGTTTTCCCAGTAGTCCCTTTACTGTCCCATCCTCCACTGCTTCTGAACATGAGTCAAGCTGGGCCCCTCCTTGCCCTATATTATCATTTCATCTCACATAATCTTTCTGTTTTCCATCTCTCTTCCAGTGGTTTAGTTGCGTCTGGAAGATTTCTTTTTTCTTTTACCTCTTTTTCTTCTTGTCACTCTCATTTTTTGTGTGAGTCAAAAACATTCCAGATCTTAAATAAATTTTGTATCTTTATCTTCCCCACTGAGTTTTAAAGTAAAATTAGACAGAATAAAGAATTTGAAGTCCCAACCTCTAAAGGTCTTACAAATGCCTGGATATTCCTCAGTCACCCTGGAATGTTCCTAATTTTATTCTGCTTTTCCTTATTCACCAACATCTGATGCAGAAGAAATAATTTATGTATTATGTATTATGTTCTTGAATTGCTAGTTTTGTGTGGATTTTTCCTCCTGAATATACAGGACTTATTGACTGCCCTAGAAACCTAACTACCACTTAAAATACTTCCCTTAGAAATACCACATTTTAGACAGTCTTTTTTAACTCCAGGTATACAACCTGTTCTGGAGAAGGCAATGGCACCCCACTCCAGTACTCTTGCCTGGAGAATCCCAGGGATGGGGGAGCCTGGTGGGCTGCCTTCTATGGGGTTGCACAGAGTCAGACACAACCGAAGCAACTTAGCACCAGCAGCAGCAGCGTACAACCTGTTCATGAACTGTAGACCAGCATAACCTATTGTATCTATAGGACTTTAATAGATGAATAAATGTGTGTGTTTAGGTGGACATCTGATAGACCTCTCTTGGAAGTCACTGGGGTATTTTGGAATGGTGTGATTCACTTCACCCATCTCCTTTAATATGTAAATGAAAATTTTCAAATTTTTATGAATCAAGTGCTGTTTGTGTATGTAAGAGGTTAATTTATTCACTAAAGGACTGCTGTTTTTCTTTTGACAGTATTGCTACCAGTAGTGCAGTTTCAAAGGAGCTCACCAGACTTTTGAAGATTCCTGTTGACACTTACAACAATATTTTAACAGTCTTGAAATTAAAACATTTCCACCCACTCTTTGAGTATTTTGACTATGAGTCCAGAAAGAGCATGAGTTGTTACGTGCTTAGTAATGTTCTAGATTATAATACAGAAATTGTCTCTCAAGACCAGGTAAGAGAATACCGACATGCTATATATTAAGAAAACAGAGACAATGTGGTTTCATTCATATGGTTTTAGACAATGAGACAGACACATGAGATGGGAGAGGAAGCTCATTTACTACTAAAAAATAGTTATAAGTAGCTTATTCATTATATAAATAAGAAGATTGGAGATGTATAAAGAAGAAAATATAAAATAACTATAATCCCACAGGAAGAGAATAACTGCTCTTAATTAACATTTGGTCTGTCTCTTTCTAGACTTTGACCTATATGTGTACCAACATACATACACTTTCATAAAGAAAAAAGGAATTAAGTTGTTGATACTGTTTTGTAACTTTACACAACTGAAAGCACTTTTGTCAGTGGCATTACATGCTGATCGTTTCACCCTAGTCGGTTTCCATGTCTTCCATACTACAGGTGGATTCCATAATGAATTTGGTATCTACACTGATTCAGGATCAGCCAGATCAACCTGTAGAAGAACCTGACCCAGAGGACTTTGCCGATGAGCAGAGCCTTGTGGGCAGATTCATTCATCTTCTACGGTCTGAGGACCCTGATCAACAGTACTTGGTATGAAGTAACTCTTCTTATACCCCTTCAACAGCTTCTTGTGAAATCATATGTAGATGTGTCTCAAATAGTTTAATCCAGCTTGTGTTATTAAAAGGTTTCAAAAGAATTGAAACTGAGTAAGAGATTAACTGAACTTTTACTTTATGGTTAAATGCATTAATTGTAAACTTCTGGAGCTTATGGAGAACAAGTTGGTTGCTGTAATTTCTTTTGAAGACTTCTTAGGAATTGTAGAAAAGTCTATCTTCCTTTAGTTGGGTATCCATCCAGTAATCAATCCATGTTTATTTTCTTTCTGAACTGTTGCTTTTAGAATTGTTCAGTTGTTTTTCATAATGAACTTTTAAAGTATGAGCAACAACCTTTATATTCAGTTGTGTTTAAGTTTCCAAGGTTTGCAAATAGAGGTTGTGTTTGTTTGCCACATTAAAAATGTGTGAAGACTTGAAAATTGCCTTTTTCTTAACCCCCTTTTCCTGGCAAAAAACAATCAGATGAGATTCTCCCTTTCTTTGTCATTAGTCCTTAATAAACTTTTGTGAAATGAATAAAACATGTTGCCTGAGTAGGATATTGGTGACTGATACTGGATAATTTTTGAAAGGTGGCACAGTGGCTTAATTATTGTTTGGGCAAAGTTGTTTACCCATTGTTGCATACATGGGACTGTTAGTCTGTTGTATGAAGAACACCTTAATTTGAGGATGAGCCCTGATTTCTTGTGTTGACTTTGTCATAGTTGACACTCTTGTACTCCTTCATAACCATTGTGAAAAAGAAGCTGATTTCTGTCTGTAGTGCAATAGCCTTTGACTTGGCTTAGTGTCAAGCAGTCTGTGCACTGCGTGTGATCTGACCTAGTGACTGGCCTGCTTGTTCAAATGTTTTAACTGATTGCCTTATGTTTCTGTGTCATGCACATACATAGCCTATGTGGGTTTTCATTTTTCATTGCAAACCAAAGTAGAAAATGTGCTTTCCACCTGTGACCAGTTGGTTATGCCATGTAAAGAAACACCTTTAAGGTGAAGATTGTTACCTTTGACTTTCTCAAGGGGAGTGCATTCTCTTCCTATCCATCTACCATTATCAAAGAAATTTACAAAACTTGAATATGTCACACACTGTGTCTCCACGTTGTAAAAAGTATTTCATGAATTCTTGTGGTTTTTCTGAAACAACCAGATATTTGTTTCCTAATGGCTCTTTAAAGTTTATTACCATTTTCATGACTTAAATGGTCTTAATATTTTCCTGAAGTAAGAGGCATGATATACCAGCAATATGCATATTTTTTAATATTATAATAGTAGCCAGCATTTTGAGTACATGCAATGTGTTAGTACTGATAACACTTTACATCTGTTATTTGGTCTTCCCAACAACTCTTGAGAGTGAAAATTATAGTTAAGAGAAGGTAAATGGTAATTTTCCCAGGGTCACACAAATAGTAAGTGTTAGAATCTACGTTTAAATGTGTCTATCTACAGAGCCTGTGCTCTTTATCAACACAGCATACTTTTTATGTGTGTGTGAAAATATATTTAAATCTGTATCTGCCCCTGATCAGCTCTGTAAGTCAGGGCAAGTTATACAACCTCTCTGAACCTCAAGCTTTCCCCCTTTTGTGAGATGGGCTTACCTGGTGGCTCAGACAGTAAAGAATCTGCCTGCAATGCAAGAAACGCAGATTCGATCCCTGGGTCACAAAAATCCCCTGGAGTAGGGAATGGCTATCCATCCAGTATTCTTGTCTGGAGGATTCCATGGGCAGAGGAGCCTGGTGAGCATCTGTCTCTTGGGCGATGGTGATGACTTGGCAAGAAAAGAAATGTAAGAGTATACCATAAAAACTGTATTCAAAAAACAGTTGCAATCATCATGATTAGAGCTCTCATTTAATTTTATAAATAATTATAGTTTCTATAATTACACAAAAGATTAATGGGTATTGTCTCTGTTTTGGTCAGATTTTAAACACAGCACGAAAACATTTTGGAGCTGGTGGAAATCAACGGATTCGCTTCACACTGCCACCTTTGGTATTTGCAGCTTACCAGCTGGCTTTTCGCTACAAAGAGAATTCTAAAGTGGTGGGTTTACTTTTAAGTATGTCACTAATTTTTTCCTCTGTGTGTGCATTTTACTTTATTATGCTAGAAAATTTCAAACATGTCCAAATAGAAAATGGTGTGATAAAATCCCAGTTTCAATAACTCAATTCATTACTAGTCCTATGTTAAGTATTACTAATAGTGATGTTGATAGATTACATACTAGTTGAGGAATCACATTAAAAAAACACTTAGAAATGAAAGATTCAAACAGTTTAAATGATGCTGAAGTTTTTCCTGTGCCTAAAGATCACTTGTGAGACATTGATAAGTTTTTCACAGTGACTGAGAATGCTTTACTTTTTCAAGAATGATTTTATTTTCTTGGAGTCTTTATAAAGTACAAGTTCTGAAGTGAGGCAGTAGTCTCGTTCAGAGGTTGCAGTACCTAACAAGTAAGATCTAATAATGGAGAAACAATAATTAATAGAGAAACAAGGTATATTCAGTAGACCTACCGGCATGACATAGCATGCCTTTGGCCAGGTTTTATAAGGCTGGCCTGTCATGTAATTCCTTTTTTCCCAGTATTTTATAGATACATGTTTGTAAATGTAACAATAAAGAAACCAACTAGCACATTACTATCTGCCATAGACTGTGCCAAGGACTATAAACTTGGATTATTGCATTTATTCCTTGTAAAAGTCTGTGACTGTTACCCTCTTTTAAAGATGAAAAGAATCCATTGCTTTAACATGAAATTTGTATGGTCAAACATGGGTAAAATATTTAACCTCACTGGTAATTATAATAGTGAACTTATTTAAAAATCAAACTGATAAAGAAAAAAGAAAAATGTTCAGCAATAGCAATGGTGTGATGTGAATTCATTCTCATCTAGTAATGGTGGGAATGTGAATTACTGCAGTCTTTCTAGAAAACTCTGGCAGTATGTAACTACAGCCTTAATAAACCCAATATTTCCACTTCTAAAAATTTATACTAAGGAAAAAATTAGGGTCTCAATAATGCTTTGTTTATAGACCATTTGTTATATTACATTTATTTCCAAAAGAAAGTAAATTACGCTGTATCCCTTTTATGGAATATTTTCTAGTGATTCAAATGATTTTAAATAATTTTAATATCATGAGGAAAATCATGATAAAATAAGTGAAAGAAAAGAAATTGAATACAAATTGCATGCAGCACTGAGCCCAATTTAACTCTTCTCAGTAAGTACTTTAAAGCAGAAAACAAAACCATACCCAGAGGATCCCAGTTACATAATATTTGCATAGGAAAAAGAAAGGAAGACATTAACATCAGAATGCAATTAGTGATTATTGCTGGGTGGTAGATTTAGGGTTGGTTTTAAAGAATTTTTTAAAAATTCTTTTATGTATTTTCCAAATTTTGTCCAATTCAGGAATATGTTGCTTTTTCTGATAGGAAAAAAAAATACCAAATATATAAAAATTGGAAAGCCACTGACCTCAAATGGTTGTTTTGAGAAGGCATCCTGCTTGATTTACTTGTGAACTTCACAAAAGAGACAGGAAGATAGTAGGAAAACTGTGAACTCATCTTTTACCACTTTTCCTATCTGTTCTATAAAAGTTTTATTTAAAATGAATATTCTTAAGCAAGTTAATCTTGAATTTAAGGTAATTTAAACTATTTTTTCTTTTTTTTAGGATGACAAATGGGAAAAGAAATGCCAGAAGATTTTTTCATTTGCTCACCAGACTATCAGTGCTTTGATCAAAGCAGAGCTGGCAGAATTACCCTTAAGACTTTTTCTTCAGGGGGCTCTAGCTGCTGGAGAAATTGGTTTTGAAAATCATGAAACAGTAGCATATGAATTTATGTCCCAGGTGATGATCTGCTCTCTTTCTGGGATGAACCTGTCTGTTCAGTCACTTGTTATGTTAATGATGTTAAGTTATGCTATGTTATGTTTTATGTTAAACATGGTGGTACACATGGATTTACTCTTAATTTATAAGCACCCCTTTCCCACCGTCTTGATAGGAAATACCATGCTTCTTAATACTGTAGTTTTTATTGACTGGTTTGGAGCAGAAAAATTGATCAGAATTACTGGACACTGCTTCCCTGGTGGCCCACATGGTAGAGTCTGCCTGCAGTGTGGGAGACCTGGGTTTGATCCCTGGAGAAGGAAATGGCAAACCACTCCAGTATTCTTGCCTGAAGAATCCCATGGACGGAGAAGCCTGGTGGGCTACAGTCTATGGGGCCACAAAGGGTTAGACACAACTGATTAACTAATCGTTTCATACTGTCAGTGAGCTTGAGGATTTTCAAGTGTGTCGTGGTAAAACTTTGATGAGGGAAAAAAAAAAATCCCTTTGTTAATTCAGTTTGGAATCTCTGGATTAAAAATTAAAGCAAGTTTCTTTGTTGCAGCTTGTCAGCATCTTTGTCTTGAGGCTCTCCAAGCAAGGGCACATGTATATTCTAATCTGAAGTACTCACAGGATGAGGCTTTGATGGGAAATAACTTTGGAAAATGCTCTAATACACAGTTAGTCTCTAAAGGTAATTTCTGCTTTGTGTGCACCAGGCATTTTCTCTGTACGAAGATGAAATCAGTGATTCCAAAGCACAACTGGCTGCCATCACCTTGATCATTGGTACTTTTGAGAGGATGAAGTGCTTCAGTGAAGAAAACCATGAACCCTTGAGGACTCAGTGTGCTCTTGCTGCATCCAAACTTCTGAAGAAGCCTGATCAGGGCCGAGCTGTGAGCACCTGTGCACATCTCTTCTGGTCTGGCAGAAACACAGACAAAAACGGAGAGGAGGTAAGATGGGAGGTCATTCCTGACCAGCAGTGTTACAGGAGAGAGGATCATTGATAGGGAATGGCTGCTGTGGTGGTGTGCCTTGGAGGTGACATAGGTAGAGTGCTTAGACACCTGACAGGAAATTTCTTTGTTTTGTTAAATGAAATGAATGGTAATGTATAGAGAGTTACATCCTGTGGTGAAGCCTCCACTTTGAGGATTTTGCAACATAACAAGTTTGTACCACTTCCTTTTAAAAATATACAAAATAAATATAAAACATTTAACATATAAATATATAAAACAATATATTTGTTTTAAAATATTGCTGTGTACTTTAAAAAGTGAAGAGGATTTAAATTTGTGTCCTTTTAAAATATGAAAGAGCCAATACTGAGTCTTCATTCAGTATTTTTGTGTATCACATTTGATAATCAGTGAGACAGATAAACAATCATAGCATGTTTCATGGAAAATCTTTAAAAAATCTCAACCATGGTTTGGCCAAACTGAAGGCACTGGTGCCATTTCTTCCCCAAAACAGGAAGCCTAGCAAAGTTGATAGCCTCAGAGGTGCAACTGAATACATACAAGTTCTCAGTGATATTTTGGAAGAAGCCAAAGACTCTGAGGATAGATTCCCCATAGAACTGAGTCACAGGTTCCCTCAAGTATGAAAAGTGAAAAGGCTGGCCCAGGGCTACCTTCTACAGACAAATAAATGCAGTTTTAAAAGTAAAAAAAAAATAAATAAAATATGAAAGAGCCATATTAGTGTGTTTATTTCTTTGTGTGAAATGAGACATTTGTAATTCATTTCTCTCTTTAATATTCTTTCTTTAATACTCCTCACTGCCTTTTTTCTAGCTGCATGGAGGCAAAAGGGTAATGGAATGCCTAAAGAAAGCTCTGAAAATAGCAAATCAGTGCATGGACCCCTCTCTACAAGTGCAACTTTTTATAGAAATCCTGAACAGATATATCTATTTTTATGAAAAGGAAAATGATGCGGTAAGTGAATAGTAAATTGTTAGTGAAATAAATATTTTCTTTTCCTATTCTTAGGTTTGACACATACAAAAGTTTATCATTTTGATACTTTCTCTTTTTGTTTACAAGGGTCAGAGTTTGGAGAATCCACTTAGCTGGTCTCTTTCATTCTCTAAAATTCTCTGTCTGTATGGATGGCATCTAAGAGAAGAGCTCACTATGTGCAAGAAAATTCTGATCTCTTTGCTTATGAATATTTTATAAAAATAGTTCAGTCGCTCAGTCATGTTCAGCTCTTTGCGATCCCATAGACTGCAGCATGCCAGGCTTCCCTGTCCATCTCCAACTCCTGGAGTTTACTCAGAACCCATGTCCCTTGAGTCGGTGATGCCATCCAACCATCTCATCCTCGGTCATCCCCTTCTCCTCCCACCTTCAATCTTTCCTAACATCAGGGTCTTTTCTAATGAGTCAATTCTTCGCATCAGGTGGCCAAAGTATTGGAGTTTCAGCTTCAGCATCAGTCCTTCCAATGCTTATTCAGGACCAGTTTCCTTTAGGATGGACTGGTTGGATCTCCTTGCAGCCCAAGCGACTCTAAAGAGTCTTCTCCAACACCACACTTCAAAAGCATCAATTCTTTGGCACTCAGTTTTCTTTATAGTCCATCACATCCGTACATGACTACTGGAAAAGCCATAGCTTTGACTAGACAGACCTTTGTTGGCAAAGTAATGTCTGTGCTTTTTAATATGCTGTCTAGGTTGGTCATAACTTTTCTTCCAAGGAGCAAGTGTCTTTTAATTTCATGGCTGCAGTCACCATCTGCAGTGATTTTGGAGCCCCCAAAATAAAGTCTGTCACTGTTTCCCCATCTATTTGCCATGAAGTGACGGGACCAGATGACATGATCTTAGTTTTCTGAATGTTGAGCTTTAGGCCAACTTTTGCACTCTCCTCTTTGACTTTCATCAAGAGGCTGTTCTTCTTCACTTTCTGCCATAAGGGTGGTGTCATCTGCATATCTGAGGTTATTGATATTTCTCCCAGCAGTCTTGATTCCAGCTTGTGCTTCCTCCAGCCCAGTGTTTCTCATGATGTACTCTGCATAGAAGTTAAATAAGCAGGGTGACAATATACAGCCTTGAGTTACTCCTTTCCCGATTTGGAACCAGTCACTCTCTGTTTAAAAAATAAAAAATAATTTATAAATGCTGAATAGTATTTATCACAAGTATAGAGTAATTCCCAAATAAAGGATTGATCAATATTTATAGGTTAAATAAAATTTTGCTTTTGTTCTTTTACTGGTTTATGAAGTTCTTTTTTTCCATTAAGTATTTTTTGTTTGTTTGTTGATGTTTTAGTTGAATAGCCAGTAGTTTTTCCTGAAGCCAGGGATCATGTTCTCACATCTCTTTTTTTTTTTTTTAATAATTATTCTGGTAACTTCTAAGGGTAACAAAAGCTCTTCAGGATGTTCATATTAAATTACATTATCTTTTATGGTACATACTTGATTGTGAAATTGTATGTATTCTTTTATAGGTCACTATTCAGGTTTTGAATCAGCTTATCCAAAAGATTCGAGAAGACCTCCCAAATCTTGAATCCAGTGAAGAAACAGAGCAGATTAACAAACATTTTCATAACACGCTGGAGCATTTGCGCTTGAGGCGGGAATCACCAGAATCTGAAGGGCCAATTTATGAGGGTCTCATCCTTTAAAAAGGAGTCAGGCTCACCATCCTCCTTTCCATGCACATCCAGTAAGGGTTTTATTATACTAGGCTTCCCTTCCATAGATTGTGCCTTTCAGAAATGCTGAGGTAGGTTTCCCGTTTCTTACCTGTGGTGTGTTTTACCCAGCACCTCCGGACACTCACCTTCAAGACCTTAATAAAATTATTCACTTCATAAGTGTTCAGGTCTGTCTGCTCATCCTAAGTAGCATGATTGATCTGCTATTTAAAATTCCTGTGATCTGTTTAAAAGAAACAAAAAAAAAGCCAAAAAACCCCCACTTATCTCTGTTACTAATGAAGTGCCCCTTCCGTTTTTTCTGTTTTGTTTCACTGTTGAGTGTATAATTTCCTTCATTCCTTGGAAGTACTAACCTGAAAGTATCTTTGTTCTGAAATTAATTTAGAGGAAAGGAATACTGTATGTGAAATTCAGCTTGGGCTTCTCCCAAAATGCAAGATCAGGCCATGTGATATTTTAGGCCATATTTTCCCTAAAATTAGAGAATATTAATGCATGTTCAAGGATTTTAAAGCACCATGGTCTAAACCAGAAGCTATATTTTGCATATTTTGACTCAGCCATCCATTAAGAACTTATGTTGTGTTCTGGACATATTTATCAAAATAATTTTGTTCTAAATAGTATAAAATAGAAAATTTGTGATCTATATAATTTATGTATAACCTTCATTGTTGTAAATTTAGGGGGAAATGCATCATACAGTTATGATTTTTTTTCACCAGTGAAACAATAAAGTTGCTATTAACAATTTTGGACCTTTTTCCTTTCATACTATCTATTTAAAATTTATTTATTTTTTAACCAAAGGAGAATTGCTTTATAGAATTTTGTTGTTTTCTGTCAAACATAGACATGAATCAGCCATAAGTGTACATATGTCCCCTCCTTCTTGAACCTCCCTCCCATCTGCCTCCCCCATCCCACCCCTCTAGGTTGATAGAGAGCCCCTGTGTGAGTTCCCTGAGACATACAGCAAATTCCCATTGGCTATCTATTTTGATTCATAAGAGAAACTAGTAGAGTGCATTTGCAGTTTAATGTACATTGTTGTTAAGGTAACCAGTGAGTGGGTGCTAGGTGCGTTTTATTTCCTGCAACAGTCAATTCTTCCCCAGCTGTACTATGCCACTCCAGGTAGCCTCCTTGAAATGGGTGAAGAGCTACCCTCCTGTGAAGAAAGCTAATGGTCTGTTACTGGTATTCTTTCATATATGAAAGCAAACATCTTGAACATCTCCCAGGACATATATACATCATACAGATAATTCACTTAACATCCATATGTGCAACAGCACTGTGTTGCACTGAACTTCCTCTTCCAGCTTTTAAGTACACACTGTAACTATGTGCTCATTCAGTATTTTTATTCTTGACCTATTAATTCAGTCTCCACTGTAGTTCCTGTAGGTGACACTGAGTCACAGTGGTTAAGAGCAGAGGCTTTGTCTGGAGTCAAGTGGCTTGGATTCAAGACCCAGTACCATTTAGCTAGCTTTTGTTTTAGGCAATGAACTTAACCTCTGTGGCCTCAGTTTCTTCACGTGTAAACTGGGACACTTGTACCACAGAGGTGGCATGACCCTATGTATTAATACATCAAGCTCATGTAAAGTTCTTAGAACAGTGTCCAACTTAAGCCCTCAGTTGTTGTATATCATTATTACTGGGTATAAAAATATCTGTATCCAAGCATGGAATAAAATTTACTGATTTTTCTGCCCTTGTATCTTTGACATTTGGGAAAAGTTCTGAGATGGTGAGAGAGAACTAGAGAATTAAAGGTTCTGTGAAGATTTAGGAGATGGGTATTTCCCCTCAGCTGCGCTACCGTTCTATAGACTTTTTCAGAGTAAATCACCGAAAGAGAACACCCACTCTTCACATGGGTCAAGGAAGAATGTTTAATACTGGTGATTTGGTGATTTTACCGTATTTGCAATGTACACAAAGCCTTAATTCAGGGTAAAGGAAACTTAATCTGCCGAGAGCCACCACGGGAGATCCCACCCATGACAAAGGTCTTGCAGAGAAGACCTGATAGGCAAAGGCGGATCAGGATTCAAGGGCTTCCTAGACCTGCTTGAGCATCTACCCCAAAACCAGAACCTGTCTGTCTTACTATTTTGTGCCTTTCACCAACTCTTCTGACATTAACGGGGCTATCCCCGACCACCTTTCTCTGGAGAAAATCAAACTTCGGGCTCTAGCTAATAAGTCTCTTGGACATGAAAGGAATATTTCAATTCAAACCCCCTCTGTTGGCATTCTAGCTTGCTTGGCAGGTTTATCCAGACTCTTGCAGCTATGCATATGATTGTTCACAGCCTCCCAACTGTGAGAGGCACGGGAAGCCTAAAAATATAGAGCCTTTTGAAGAGTTAAAAACTATTAGAAAAGTGCTGGTGTAGGATTACATTGCTGAGCCAATGCTTGCTGCTAAGTTCCCATATCTCTTATCCACTGTGCACCTGGGAGTGCATTAGTTAACATAGTTGGAATTTAAGAAAAACAAGCAGTAACCTTGGAATTAACCATATCAGACCTTTGAGCTAATTGGTTCTTTCTTTGTTGTAACTCACTGCACCTTTGCTCTGTGAGAAATGTAACTCTGTTCAATACTTTCTGAGGCTGACAGATTATAAATATTAAAAAAAAAAAAAAAAACACTTTGAGGGAAAATAAGTTTTCTGATTGAGCAGCCTTTATCAAAAGAGAGTCATAAAATGTCCACAGGCCTCCAAGGCCAGAAGATAATGTACACAACATTGTTTATGGGAAAGGTATGCAGAAAAAATCCTGGTTTCGATAAAGACAAAACAGATACAATGTTTGGGCTGACTCTGTATGACCTTGCATCTTTCATTTCCCTCTATGTACAAGTCAAGGTATAAAAGTCCCTTTTGAAAATAAAATGACGGACCAGGACCAATTCCACGAAAGCCCGGTTCCCCCATGTCTTTCTTTCTTTCTCTCTCTCACTCTCTTTTTCAGACTGATCCCTTGAAGCATAGATGTTCTCTGCGTTCACTTATCTGCCTGGGCTTCTAAGACCTGAACAGGAAGGCACACTGCATCATCACTCCCTTGGGAGACTGGGAGGGTGCCTGCAGCCTACGTGAACAGAGCAAGTCCCCTGTCTTGGGGCTTTATTGGCTTTCTGTGTAAACCAAGGAATATCAGCCTCTTTCTCTTCTCTATTTTCTTATCTGCAACATTCTTTCTTTATCTTTCTCTAAATCATTCATTCGCCAATGCCGTCACACTTCAGATACCCTGGATCCAACTGGGGCAAGACCCTGGTAATCTCCAACGGAGGACCCAAGCAATACATACTCTGAGCTTCTGGAAATTTAGAAAATGCCACTTTAGGCCATGTTGGTACTTGGGAAATGATTTTGGTTAAACACTCTGAATATAAGAAACAGTACTAGGGATAGGAGGCAAGGATGAACAGTGACAAAGGGAGTGTATCTTATCTAGCTGTACTTCAGTCACTTGAAGACATTAAAAAAATAATAATAGATGTAAAAAACCCAGGCCACTCTCCACACCAATGAAATATATAAATCTTTTTTTTTTTAAGCTTCCCAAGTGGTTTCAGACTGCAGCTGAAACTAAAACATTGTGTGGAGCTCACAGAGTCTACTTCTGAGAAGAGGCCAAAACTTGCTATTTTCTAATCAAAACTGAACATAGATTACTTGTACAAAAGATGAATCATAATGAAAGGAATCAAAGGAAAGTTATTCTTTTCACTTCCATTTTTTTCCCTCTGTCTCACTTAAGATTAGTCTCTGCCCCTGCTGATTAATTTCTTTGGGTCTTATTCCCAGGTACATAATGCTGGCAAGAAACCTTAGTTTTTACATATCTTACAAGAGGGTGACAACCAAACGAACTAGTAGTTCAAAGTCCATAGGGCTTTCAACCTCCCAATTTTCTGATAAGAGAAATGACTCAGAGAGGTGCTGTGATGCTCTGTGGACACACAATGTGTGAGTGGCTAAATTGAGAGTGGAACCAGGTCTTCTGACTCCTGAGCCAGCATAAAAGGTACTCCTATGAGTGGTCACTAGTGATTGCTCAAGAAAACCCTGTCCTGCAGCTGTCAGGCCTGGAAACACAGAGATAATACCTTATTCAGAAGCAGAGACCCTTCCCACCCAGCACTGTCCTGAGGGAGACAGCCATGTACTCTTACTAGGGAAGGCAAGAAAACACTTGGCACCCACAGCACATTTCCACTGGGCTGGAATTTGAATCTTATCTCTAGCTGAGGTTATGTTTACATTAACCAGAAATTAGATCTAGTGCTGTCCAGATCAGGCACTGGGAATACATCAAACAAGACAGGCCTCTGCCCCCTTAGAACTTGGTTTCTAAGAGGAGGCACACACACAGATCCAGAATACAGTGTCAAGTGGTGGTAAGCATGAGTATAGCAGGGAAGAGGCGCTGGAGAGGGCCAGGGCTGTTCAGTGACATGGGTGACACAAGGAAGGCCTCGTGGAGGGGATAACAATTGAACAGAGGCCTGGAGAAACTCAGGGTGAGCCTATACATAGAACACTGGGTGGAGAGATGAAGGCACCTTAATAGGACTTGAGATTTGCATCCCAATCTGAACCATATCCTCCTTCATCCAGCCTTCTCATGGTGAAGGGACTTGCGGAACGCAGTGAAGCCATGGGCCATCCAAGATGGACAGGTCATAGTGGAGGGTCCTGACAACATGTAAGAAGGCAAGGGGATTGTCTATGGAGGCTTTCCAAATATCTGAGAAAAAGAAGAGAACTGAAAGGCAAGGGAGAAAGGAAAAGATTTACCCAACTGAATGCAGGGTTCCAGAGAGTAGCAAGGAGAGATAACAAAGCCTTCTTAAGTGAACAATGCAAAGAAATAGAGGAGTACAATAAAATGGGAAGATAAGTGTTCCCCTCAAGAAAATTGGAGAAATCAAAGGACCATTTCATGCAAAGATGAGCACAATAAAGGACAGAAAATGCAAGGACCTAACAGAAGCAGAGAGATAAAAAGAGCAAGAATACACAGAAGAACTATACAAAAAAGGTACTTACTTGCTGGCTCAGATGGTAAAGAATCTGCCTTCAATTCAGGAGATGTGGGTTTGATCCCTGGGTTGGGAAGATCCCCTGGAGAAGGAAATGCTACTCACTCCAGTATTCTTGCCTGGAGAATTCCATGGACAGAGCAGCCTGGCACGCTGCAATCTATGGGGTTGCAGACAGTTAGATATGACTGAGCAACTAATACTCAGTTCAGTTCAGTCGCTCAGTCATTTCCGATTCTGCAACCCCATGAATCACAGCACGCCAGGCCTCCTTGTCCATCACCAACTCCTGGAATTCACTCAAACTCATGTCCATCAAGTCGGTGATGCCATCCTATACAAAAAAGATCTTAATGAACTAGATAACCATGATGGTGTGATCACTCACCTAAAACCAGACATCCTGGAGTGTGAAGTCAAATGGGCCTTAGGAAGCATTACTACAAGCAAAGCTAGTGGAGGTAACGGAATTCCAGCTGAACTATTGAAAATCCTAAAAGATGATGCTGTGAAAGTGCTGCACTCAATATATCAGAAGATTTGGAAAACAGCGGTGGCCACAGGACTAGAAAAGGTTAGTTTTCATTCTGTCATCCGAGTGTATGTTCCTCGGTTCTTTGTCTCGTCACAACAAAGATTTGGAGCAACAGACTTTAAAGCCCTCGGCGTGTCACAGCTCTTGGGTCTTGGACAAACCGTGTTATAGCTCTTAGGCATATCAGTGTTACAGCTCTATTTTATTTAGAAGATAGCTGGAGAATCCATCCTCAAAGCGTGAGGGCATGCCAACCCAAAGATTTGAAGGGAAGAGGGTGGAGGAGCACGTGGGAGAGGGGGGGAGAGAGAGGGAGAGAGAGAGAGAGAGCGCCCACACGTGGGAGAGGAAGAGGGAGAGAAAGCGCTTTGGCTCCTCCTTATATATGTTTTCTTCCACCTGGGCCTGCCCTGTGCAAATTGGGCTTAGCCAGGAGTGCTGTTTGTTTTACTGAAGTCTTCACTCTGGTCCTCGGACCTTCTTTTGTTCTATTTTCGCGGGCTTTTCGCTTCCTTGTCTTTTAGCCACCGCCTTTTTGGACTCCTTTTCCCTATTCTACCTACCTAACAATTTCAATGCCAAAGAATATTCAGACTACTGTACAGTTGCGCTCATTTCACATGCTAGCAAGTTAATGCTCAAAATCCTTCAAGTTAGGCTTCAGCATTACATGAACCAAGAACTTCCAGATGTACAAGCTGGATTTAGAAAAAGCAGAGGAACAAGAGATCAAATTGCCAACATTCATTGAATCATAGAGAAGCAAGGGAATTCCAGAAAGACATCTGTTTCTGCTTCATTGACTATGCTAAAGCTTTGTGTGGATCACAATGAACTGGAAAATTCTTAAAGATATAGGAATACCAGACCACCATACTCGTCTGCAGAGAAACCTGTATATAAGTCAAGAAGCAGTACTTAAAACCTTAAATGGAACAACTGACTGGTTCAAAATTGGGAAAGGAGTATGTCAAGTCTATATATTGTCACTCTGTTTATTTAACTTATATGCAGAGTACATTGTGTGAAATGCCAGGCTGGATGAATCACAGACTGGAATCAAGATTGCTGGGAGAAATACCAACTTTAAATATGAAGATGATACCACTTTAATGGCAGAAAGAGAAGAGGAACTAAAGAGCCTCTTGGTGTGAGAGAAGAGAGTGAAAAAGCTGGCTTAAGACTCAACATTCAAAAAACCAAGATCATGGCATTTGGTCCCATCACTTCATGGGAAATAGAAGGGAAAAAATGGACGGAGGAGCCTGGTGGGCTACAGTCCATGGGGTCGCTAAGAGTCGGACATGACTGAGAGACTTCACTTTCACTTTTCACTTTCATGCATTGGAGAAGGAAATGGCAACCCACTCCAGTGTTCCTGCCTGGAGAATCCCAGGGACGGGGGAGCCTGATGGGCTGCCGTTTCTGGGGTCGCAAAGAGTCGGACACGACTGAAGCGTCTTAGCAGCAGCAGCAGCAGTGACATTTTATTTTCCTGCGCTCCAAAATCACTGCTCATGGTGACTGCAGCCATGAAATTAAAAGACCCTTGCTCTTTGAAGAAAAGCTATGAAAAACCTAGGCAGCACATTAAAAAGCAGTGACATTACTTTGCTGACAAAGGTCCATATAATCAAAGCTATGGTTTTTCCAGTAGTCATGTATGAATGTGAGAGTTGGACCAGGAAGAAGGCCGAGTGTCAACGAATTGACGCTTTCCAACTGTGGTGCTGGGGAAGACTCTTGAAGGTCCCTTGGACTACAAGGAGATCCAACCAGTCCATCCTAAAGGAAATCATCCCTGGATATTCACTGGAAGGACTGATGCTGAAGCTGAAGCTCCAATAATTTGGTCAGATGATGCAAAAAGCTGACTCAGAAAAGACCCTGATGCTGGGAAAGATTGAAGGCAAAAGGAGAAGGGGACAGCAGAGGATGAGATAGGTAGATAGCATCACCGACTTAGTGGATATGAATGAACAGTCTCTGGGAGATAATGAAGGACAGGCATGCTGCAATCCATGCAGTTGCAAAGAGGACTTAGCAACTGGACAGGACTTAGTGACTGGACAAGACTTAGTGACTGAACAACAACAATCCTAGGCCATCCTAGACCATCTTGTCTCCAGCTGACCTGCCTGCTGACCACAGATGCATGAGAAAGCTCATCAACAATCAGTCAGACTGAATCAGACCAGAAGAACTGTGCAGCTGACCTCTTTACATCACTAAGTTTTAGGATAGTTTGTTTCATAGTAATAGATATTGATACCCATCCATTCAATGAAATATCTTGGAGCAATTTGAAAGAATGAAGGGAACATATCATATTGGTACAGTGACATGGAAAGCTTGCTGACACTAATTAATATTAAAAAAAAAAAAAAAAACAAAGTGTGAAGACTCTTGAGAGTCCCTTGGACTGCAAGGAGATCCAACCAGTCCATTCTAAAGGAGATCAGCCCTGGGTGTTCTTTGGAAGGAATGATGCTAAAGTTGAAACTCCAGTACTTTGGCCACCTCATGCAAAGAGCTGACTCATTGGAAAAGACTCTGATGCTGGGAGGGGTTGGGGGCAGGAGGAGAAGGGGACAACAGAGGATGAGATGGCTGGATGGCATCACTGACTCGATGGATGTGAGTTTGAGTGAACTCCAGGAGATGGTGATGGACAGGGAGGCCTGGCATGCTGCAATTCATGGGGTTTCGAGGAGTTGGACACGACTGAGCGACTGAACTGAACTGACTGAATTCTACAAGCTAACCTATAGCCATCTAACAATTTCCCCCATTTCTGCATGCTAGCCTTTGTTGATTTCTATTGTAGCCAGATAACTCTATACATTGATGTCCTTGTTAAAATAAGTTTTAAAACGCCCAAGTTAAACAGGTTTATTTCAGGATTGTTGGTGAATCCTTCAGAACGGATAGTGTATGCAGCTGCCCTTTGTTATTTGACATTAATACCCCCTTTCCACTGAGACAGTCAATTCCTAAGCAGGTTGATAAGAAGTCCGAGGGTCTCGGAGGAGATAGGGGTCTGGAATTCTCAAGGAGGAAAGGACAAACATCCTTTTTTTCTCTTCATTCCTTAGTCTTAGTCACATAAACTGTTTTTTTTTTAAGCCCAGAACTGATGATTACACAACAAACAACGCAGTTTAAATTCTGTACTAAAGATTATAAAATAACAATATATCCTGCTTGAGGACAGTTTCTCCTTCCTGAAAACCTGCTGGCTAATCCTGTTATCTTAAAATGTAAATTATGGGAGTGGGTCTAGTAAGATCTTTACAACCTTGAGACATTCTTTTGATTTATTGTAATAAATATAACTCCCTAGCTAACACTACAGAGAAGGCAATGGCACCCCACTCCAGTACTCTTGCCTGGAAAATCCCATGGGTGGAGGAGCCTGGTGGGCTGCAGTTCATGGGGTCGCTAAGAGTCAGACACGACTGAGCGACTTCACTTTCACTTCTCACTTTCATGCATTGGAGAAGGAAATGGCAACCCACTCCAGTGTTCTTGCCTGGAGAATCCCAGGGACGGGGGAGCCTGGTGGGCTCTGTGCGACCCTGTAGATAGTCTATGGGGTCACACAGAGTCAGACACGACTGAAGCAACTTAGCAGCAGCAGCAGCAGCAGCTAACACTAGCAAGGGGGACACTTTCCATCCCCCTTTGGATGTCTATGTCAGAAGCTTTCTCTGTCCTTTTTTATACTTTAATAAAACTCTTGAGTGATCAAGACTGGTCCCTGGTCCCGAAGTTAAATCTTCTTCTTCAGAGATCATGAATTGGACACCGTTCACCACCTTGCCTTAACATCCCTAGAGAGTAATGGTGCATACAATACACTTTGGGAAATGCTGTCCTGTTTGTTCTTGTGATAACTAGCTCTGTGGATTCTGCCATGTTTCTCTGCCACTTTGCTGGAAGGCTTTCTGATTTGTGTATTGTGCTGTGTAATGTGTCTTATTCTTGTCAAATTCATTCCCCAAAACCCATTATAATAAAAGTAAGTAGCAAATAGTCTCTGCTTTAAAAAACATTCCCCTGACTTTCCCCATCAATATCAGCCTTTATGTGCACACACAATTGTTACTTTTTCCAATGTGTGCATATCAGGTCAAAGTGATCTATTTCAGAAAATTGGACTTACTTAAAAAATTTTGCAACCAAAGATGGATAAGCTCTATACAGTCAACAAAAACAAGACCGGGAGCTGACTGTGACTCAGATCATGAACTCCTTATTACCAAATTCAGACTCAAATTGAAGAAAGTAGGGAAAACTGCTAGACCATTCAGGTATGGCCTAAATCAAATCCCTTATGATTATACAGTGGAAGTGAGAAATAGATTTAAGGGCCTAGATCTGATAGATAGAGTGTCTGATGAACTATGGAATGAGGTTCGTGACATTGTACAGGAGACAGGGATCAAGACCATCCCCATGGAAAAGAAATGCAAAAAAGCAAAATGGCTGTCTGGGGAGGCCTTGCAAATAGCTGTGAAAAGAAGAGAAGCAAAAAGCAAAGGAAAAAGGAAAGATATAAGCATCTGAATGCAGAGTTCCAAAGAATAGCAAGAAGAGATAAGAAAGCCTTCTTCAGCGATCAGTGCAAAGAAATAGAGGAAAAGAACAGAATGGGAAAGACTAGAGATCTCTTCAAGAAAATTAGAGATATCAAGGGAACATTTCATGCAAAGATGGGCTCGATAAAGGACAGAAATGGTATGGACCTAACAGAAGCAGAAGATATTAAGAAGAGGTGGCAAGAATACACAGAAGAACTGTACAAAAAAGATCTTCATGACCCAGATAATCACGATGGTGTGATCACTCACCTAGAGCCAGACATCCTGGAATGTGAAGTCAAGTGGGCCTTAGGAAGCATCACTACGAACAAAGTTCATGGAGGTGATGGAATTCCAGTTGAGCTGTTTCGAATCCTGAAAGATGATGCTGTGAAAGTGCTGCACTCAATATGCCAGCACATTTGGAAAACTCAGCAGTGGCCACAGGACTGGAAAAGGTCAGTTTTCATTCCAATTCCAAAGAAAGGCAATGCCAAAGAATGCTCAAACTACCACACAATTGCACTCATCTCACACACTAGTAAAGTAATGCTCAAAATTTTCACAGCTGGACTATGAAGAAAGCTGAGTGCCGAAGAACTGATGCTTTTGAATTGTGGTGTTGGAGAAGACTCTTGACAGTCCCTTGGATTGCAAGGAGATCCAACCAGTCCATCCTAAAGGAGACCAGTCCTGGGTGTTCATTGGAAGATCTGATGCTGAAGCTGAAACTCCAAACTTTGGCCATCTCACGAGAAGAGTTGACTCAATGGAAAAGACCCTGATGCTGGGAGGGATTGGGGGCAGGAGGAGAAGGGGAAAACAGAGGATGAGATGGCCGGATGGCATCACCAACTCGATGGACATGAGTTTGGGGAAACTCTGGGAGTTGGTGATGGACAGGGAGGCCTGGTGGGCTGCGATTCATGGAGTCGCAAAGAGTCGGACACAAATGAGCGACTGAAGTGATCTGAACTGAAGGATTAATGATATTGAGCATTTTGTCCTGTGTTTAATAGCCACATTTTCTTTCTCGAATTGTATATTTAAATCTTTTGCCCATTTAAAAATTGGACTCTTTTGTATTCTTTTTATTTAGTTGTATTTGTTCCTTGTATATTCTGGATTTAAGTCTTTTGTCAGATGAATTATTTGTAAATATTTAGAAGCCAGAAATTTAAATCAAGAAGATAATGGTACTACTTATTTCTTCATTCCCAGGGTGGGCCTTGACATACCTGGACTGGTTCAAATCTGCCTTTGAACCCTCTTCTCTCATGGAGTTATGTCCTACTAAGCTGTGCTCCTCTATTTCTCAGAACTAGGTCCTTACCTTAGTTTCTTTGGCTGCAAACAACAAAAAACAACTCTGGCTAAATTAAGCAAAAGGACGTTTGTTGGAGGGACTTCTGGAGCTGTTGACCAAGCCTCGCTTAGGCCACATGCCCTCTCCCAGCTGTGCCAGGCTCGGTCACTTTGCTTTCTATAGTGAGGGGTAGGATCCTTGATTTACTCTCCCACCAAGACACCACACAGTGGAGGAAAGATCAGTCCCCAAAAGGAAATCAGGACATTAATTCACTAACTGTTTTTCTTGCTCTGACTTTTTTTTACTATATTATGCTGGTTTTCTTTGGCATCCTTAATCAGGCAGTCAGAGCTCATTTCCATGGAAGAAGGTGGGATTACTATAGAGAGGACATTGAGCAGATGAGTGGCGAGGGACAGACTTCTCTCTGTCTCTTCATTCTTAAGAAATGTTTTCCAAGAAACACCAGATCTATCTTAAATAAACTACCAGCTCTCCCTCTGTGTGTGTGTCAGCATCTGCCCCTGGAGAATAGCCTGTAACCAATTGCTCTCAGAAGCCCAAAACCCTCTGTCCAATTTCTCTGTGGGACCTCATGTCCTCTCTGCTTCCTTGCCTGAAAATGCACCACACTTAAAATTTGAAAGTTTGTAGTCTATTGAATAACAACGAATAATTTAAAAAAGACTTAGCATTTTTGCCTTGTTGAAGCCTAGTAGAACATGGGCTACGAGCAGCTCTACTAGAGCCGTGTGAGAAAATGTGGCCAGCGTTTTCGCTCTTGACGGGTCTGCTCAAATCAGCACCGTCTAATTCAGAAATACAGCCTTAATATGTGCAGCCAGTGTTTACAGCAGTACTTGAAGGACATCAGCTTCATTAAGTTGGGCTAAATGAACTTCCTTGAATGGGTCATTCAAGACATCTGCCTTATGCAGAAACAATGCTCTTTGTATATAAAATGAAAATTTAAAAACTTAAAAAAAAGACTTAGCATGTGGCCTGGCACATAGTATATATTCAATATATGGTAGCTTATTAGTATTGTTATTATGGGATGAGAAAGGCCTAATCCAACTTGGAGTCAAATATGTAAATCAAAGGCAATTATGACACAAGAATGTTGTTAAGACAAATATTATGGAGGGTTTTTGCTGTTTTCAAAGGGCAATTGCACATATACACGTTGGCTTTTGAGGGGCATGTCATCTTTTTTAATGACTATTCTAGATGTCTAGAGTGTTATTTTGAGCGACCTCTGCCCATCACATTGGAATGAATGGCAACTGCCTGATTGAGAATACAGAAGAAAAGCAGCATAATACAGCATAAAAGTCAGAGCAAACTGTAGTGGGGCTGAGAAGATTGCAATTTAATGGGGCTCAATTATTTGATTACAATAGACCTTTCAGTTGCCATAGAAACAAAACCACTGCTCTGAAAAAAGACACTGATGGGACCAGGCAGGCACACATCTTTAAAAAAAAAAAAAAAAAGCTAAATTAAATGGTGCACAGAATGGCAGTGAATGCTCCTGAAATTACTTTATCTGGGTGGATAAATGAGGAAAGCACAGAGGTAACAGGTAGTGTAAAATGTTGACACAATGCAGGCTGATCAAAGCAGTCTCCAAATCGCAAAGCAAAATCAATATTTGAATCTTGGGCTCTTCTCTGTGACAAGACTCCAGATGATGGTTTCCTATAGGATTGTAGATGAGTGAGCCATACTGGGGGCTGGGGATAGGGGATAGTCAAAACAGGAGTCTGGATGACATAGTGGGATAGGGAGTGAAGGAGGCAGACAGACACAGGTTGAGACCTTATTGTCAGTACAGTAAGTATCTTGAACAACATAGATTTAAATTGTGCAGGTCCACATATAGGCAGACTTTTTTCTATTGTAAATAACACTGCAGAACTGACAAACTGTAGTGAGAACCTTGAAGAAGTGCATAGCCAGAAATTCTAACTTCAGGGATCTCTCTACTGGGATTTTCAATACAGAGCCATTTACATTTGCAAAAACTTGAAGGAAAAAATCCTCTTATGATACCAATGAAAATTTACAGGTACTTACTCTGGGTACAGGCAGCTTTTGGCAGGAAAGAGCTCTTTAACAGGAAAGAGCTATCTGCAGGAGGCTCCTTTTTGTCTTACAATAACTTTAGCAAAGCTACATTGTAATTAACCTTAAACCAGGTGCCCTCATCTTCTACTTATCTCAAGCCAAAGCACAACTTTGAAATCTTTCGATCACACAGTGCTTAGCGTAACATGTTGGTTCTTTCCATAGACCAAAGAAGTAAAAATGAGGAATAAGTAATTAACAGATGACCAGATCTCTTCCTTAGCTTCCTCTTCGGCAATCTTGTGAACAAACTGTGAACAAGATAGCATCTAAAGATCAGAAGGCGTCAACAAGTGTGCACACAGTAGGAGACAGTGATGAACCCGATTCTCTATTTCAGTGATTAGGGGCTTCCCTTGTAGCTCAGTTGGTAAAGAATCTACCTGCAATGCAGGAATCCGCCTGTGATGCAGGAGACCCTGGTTCAGTTCCTGGGTCCAGAAGATCCCCTGGAGAAGGAAATAGCAACCCATTCCAGTATTCTTGCCTGGAAAATCCCGTGGACAGAGGAGCCCTGTGGGCTACAGTCCATGGGGTTGCAAGAGTTGGACACAACTTAGTGACTAAACCACCACCACATCTCAATGATTAACAGATTATTGAGATCCATAATTAAAGAGATTGCTTCCTCCTTTCCCTTTAAGAACTTTCATGACCAAGCAGAATCTTCAGAGTTGGTTTGGAGGGCATGAATCCACCTTCTCCCCAATTTGCTGGCTTTTCTGACTAAATCAACATTTCTTTCTACCAACATTTGCTTTTCAAGTGTTGGTTTTCAGGCAGCAATCAGCAGACCTGAGGTCAGTAACATAGATATCCTTGTGCCAAGAGCATTACCTGTGTCCTCTTATTTAATTCTCCTGACAACTTAGTAGGAAGGTATTATTGTTATCTCCACGTACAGATGGGGAATCTGAAACCAGAGGGGAATAAGCAATATGGCTAGTGTTAAAAAGAAAATGGTAGGATTTGAACCCAGGTCCTTCTTAGTAGAGACTCTCAGCCCTTAACCATTGGCATTAATGAATTAGATTGTCATTATAAGGTAGAATATTCTATAGACACTGAAATTATAAGAATTTTAGGGACATAGGAAAATATTTCTTATAAGTAAGAAAAGCATGTCATAAACTTTATATATTGCATAATTTCAACCATGTTATTTTTATAAATTTGCAATCAAAAATGACACTAAGAAAATTATTCTATACTGTCAAGTGTTTTGGGTTTTTTTAAGTTTATCAACTCTGTGCAGATCTGAGGCTGTGAGTATGGTATTATCAGAATATTTTATTGCACTGTTAACTTCTTCAGACCAGACAAAACCCACACAGAGCCAGAGAAATGTCCAGAGAAAAAGAGATTTTCAAAAGGTGGTGGATCAGAGATTGGACTAACTACCAGGACTATTTTAAGATGGAATGATGGTCACTAGTTAGGGGAACAGAAAGGGGAGGCTCTGTAGCCTGGGCTGAACCTTTCTATCAGGTCCCTAGGGCCCTCACAGCACCTTTCCTGATTCCCTCCCCTCCTCCTCCTCTTTCCCCTTCCCCTCTTTTCTTCTTTGTCCTCTTCTTCTTCCACTCACTTCTTTCTCCTTCTCTGACCAGCGGCTATCAGGCACTGAAATCAGTCAATAATTGTGAAATGGTCATCTAACAGAATGGGCATCCAAGTTTTTCCTTCTTCAGAGTACCTCTTTCCTCTTTCTGGTAACTGTGGGACCCTGAATTTTCTTAGCAAACCATCTCTACAGGAGCTGGTAAAGCTGTCAATCAAGGTGCCTGCCCTCCCCCAGCCAGAGGGTGGGCAGTGCCTGAGCTTGGCTAGGGGAAGTCTAGTAGGAATCTGAATCTTGAGCAGATGACATACAGATAGAATACTGGGAAGCAGATCATCCCGGAGAAGGCACTTCAGAGACCACTCCCTCAAAAGCCAGCGATAGACGCTGGTCTTCCCTGGGACCTATCCTTCTAAAGCCTCGTCCTTTTGCTTTTTATTCCATTCCATAAGCTACCCCAGATGCTTCCAAGTTTTATTTCTCTTGTTGCTGAGTTTTGCTTCCGTTGGCCAGTCTGCTTCTGTTGCTCACCACCACATGGCAACAGAGGCTGGCTCTGTGGCTGCGTATACAGGGTCTCAGTAATTTGGTTCAGACACGCAAAGGAGAATCGAACATCATCTCCTCCTCGCTTCATTCTAGATCTCGTAGCCTGGACTTAATGGGCCTCGTTTCTAAACTGAGGAAAAGGTTGAGATTTTGGCTCCCTATTGTTCAATCACTGAGTGATCTTGTTCTCTCCTCTTGAATTTTTTAATTCGAAAAATTTGAACCAAGGCCAGATTAAGGTGTAGGCTGTCGAGGCAGCTGCAAACCTGAAGGGGAGTTACATCATCATTTGGAAATGTGAAACCAGAGAGCTCAAGTCCGGCCAGGAGCAACTCTACAGAACTGGTGGGAACCTAGTGGGTCTGCGCCACTGAGGGCAACATTGCCCTCTGGGGATGATTAAAACACTCCACTTTTTCTTTTTGGTATTTTTGAGACACACACTTTTTTTTTTTTAAGTCAGATGAAGTTTTTTAAAAAGAAAATTTTTTTTAATTTTTTAAATTAAGAGAGTATGGTAATAGATTTATAGTAGATTGGAAAATACAGAACAAAATTGCATGTAGTTCCACCATATATTACAATTAATTATTTTTAAGTAGATAAATTAACACTTTTTAGTTGAAGTTTCAGTATAAATCTCTCAAAAATTAACTGAATGAATAGACAGAAAAGTAGAAGGATACACTAGACCTGAAAAGCCCTTAATTCAACATGATTAAGATTTATACAATTTTCACACAAAGCAGGGCACAAATTCTATTCAAGTTCCCATAGAGGAAGATGGCAGAGGATTAGGATGAGGAGATTACTTTCTCCCTCACAAATTCCTCAAAAAAACATTTCAATGCTGAGCAAACTCCACAAAACAACTTCTGAATGCTGGCAGAGGACATCAAGCACCCAGAAAAGCAGATCATTGCCTTCAAAAACAGGTAGGGAAAAAATATAAAAGACGAAAAAAGAGACAAAGGAGGTGGTGAGGGAGCTCCGTCTCGCATAGGGAAGGCCGACCCGGGAAAGGAACTTTAAGAAGAGAGGTTTCCAAACACCAGGAAAC
>SJYQ01095331.1:0-81183 GCA_006410935.1 Redunca redunca
CCGGGGCCCTTGGGAGGCCGTCCCACCTGTCGGACCCTTTCCACAGGTGGGAGCCGGCTTGGCCTGGCGGTGGCCGCGGAGGGAGGGCAGGAAGGGCCCTGTGACCAAGGAGAGGGGAATGTCTTGCGTTTATAATCCTCGCTTGAACTTTCCAAAATGCGAAAACTTTGGGAAACAAATGCCACTGAAAGTGGCTAGGCATTCTTTCCCCAAGAGTTTGATTCTGCCTACCTGCCTTGCGGGTTTCTTGGTGTCGGAGGCAGCGGGCTTCCTTCGGGGACAGCGAGACTTCCTTAAGCAGGTTAAGCGGTGGGAATGGGACTCGTTTTTAAAAACCCCAGATGGGACAGCGGTGAAGCTGTTCCTAAACTTTAAACGAAAGACTCTCCTCGTGGGAGATCACCGCGGGGCTGTCCGAAACGTCTTTTCATCTTTTTTTCTTTTTTCTGTGTAGAGAAGAGCCTGGTTTACATTTATTTAACGATTTCAGGCCTTCTCTCAGGCTGTGGACTCAGACACCTTGGCTAGGAGGACATTTTGTGGACAAACTCGGCTTTTTTTCCCCCCTTCTGGTTGGAAGAACCTAATTTAGGTGGTTTTTTTTTTTTTTTTAATGTATTGTTCAGGATGTGGGCATGGCACACTGGAGCAGGTTCTATTTAATGACCTCCACTTTGTACTGTTTAATATGGTGTATCAGGTACTACGTGTTCAGGTGAAGAATGAATGTGTGTGTCCCTGAGTGCCATAGCGTGAACTCTTTGGAGGTTATGCATTTTAGGTAATACTAGTCTGTGCTCTTGGGGTAGGCAACAAGAATTTGGAAATAGCTGAAGAAGTAGGAGGCCATTTTTTTTCAAATTCAAGTTCTTTTTTTTTTTTTAAAGGAAAATTTGTATACACTCCACAAAAGTCATGTAAGTGAAGTTTTCCTTCCAATTGAGGGAAAAAGAAATCCACTTTCTCAACAGGTGTCAGGTTTTGAACTTGAACATTTCATCTTGGATTGGTTAATTGGTGCCTGGCATCTGTTCACAAAAAAGAGTGTAAAGAGAATGACCAAAATGTATGACATGGAAACCAGTCATTTCATATCATTGTGTATCTGGTTTTCTTTGCTACCTCTTTTCGTTTACTGTTCTGTCACCGGATTCTAGTGTTTCAGTTATTGAATAACTTTGGCTAAGGAACCAAAAATAACTGTAGTTATTCACCAAAATTAACTGTAGTATTTAACTGGGACTATAGTTTCAGTTCATGTAAATATTTCCAAGTTGTATTTAGAATCCAGAATTCCCAGAGTTCTTGGTAAAAGAGTTCAGACCCTTATCAAAAGGTTATGTTTGCGTATAACAGCTCTTTAGGGAAAAGGTCAGAATTTCACTCCCAGAATTACCTACCAGTAAAAATTTTGATCCCCAAACATAGTGGGGATCGTTATTTTTTAAAATCTTGTTTTCCTTTAATTAACCTGTGGCTGTGCTGGGCCTTCGTGGCTGAGCTCGAGCTTCTCATTGCAGTGGCTTCTTGTTGCGGAGCGCTGGCTCGGGAGTGGTGGCACACGGGCTTAGCTGCTCGTGGCACGTGGGATCTTCTCAGACCAGGATCGAACCCGTGTTCCCTGCATCGGCAGGTGGACTCTTATCCACCGCACCAGCAAGGAATCCAGGAATTATTATTCTGAAGTTCTAAATGCAGCGTTCACGGTTAAACTAGGCTGCAGTGATGTTGCATGCAGAATGTAGTGGCTGTAAAGTTAGACAAACCCGAGTGCTTTCCGGTCCCTTGGTAGCTGTGTCCTCGGAGTCTTTGACACTCTGTTTCCTGATCTGTGAAATGAGGACAGCTGACACACTCACGTGTGTGAAGAGACCTGGCACATCACGTTAGATAGTAATGTAAATTCTCCTTGCCGTCCCATCCCCCAGAAGGTGGTTTTTACTCGTAAGTCATCATTTTTAAATGCTATACAATGCCTGGGCAGGGGATAGTTTTTTGATGCTGTTTCTTTTTGATTGATGAAGTCACTAGTGCAGTGGGGACAATATTGTGAGTCCCCTTCAGTGTGTGTCTTCGCCAGACATCCACAAGCCAAGACTCTAGGCTACCGGACCTAAAATGCAGCTACATCGGTGTTTCTGAGCACCCGAGCCTGTCTTGTTAATCCAGAAGGTGCTGTATTCAGTCAGTGAGTCTCCTCCTCCTTCCTGGACCTGGATCTTGTGCCTGGTGTTGGTTTGTGGTGCATCGTTGCTGTCACCTCTTTGCTGCCCTGTGGTCCTCATTGTGCCACGTTTGGGTGTCACTTCTCTCAAGTACCAAAGAGATCTGTGGAATACGAGGCAGGGCACTTTCTTCAGGGTACGTTAGCATATGCGATCTCTTTTATTGAGCTGATGTTTGGGTTTTAGAGGGGACTAAACAAGGTCCTGGAGAAGTGTCCACAAAAACACACTGAGGCGTTAAGTCTTACCTAGAAATGGCCTTGCTTCTCATTTATTCTGATACTTATTACCTGCATGAATTATCCTCATAGGAGGTCTCAAGTATTTATGCAATGGAGGAGAGTGTTTCCTGAAGCTCAGGTTCAAGACTGCTGATCGTGAAATTAGACTGTAGTGCACATTCGTCTGTTTCTTTAACATGCATGCCCACGTGGCTCTCCACAGTGATACAACTTCTAAAATCACAAGAGAAAATGTGTATGAGAGTGATTCTTGAGAAAGTTTGATGGTAAACCATATTCCTGAATATAAAGCAACATAAAGGTTTCCTCCTGTCTGAGCCGAATAGTACCACCTGCATGGGCCTCTTGGGAATCTAGTTTTTTGCCTACCTTTGATGGCAACTCTGTTTTCCAGGTTGGATACTCATAGGATAACTATTTCATTTTCATTGGAAACCTCTTTGGTTGGGGGAATCCACAGTTTAATACTGTGTGTGTTTTATCATGATCAAATGTTTTCCCTAAAGAGATGATACAGGGGAGAAAAGCCTAATGTATCATTTTGATGGATTCCGTTTTTATTATGCACGCATAACTCAGGGCCCGTAACCTAGCAATATGATTAGAGTGTGATGCTGGCTTAAAAAACAGGGACAGTGAATCATAGTCTGTGAATAATAAACCTGCTGGTTGGCTGTATTTCTCAGGGGCTGGGGATTTTTTTTTCCCCCTTATTTTATCTTTACCTATATTCCATGTTTGGTTTCAGAGTTTGCTGCCTCAAAGCAACAAGTGCTTAGAGATATTTAAATGAGTGAGTGCACCAGAACACATGTGGACTGGGAAAAGTAGAACTTGAGACCCGCCCTCCCCTCAAACACCAAACAAAGTCCCAAGGTCCTTGCGTACATAACTTTAAAAATTTTTCACTTTTACACAGGCTCTGCCTCACTTCTGATTATCTTATGATCTCTGTTCACGTACAAACACACAGCAAGTCCAACAGTATAAAAGAGGGTTTTGTATTTTTGTTCATTTTTTTTTTCCCATCAAACGTCTCCTGTGACCTGTTAGGAAGTATTCTGAGTGCACCGCTGCGTCTGTCACTTTCAGTAGCGCCTTAGTAAACCATCATCTACGCAAAAAGCGTTTGAGCCTTCTGTGTCAGCTTCAGGATAGGGACTGGGGTCGAAACTGACCAGGGCTAATGTGGTCACAAGCCGTGCTTTGCCTAGTGATCACCCTACTGGGGTCATATGGGTTGTTTCCAGTGATTCCACTATTGTAAGAACGGTACATTTCCTTTTCTTCAAATCTTTTGTGTTTGGTGCTTTCTGTATAATAACATGGGAAGATTTGGGAAAACCTCTCAAGTAATCATATTTATGGTAAAAAGAAGAGTTAGAAAATATAGATAGTCTACATTTTAAAAATAAACACAATAAATCTATAATTATATTACGCAAACATTACTTCTGTTAACATCTTAACAGCTTTCAGTTCAGCTCAGCAGTGTCTGACTCTTTGTGAGCCCATGGACTGCAGCACTCCAGGCTTCCCTATCCATCACCAACTCCTGGAGCCTGTTCAAACTCAGGTCCATCGAGTCAGTGATGCCATCCAGCCATCTCTGTCGTCCCTCTGAGCTGTAATTCACATGTCATAAAATTCACTCCTTTAAAATACACAGTTCAGATTTTTAGTGTATTCACGGAAATGTGCAGCCATCACCACAGTTTTATGTTATTTTCATCATTCCCAAAAGGAACTCCATACCTGTTAACCCCATATCTCCCAAACCTCCCAGCCCCCAGTAACCACTGATCTCCATGTCTCTATAGGTTTGCCTGTTCTGGACATTCCACGTTAATAGAGTCATTCCACATGTGGTCGTTCATGTCTGGCTTCTTTCACTTCGCGTAACATTTTCAGGGTTCGTCCATCTTCTGGCCTGTATCAGTGCTTTTTTCCTTTTTATTGATGAATGATATTCCGTTAGGACTTGCCTAGTGGCTCAGTGGTAAGGAATCCACCTGCAGTGCCCAGATGTGTTTGATCCTTTGGTGAGGAAGATCCCCTGGAGAAGGAAATGGCAACTCACTCCAGCCGGGCTACAGTCCACGGGGTAGAAGAGAGTCAGACAGGACTTGGTGACTAACCAACAATATTTCATTATGTGGATATCCCCCGTTTTGTACATCCATTCTTCATTTGATGGACACGGGTTGTTTCCCCTTTTTGGCTATTATGAATAAGCCTGCTGTGAATGTTTAGGTACAAATTTTTGAATGGCCATGTATTTTTTATTTTTCTTGGGTATATACTGGAGAGTGGGATTTCTAGGTCATGTTGTAACTTTCTGTCTAACCTTTTGAGGAACTGGCAAACCATTTGCCACAGCAACTGCACTATTTTACATTCCCACCTGCAGTTTAGGAGGGCTTCAGTTTCTCACCAACGCTTAATATCTTTTTTTTTTAATTACAGTTGTTCTAGTGGGTGTGAAGTGGTAACCCCTTATGGTTTTGGTTTGCATTTCTCTGATGCCTAGTCTATTAATATCTTGATATATGTCCTTCTGGACATTTCTATGTGCTCACTTTGCATAAGTTATGCTTTTTTTCCCCAAACTGGAATATATCATAGATCTTACTGGGTCAGTAAATTTAATTCTACAACATTATTCTCACTGGCTGCTCCCCTTATACAGCTCACTGTAATACTTCTCCGAAAGGGTATACCATAATTTGACCACTCAACCATTTAGATATTCAGGCTGCTTTTAATTTTCATTACCATGAACAGTTGTGATAAACCTTACTGCTAAACTCCAGAGCCCATCTTAACTGCTTAATTATTACCTTGGGATAAATTCCTAGGGCTGGAATTTGCTGGTCCTATGTATTCTTTAAGAGCTCCCTCCTCCAGCCCTCAAGCAATAGTAGATGTTTTAAAATGCACAAACCAACCTTAAATTGGTTTCATGATAGGCATTTTAAAGTAAGCTTTAAAGTGTTTCTTTTTAGCAGGGTGGATTTAAAGTCTGAAAACGGAATGTGTAGGTTTTATTTTGCTTATATTTCGAAGACCTGAATAATGACAGCAGTTCCTTCATGATGCCCTGTGTACCTACAAACCTATCGAGAAATGTTAATTAATGTAGGTTCTTTGGTCTGCTGTGGTTTCAGATCAGCTTTCTAACAGATGTGGCTTCAGAAATACCTCGGCATTATTCTTTGAGTTTGATTTTATGGGTAGCCCACCCTCTACAGAAAAGATTGTGTGTTTTTTTTCCCTTGGCTATGCCACAAGGCTTGAGGATCTTAGTTCCCTGACCAGGGATTAAGCCCTGCCCGCGGCAGTGGAGGCGGAGGCCTTCACTAGACTGCCAGGGAATTCCCACAATTGTTTTAATAGTTGATTATGAGGCCATTTAAAATTTCGACTCAAAACTGTTTATAAATCAGAAATTGATGCATTGTTTGTCTCTTTTGGACGTCACAGTTCTTAAAACATTAGCTTGTCCATAGGAAATTTTTCCTAGGAAAATTAATGTACCACTTGACAACAGAGTGAAATACTTGTTTTGTTTTTCCCACAAACGTACCTGAACTTTTCCATCCAAGAGAATTCGTGTCTTTCAGAATCATCACCCCTTCAGGGTCAGTGTTCATGTCAAACAAATCAGTCTTTTTTAAAACTCCTTTTTTTTTTAGTGTCATTTAATAATTCAACTTTAAAATGAAAAAAGGAGCCCTGAAAAAGCAAGTGTTTATTTTTTTAATTCTTAAGCTGTTTATTCTTATACAACTTAAAACAGTTCCCAATTTTTTTCCAGTCTCTGCTTGAATATAGCTTTGACATGGCCCACACTGAAGTTTTGATCAAAACGGTTATTACTTAGCTTGATTGCATGATTTATAAAGGGCACTTGATTTTTGGTTGTTTCTAAAAACTAATGAGAGACTTTCTATCTCTTAGAGGATTCAAAAGTATATTCTTTGAAGAAAAGTTCCAAAAAGTTCCAGATGTACTGTGAGCAGTGAGAGCATGTATGGATAAATGCATAGCTTCCCATCAGAGTATGTTTGGCTTCCCAGGTGGCTCAGTGGTGAAATAATCCGCCTGCAATGCAGAAGACGTGGGTTCGATCCCTGGGTTGGGAAGATCCCTGGAGAAGGAACTGGCAAGCCACTCCAGTATTCTTGCCTGGAGAATCCCATGGATAGAGGAACCTGGTGGGCTACAGTCCATGGGGTCCCAAAAAGTTAGACCACTTAGTGACTAAACAGCAACAACAAAAAGAGTATGTGAGATCCTAGAAAAGATCTTGCTGGTTTAGACCCATAAATCTTTTTTAAAAATATTTGTTTACTTAGTTAGTTATTTGGCTATGCCATGTCTTAGTTGTAGCATGTAGGATCTAGTTCCCTGACCAGGGATTGAACCTGGGCTCCCTACATTGGGAGTGTGGACCCTTAGCCACTGGACCACCAGGGAAGTCCCACTAAGTCTTAATATTTTCCCCACCCTGCCCCCACCTGAGGAATGGGATGCATGACCATCAGTGACAGTGGTGGGAGCAGGTTAGAACCTTCGAGGGTGGTATTTTGGGGCAGGTACTACCCTCACCCAGGCATCACCACTGCCCTCCCAAGGTCAACAGTCACTGCTTTGCTGTGTTCCCATGGCAGATAGACGAGGAAGCTGAGGCCAGACAGAGCCGGTGACCTGTCCGTGGTCATGGGCCAGTGAGGGAACCGAACCTTGAATCTGACCCTCCTGCTTCCCCTTGAAGAGCAGCCCCTGCAGCGCTTACGTTCTGGTATGTTTGTTAGAACAAACCTGAGGACTGACCAAGCCGTGTTGCAGTGAGAGATGGGATCCAGAGAAGGAGCAGAAAGAGGCTTTGCTATAGGCTTGGGGAGATGCTCCAATGGTCTCCATCCTCCCAGAAGAGTCGCAGCCTCTCACCCTTCGTTTCAACCTGAGAAAGATGCAGCTTTTGGGTGAAAACGCTGCCTTCTGAGCATCTCCATCAGGAACATTGACTCCATCGATCATGGGGACAGTGCAGGTGAAGAGGCTCTTACACCAAACCTGCCATTTAAGCTTGATTCTTTGCTTGAGGTCTAATAATATCCAAGCAGGTGCATGTTTTTCTGTAGGATCTTGCCCCAGAATGTTTCTGAAATAGCAAAACCGAAAGTTGACATCTTAGAAGCCTTTAACCAGAGTTGCTCCTCCTTACTGTAGTCAAGAGCTTTGGACAAGGGGTCCCGAAAAGACAGAACTCTCTAATGGTCAGGCTGGGTCTGGGGTGTGGGTTGACTTTGCAGAGGGCCCCACCTCCCACCAGGTTCTGGCACCAGGGTGTGGGTGTTTGATCACATGAAAGGGAGTAGGCTTGGCCCTTGGGCCACCGTGGAGGGAGCCTGGTTAGCTCAGGTGGGCTCAGGAGTGGGTGGTGACAGAGAGAGGAGGGGGCAGGAAGGTCCCCTTGCATGGGGTGGCACACTTCTCCTGCCGGTTTGTCCTTGAGGGCAGGAACTGTCTTGCCCATCTTTGTACCCTCTATGGTGTTTAGCACGGTGAGTCAGCCATACCCTCTGTAGCAGGCACTCAGCGAATATTGATTAGATTTCTCTTGGAGGCTCTTGAAGACCAATAAGACAAGGAGCTCTTATATCATTGGGTGAATGGGCTATGAATTTGTGGCAGGGAGTAAGGACAATGTTGCTCTAGCTGTAATTTGCATTCTTTAATGGGATCTTATCAACAGTGTTTCCTTCCACACAATGAGAGGGGTTCCAAGATACTTGCTTGGGTGGACATGACCCCCAGTGTGTGGTGCTCTCTTGATCGGCCCCTCATATCAGTCATGAGATTAATTTTCCCACTGCCAAACCCCAGGAGATAAATGGCTTGTGATTATTCCAAGTCAGTTTCGTTTTTCACTCAGCATGATGTTTCCCTATTAAAAAAATGAACCTTGATCCAGGGTAGTCCTCTTATGTATGAAATATGATTTCCCTAGTTAATAGACTAATTTATAATTATAATTCAAAACCACCCCTTCCTTAAAGAGATTAACTTCCCCTCTGTATTTCAAAGTGGGGAGAATCATTGTCCTGGCTACAGGAGAGTTTGTCATGGAAACCGGATTTTTTTTTTTTTCCATACATTTTCTGAACAAACAGTGCCGTCAGAAACCTTGAACCTGACATTGTCATCGATCTCCAGTTGGGTCAGGGGAGTCTGTTGACCAAAACTAACTCGGATCTCCTTCCTCTTGAAGCAAATGACCCGTGTTTCCTGAGGAGCCTCTAGGAGTGAGAGAAACACCTGTTTCAGCTGCAATGGGAAGGTGTTAACTTGAGTCAGTGCTTCCCCACCCCGCTGACTGAGTCACCTGGGACCTTTTAAAATAACTTATGCCAAGGCCCCACTTTAGATGAATGAAATCAGAATTTCTAAGAGAGGAGGTTGGCATGCTTTCTTTAAAAAAAATTTTTTTTTTTTAATAAACTCCAGGTGACTGTAATGTGCAGCCAGGTTGAGGCCATCAGGGAAGCCTTGCTCCTTCATCCTGGATCAGCCAGCGTGTCCATCTGTGCCCTGTGATGTCACAGAACCCCGGATCAGACCAGAGCCGCCGGCTTTCAGCGTGTGTTATATGGAAGTTAGGATTGATACATCCTGCTAGCTAGTGGCAGAACTAGAAATAGATGGACTTAGCTGGCCGTCCAGTGGTTAAGACCCTGCACTTCCAATTCAGGGAATGCGGTTCGATCCCTGGTTTCGTGACTTAAGATCCCACGTGCAGTGCAGCCAAAAAAAAAAAAGGTAGAAATAGAGAACTGAGCAGGATATGCTTTCTCTATACATATATGTAGTTTATGTATTTGTTCATTTTTGCCTGCGCTGGCTCTGGTTGCTGTGCAGGCTGTCCTCTGCTTGTGGCTAGTGGGGCTGCTCTCTGGTGCATGGGCTTTTCACTGTGATGGTTTCTCTTGTCGCAGAGCGCAGGCTCTAGAGCACAGGCTCAATAGCTGTGACACACAGGTCTAGTTGCTCCTCGACACGTGGAATCTTCCTGAACCAGGGATCGAACCCTTGTCTCCTGCACTGGCAGGCGAATTCTTTACCACGAAGCCACCTGGGAAACATGTTCTGTGTTTTCTAGTACACTATATCCACCTTTTGCTGCTGCTAAGTCGCTTCAGTCGTGTCCGACTCTGTGCGACCCCATAGACGGCAGCCCAGCAGGCTCCCCCGTCCCTGGGATTCTCCAGGCAAGAACACTGGAGTGGGTTGCCATTTCCTTCTCCAATGCATGAAAGTGAAAATATCCACCTTTTAAAGCACAAGTAATTCCAGACAGATGGATATTTGTTGTTGTCGTTGTTTGAGTACTAACTACTGAATTTGCTTTTTAAAATATCAGCTTTAACCGATAACTGGCCTTACATTCAAATACATCTCATTATTGAGTTATAAGATGTTTAGAATTGCAGTTCCACTTGAGCTGATGTGTTATTTTTGCCTCCTTCATACATTAAGAGGCCTGAAGGAATCCAAACAACACCAGTTTCCAGGTTCCTTCACATCCCCTGGTGGGTAATAAAATCTTTCTTCAAGTTTGTAGCCAGAGTGAAGTAGCCAAGGCAAGTGGGTGTGGGAGAAATTTGTGGAAGGAGGGGGTTGAACTGTTAAAGTACAAGAATGAAGCATACAAAGCCAAAAGGGACTTTCTTAGCAGGGTGAGAATGTGTACGTTGGAAATGAGTTGCCAGCAGGCCCAGTTTGTGATGTTCTCCTTCCCCTGTCTGTGATCTGGAGTATTGTGAGCATCTGGGTGATTATCATAGCCTGAAGGGTTTTTTTGCAGCAGGTGCACCTTTGAAAGCCCGCACCCGCAGAAGGCCCTGCAGGAGATGGCTAGTCCCTGTCTTAGCCACTGCCCCGCAGTTGTTACCCAGAGAATCCTAAGAGCTGATTTAGGAACAAGAGGGAACTCACTTCTGAAACTCACATGGACTGGTCCAGACCAAATCTAAACTCTGCCAGAATCATGCTGACAGAAGTCAGTAGAAGTGGGAGGTCACTCTGTAAAGTCGGCCTCTCTTTTTTTGGCTGCCCTGTGCGGCTTGAGGGATCTTAGTTCCCTGACCAGGGCTTGAACCTGGGTCCCCTTCAGTGGAAGCACAGAGTCCTCACCACTGGGCCACCAGGGAAGTCCCTGAAGACAGCCTCTGAACAGGGCTCGGCATCTAACCTAACACTTGGGTGAGCTCCAGGCTGAGAGCTGGGTTTCCCGACCGAACTTAATCCCAGGGAAGTCCCAAGCGAGTCTGTGTTCATAAGCAGGTAGACTAGCGTAGCTGGTCATTTTAGTTGTTTTGAAATGTCGTTTAGAGGCACAGTCTTCTGTTTTCATGCATCGGGTTTTTTTGGTTTGTTTTTGGCTGTGGGATCCTAGTTCCTGTAGTGGAAGTGCTGAGTCCTAACTCAACTGGAGCCGCCAGGGAAATCCCTTCAGACACACCTTTGACCTCCATGATAAAAATGGCTTCTTTCTGTGAGAGGGACTTGGGAGATGAGGGGCTGGTGCTGGGAGACTCTGGCAAATGAGTCATTTCCCCTGTATTTCCTTATCTGTAAAACAGGGCCATGGAACTAGAAACCTCTTTGTGGGCCTCTTTCTAAACGTCTTCTGATTAGGCACCACATAGGTTCAAGGGACGAGTCCCCCAGCTCTATGGGTCCACCTTTGCTCTTAGCTGGCTGGGGGAAGGTGGGGGCTCCTCTGCCTCAAGCCTCCAAGCCCCCCAGCTCCTGAACGTAGTGGATCCCACCAGTTCATCTGCCAGCTTTATTGTATATGCCAACGCTGTCTGAGGGGCTTGGGACACGTTAATGAACAACACAAAGTCTCCTGCCCTCGTGAAGCTTCCATCTACTTGGCGAAGACAGACAAGACGCAGCAAGCAGCTCGATCAGTACAAAATACACAGGCTGTGCGAAGGTGATGAAATCCTGTGGAAAGAGCAGAGCAAGGGAGACGGGGGCCTGGAGTCGCCACCAGGCTGTGCCTTCGCCAGCCATGGCTCGGTGGTCCTGTAGGGTCCCGCGGAAGCCTGGCGCCTTCCTGACCACTGTGCCCTCCCCGCACTCTAAGTAGCATCCCATTGCTTAGGGTTGGAGTCCCTATGCCAGTTCATCTTCCTGTTGATTTCTCATCTGATCTTCAGGAGGACTGGTGTGTTTCCCATTGTTTTGTTTTGTGTAGCTTTTGGCCATACCGCATGGTATATGGCCTCTTAGTTCTCTGACCAGGGCTTGGACTCATATGTCCTCCTTTGGCAGCACGGATTCTTAACCACTAGACCACCGGGGAGGTCCCCAGGAGGACTGGTATTGACCACTCACGTATGTTTGCAAATCCTGAGAAAAAGTGAGGTATTGAGTATAACTTGTCAATTTTTAATAGTAACATAAGAAGTTTAAAAATCTGTCAAGGAAACCTTAGAAGCCTCTGTGACTCAGGGTTCTTTGATTTTTGTGATGTTTCTGTTCTCAAATACACATATGGTGTGTATATATATGTGTGAGTGTGTGTGTGTGTATTTACAAACAGAATTAAATAGTTTTTACCTGTTGTGGATATATTTATAAAATCTTCAGATAAACTAAAATACCACAAGAACAGTATAAAGCCAAGTTTAGGGAATCTGAGGTCGAAGTCACCACCTCCTCTAAACAATCCAGTGACCTCATTCAGTCCTTCTGTTAGGGTTCATTTTCCACTTGCAGGGTCTGGTTTTGCAAAGAAGAAAATGGTTTTCTTTACAGAGAGAGATTAAGAACATGTTTATCTGTAGTTTGGGTACTAGAACTGGGAAACCAAACCACAGTTGCTTCTGACACCAATCCTGCATCATCTTTATCTGACGGTTCAGTACTTGGAAGTCTCTGGGGCTTTTGGCACTGGGGTGAAGTTCAGTCACTTATCGGATTTGTGGTTTGGAGAAGAATAGAGATCTCCCTTTCAGATTAGGAGATGGTTGGTTCAAGAGTCTATGGCAAGGACATGTACTTGAGAGCCACCTATCTCCTCCCACATAATATGAGTCCATTTCTGTGGTGCTTCTTTTCCCCACCCTGAACCTTAAAGTGAATCAAATTATTACTATTATAATTTTCAATGTTGCAATGGTTCAAGATAAGTGAAGAGACTGGCATGTTGAAAGACCAGGACTGTGTTCAAAGGCATCAAGACTTCTGAACACTCTCATTCTTACTTGGGTTTGGGTCATGTTTTGATTGACTGGGGACCAAAAGGATCCACAGTAAACCATGAGGAGAGGCGAGGGCTTGCTAAACCCCAGATTGTCCTACTTCTGAGCTAAAGGGCACGCCCAACCCAGTCTTCTTCAGAGAATCGGAAACTGACGCACAGAGACACTGAATGATTTGTTCAGAAGGCGAACCAGGACATACATCCCTGTGCCCCGGCTCATCTTTCAGCTTCATTTATCCAAATAACATCTGTTGAGCATGTGACAGGCTCATGGAGACACCTTGAGGGTTTTTAACTTAGAGTTGCATGTCTTTTTTATTTTTGACTGCACTGCACGACACGTGGGATCTTAGTTCCCTAACCAGGAATCAAACCCGTTCCCCNCCCCCCACCCCCCACCAGAGAGGGTGCCTGTGACTCCCCGGCCTCCTGAGGGGAGCCTTGTGGTCCAGTGCCTGGGGGCTGGCTGGAGAAGTGCCTCAGATGACGGGTCTCAAAAGCAGGAGAACTTGCCGTGAGGTTGCTCTGTGGGCCATATTTCACCACAAAAACTGTCTCATTTATGAAATTCTCCCATGAGGTTTCGGTGTGTGATGCTCCTATTCAGCTGTAAACCAACTAGGCAACACCAGTCCGACGTTAGTCTAAATGACACCACCAGGAAGCCTCACCTGGGCTGTGAACAGACTGTTAGGCGTATCTAACGCTTCCCCTTCGAGGAGTGTTTTTCCTCCCAGGTCTGCTTTGCACCCGTACCAACAGCATGCCCTCCTGCTCATTCTGTGAGCTACGCAGGAAACCAAGAAAATGTGGATTTTGTGACCCACTCCATGCAAGTACACACTCAGCCTGGTTTTTTTTTGTTTTTTTTTTTTGCCACATTGTGAGGCTTGTGGGTTCTTACTTCCCTGCCCAGGGATCAAACTCATGTCCCCTGCAGTGGAAGCTTGGAGTCCTAACCACTGGACTGCCAGGGAAGTCCCCACTCCCTTGGCCTTCTGTCTGCTTCCCCAGGCCCTCCTTGTCCCAATAACCCCTCTGCTTTCTCTCTCCAGCAGCACTGGCCTGATAGGTCCTCAAATCCAGCCAATTATTTTTAGTCTCCAGGCCTTTGCACAGGCTGTTTCCTCTGCTCAGGAGATTTTTCTCTTCTTTCTCCCAGTTCCTGCAGATGTTCATTCAGTTGTTACGCCTTGTGAAAAACATTTGACACTGTGATCCATGCCCCCCGCAACACCAGACCGGATGGGCTTCTGATACACTCTTGTGGTTCCTGGGATGTCCCTTTTATAGCGCTCACTGCAATTTGCCATTCTGTTTGTGCAATATTTTTTTTTACTCCTGTGGTCCCTTATTAGACTGTAAGCTCCACAAGGGCAGGAATCATATCATTGTTGTGATTAGATCCTAGGGTCTTCAGTTCAGTTCAGTTGCTCAGTCAACCCCATGGACTGCAGCACGCCAGGCTTCCCTGTCTATCACCAGTTCCCAGAGCGTGCTCAAACTCATGTCCATCAAGTCGGTGATGCCATCCAGCCATCTCATCCTCTGTCGTCCCAAAAAATTCCTAGCGTCTTACACAGCCTGAATTAATCATCGTCATAAGAGCTGACACTTATGTGATGCTGACTGTACACTAAGAGTTTTACACATTTTAACCCATTATATATTAACTCACCAGTGCTTTGAAATCAGTGTTATTGTTGTCCCCCATTTTACAGGTGAGAAAACCAAGGCACAGAGAAGTCAGTGACTGCTCTTCTTGCAGACACATTATACCTTTCGGGTACAAAACATGAAACATAGCAAACATACATTGAACTGTTCAGCATCGTCAGAAAATGGGGGCTATTGCATAAGTGAGTTTCCAGGTAATTCAAATACAGCCTTAGAACTGTGGGGTGGACACCTTTTCAGCAGTCATATTATTCTTCCCTCTTAAATATCACAATCCAAGCACTTTAAGCTTTTCTTGATTGTTCTAGATTGTCAGTACCAGCTCTTACGTTATCGCTGCTTTGTCACCACCAGCTCTTGCATTGTCTTGTCTGCCCACAAGAGCAAAAGGTGGGGAGCGCCTGAGGTTTGGGACAGAGTGGATAATCAGGTTTTGAGTTTTGTTTACTCTCTGTTGGTATCCTTGGCCAGCACCAGTTTTCTTTAATAAAATGGTCTTCCCTAATATTTATGCAGCTCTTGTCTTTGACATCCTTCATATTTATTTTGCTCTCTGAGCATTCAATGGGATACTGCTATTGCTCAGTTTTCAAAAGAAAAAACAGAGTAGGAAGCTTAGCCACCTTGCCCCACAGGTCACTTGCCCATGGAAGCCATTCTTCTGGCCCCGAGAAGTTGGCAGTGAGATTGGATGACCTCCAGAGAAAGCAGAAGCCTGACTGGGATGAAGCCTGTTGGCGGCAGAGTATGTCCTATTAGAAACCTGTGCCCTCTCCCCTCCCGGCCCTGGACGGCGTTTTTCCTTTCTCCGGAGGGCGTTCAGTCCTCCTTTGTGTCTGGAAGGGCTTCTTCCTCGAACCCGAAGGCGTGGTGTCCTCTTGGGGTGATTCTTTCCTGCTCCCGTTTCCTGCCCACCCTAGATACGCCGGAGGAGGCAGCAGTCCTTCCATCTCGGCCAGTTTCTCAGGCTGCAGTTTTCACACCACAACTCCATAGGTCTGCCCGTGCCAGCAGTCTTCCAAGCAGTTTCTGACACTTTCCTATCTCTGTCCAAATGTGTGGGAATTGCACTGGGATGTTTATATTTGCCTCTCAGAAGAGCCTAGAAAATAGAAACCTGTGCTGAGAGTATGGAAATCCTGTGCCATAAGATTTTTTTTATTTATTTTAAAATTTGTTTTTGTTGAAGGATAGTCGATTTATAATGTTGTGTTAGTTTCTAATCAAGCCAGCAGAGCGATTTGGTTATACATATATACATGTATACACACACATTCTTTTTCATATTCTTTTCCAGTATGGTTTATCACAGGATATTGAATATAGTTCCCTGTGCCATACAGTAGGATCTTGTTGTTTATAAGATTTTCTTTGCTGTGAAAAAGTCGATATTTTTGGAAGCATCTTATTCCTGCAAGGTGAAGCTGCCACGGCTTGCTACGTGAGGCTCATGGGTGTCCGTATGTCATTAAAGTGGTCCTCCATGTTCAAAAGGAGTCGTCCGGTGCTAATCAGTAATGTGCGTTTCCTTGGCGCTGGCATTGAAAGAATGACTCACTTCATCAAAGGAGTGGGCAGTGGCTCCTGTATCATCACCATCATCATCAAAGAGCACTTTTTTAAAGAACCATCAGAATGGGGCTGGATAAATGTATTCCAGGAATTTTTTTTTATTGTGGCTAAGGCCATGATCTCTAACTTCCTGTGATGTTATCCGCGCCCACTTAGATCTACAGTGGGATCTCAGGAATTTTTATCCAGAACATTTATTTTTAATGCCCCACCCTGTATAATTTGCAGTGCCTCTTGGTCTATTGGGTGGCTATGTACATATGTATTACAAATTTGGTGTCTCATCCGAAAGGTCCCAACCCCTTCCCCATCAGAACAGTGTTGATCTCCAGCAAGACTCGAAGGACTCCAGGCCTCAAGTAATTGAAGCCTGTGTTGCTCAGAAAGCCGTGATTTAAAGCAGGGAAATTATAGTGTGGTACAGTGTGCAGAGGACCAGGAGGCGAGGCAGAGAGACCTTGGTTCCAGTCCAGGTAGCAGCCTGCGGTGCCTTGGGCTACTCACTTCACCCTCTGGGCCTTGACTCCTCTCCTGTGAACTGAGAGGCTGCGGTAAGGTGACCTTCTCCGGTTCTTTTCGTTGCTGAAGTTACATATCCCAGAAGCCGTAAACAGCCCCTGCTTGTTTGATCTGTATTGTCTGGAACCATGTGGATTTCCGGGACCATCAGCTAACTGGAGAGGGGAAGGTGGTATAGTGGATGGGGCCAGCCGGGCAGTGGGTAATCCTCAGACGTACTTCGGACAATGGGGACTCTTGTCTAGGGGAAAGTCGATCTGGCCAAGGAGCTCAACTTCAGGCAGCTTTCATAGTGTTTGACTTCCATTATAAAGCTTGGCAACATCTGGCAGGCCTAGGTGGCAATTATGTCATAAAATACATAAATATATGTGTTTATGGATAATGTTTATTCAACTAGAGCATTTATCCACTTTCTACTCGACCCCTTCCGTCCGTCTCTGGCAGAAAGGAATCTCTTTCTTACCAAGTTTAAAGAGCAAAATCGATAGTTCCAGATTAACTGCTGTTATACTGCTGAAAAATTTGGTATCTAATTGAGTCTTTTTTTTTCCCTTGGGGTTTTCATAGGACGACTTCCTAATAACAGGTTTAACTGCAGATGAATGTGCTACTCAAATAGATAAAATCTGGCTTTTTGTAAAGCTGGTAGTCCCCTAATGAATTTATAGTCTAATCAGACTTTTATTGGTTTTGTTTGTTTACGATGCTGCTCCATGAAGGTAAGTGAGCCTAAAAGGATTCTTAGTTTTTTACAAGGCCTGCATTGCTGCTGTTTCCCTTCAGTGAAGAAGACTGAATAATAATGGTGGTGCATTCTAAATCTCAACCACTAAATGATGGTGAAACCTTGGGTTTTAGTTTTAATATTAATAAAATGCTTAACAACTTTAGAGATTCTATATCACCCTAAGAACAGGGCTTGGTACTTTGACCACAGTATGGTAAAGGGTTTCCTGTAGCGCCTTTCACGCCCAGATATATTCGCTCCTCCCCTGGGGTCAATGTAAGTTGATGACAGAAGGACCGTGAAGACTGATGGAACCGCCAGCTGCTTGAACTTAGGCACTTAGCCTGGGGCCCCAGAACCAGTTGGGGAAAGTGTCTTCACCTGTTGTGAAATGAGCACACCTTTACTGTCCGAAATCATGTAGCCTTACAAGGAACCTTTTATCAGATCCATTAAAGGAGCAGCCTAGACCACCAAAGAATTGGGTGGTGGTTAATTACACCACACGCAAGAACTGCTGCAAATACTAGTTTAACTCTCTCAGTGGCCGAGTTTGGAAACTACACAGCGCTGCTCCGTTAAACCTTGCCCTTTTTCTGCATCCCAGTTAGACACCTGACTCCCATCCAAAGCAAATGTCACGGTTACCTTTATGGACCTGATGTCAAGAAACAGCAGCCGATGGGCTGATTAGCAGGAAATATATCCAGTTGACGGATTATTGCTGATCTAAGCACAGGTAAACAAAGTGTGTCAGAGTTTGGCATGATTTTTATCCTAGACTGAAACCATTAAGACGTAGACACAATTAAAAGTCTCTTTACTATCACCGGTGTTTTAATTCCGTTCTTCATCCTTAGTCTACTGGATTGGGATAAACCCAGTGAGGTTTCTGTGTCACTGTGTACAGATGACTGTATAGAAGTCTCCACATTTGAGCTGAGTGAGTGAAAGTCGTCCAGATGTGTCCGACTCTTTGCGACCCCACGGACTGTACAGTCCATGGAATTCTCCAGGCCAGCATACTGGAGTGGGTAGCCTTTCCCTTCTCCAGCAGATCTTCCCAACCCAGGGATCAAACCCAGGCCTCCCGCATTATGGGCAGATTCTTTACCAGCTGAGCCACAAGGGAAGCCCATACTGAGTACTTGACTCAATTCAGGTATGTCAGTGAGACAGGGGATGTGGAGCAGAGTTTGATTAGAATAGGGAATCAGAGCTTCTAATTATTAACCTTAGCAATAACGTTTGGAGTTGAGAAGGGCATTGGGAGCTGGGGGATGTGCCAAGGCACCATAAAGAGGAGAGAAAATAAGACTTGCACGTGTGCGTGTGTGGGTGTGATGGTGGAGATGGTTCCTATGGATAAGAAAGCAGAGGATAACAGAAGATGCCAAACTCTGCTACACTTAGTTGGATCTGTCTCATCAGACCTTTACCTAAGATACCCTCAAAGGAAGGGCTTTGTGAGCTGCTCTTCTAGCCTGCTCCACCGAGCACGAGGTGGGCTTCACTTTTCAACAGGAGACTGGTATTAATGGGTGTGTGCCGGCATTTACTGGGCACTGATTTCAGTCGCATGCTGCTTTGGAGAATTCTTGGTGGTTTTTTGGCCATCACTGGGCACAGTTCTACCATGTGGCCAAATATGACAGTACCCCGCTTAGTAGTTTTGTGAAGCCACCAGAATTGCAAAGAGCCAGACTCTGCTGGAGTCTGTAGCCAGAAGTATATAATATGGCTGCAAATAGAATTGTAGACAAAGATGTCTTTTTTTTTTTTAATCATTTAGGGCCTGCCAAGGGACTATGTTACATAATACTGTTTTGAGGAACTTCCTGCTTAATTGTACAGGTTTCCCCTTTGTGGGAAGCCCTATAGGACTGGGATCTGGTATGACGAGCCAGAAAGTGTCTTACCCATAGCTCTCAAAATAAGCTCACCCATCCTGTGGCTTTCAGCTGGGTATAGCCCACAGGAGGATCCAGTCTACTTGTGATTTTTCCATATCCCTGCTTTCTTATCCATAGGAACTATCTTCCCCATCACACCCACACACGCAGATGTGTAAGTCTTATTTTCTCTCCTCTTTATGGTGCCTTGGCACATCCCCCGGCACCCAATGCCCTTCTCACCTCCAAGCGTTATTGCTAAGGTTAATAATTAGAAGCTCTGATTCCCTAGCACATTCTAAGTCCATTTGCAATTTATTATTCTACATTTGGTGACATGCAATCTTAATTGTTCTCAAGATTTCCCCTGTCCTAAATAGTAAAAGCAAAATAGCTTGGAACTCTTTCCTGTGGAATCCTTCCTTCACTTGCTTGCTTAAGTCTTAATAATACTGTAATGGATCTTCATCAACCAACCAAAAGTCGCTTTACCTTCCTTTTACCGTTATGGCCTGCTGTGCAGTGGGTTGGAGCCCGGGCAGGGAGCCTTGCACTGCACAAGGCAGAATGGTTGTTGGTGGCCGGTTATAGGTTCCAGGTGGCAGGTTATAGGTGCAAAAGCACAAGCTGGAATCAGGATTGCCGAGAGAAATGTCAATAACCTCAGATATGTGGATGACACCACCCTATGGCAGAAAGTGAAGAGGAGCTAAAGAGCCTCTTGATGAAAGTGAAAGAGGAAAATGAAAAGGTTGGCTTAAAGCTCAACATTCAGAAAACGAAGATCATAGCATCTGGTCCCATCACTTCATGGGAAGTAGATGGGGAAACAGTGGAAGCAGTGTCAGACTTTAATTTTTTGGGCTCCAAAATCACTGCAGATGGTGACTGCAGCCATGAAATTAAAAGACGCTTATTCCTTGGAAGAAAAGTTATGACCAACCTAGATAGCATATTCAAAAGCAGAGACATTACTTTGCCGACTAAGGTCCGTCTAGTCAAGGCTATGGTTTTTCCAGTAGTCATGTATGGATGTGAGAGTTGGGCTGTGAAGAAAGCTGAGCACCGAAGAATTGATGCTTTTGAACTGTGGTGTTGGAGAAGACTCTTGAGAGTCCCTTGGACTGCAAGGAGATCCAACCAGTCCATCCTAAAGGAGATCAGTCTTGGGTGTTCATTGGAAGGACTGATGCTAAAGCTGAAACTCTAATACTTTGGTCACCTCATGCGAAGAGCTGACTCATTGGAAAAGACCCTGATGCTGGGAGGGATTGGGGGCAGGAGGAGAAGGGGACGACAGAGGATGAGATGGCTGGATGGCATCACCGACTTGATGGACATGAGTTTGAGTGAACTCCGGGAGTTGGTGATGGATAGGGAGGCCGGGCGTGCTGCAATTCATGGATGGGGGTCACAAAGAGTCAGACACGACTGAGCGACTGAACTGAACTGATGTTGTATAAGGATTTTCTGTTGGACACATGCCAATATCTTTGCTAGACTAATACAAGTGTTGTATTTTCAGTTTGGTGGAAGGGTTTTCTTAACCTTGGTGGTGGTGGTTTAGTTACTCAGTTGTGTCCAACTCTGCGATCCTACGTACTAGAGCCCACCAGGCTCCTTTGTCCAGGGGGTTTTCCAGACAAGAATACTGGAGTGGGTAGCCATTTCCTTCTCCAGGAGAATCTTCCCCAAGCAGGGATCAAACCTGTGTCTACTGCATTGCAGGCAGATCTTTATACCAGGGAGAGTATGTATGTTCAAAGACACACTCATTAGACTCTTTCTATATGGGGCTTGGGCTTGAAAACTGGTAAAAATATTCCGCAAGAATAACTTAGAACATTTGGAGTCACCCTTTAACCTCTGCTTATACCTCAAGCATACTTAAGCGGTATTTCCATGTCTTTATTTAAAAGTTTTATGGATTTATTGTGCCTGAAAATATACACTACCAAGGTAGTGAACTGTCACATTTTAAACTATTTTCCAAATTAAAATTCTGCTTTTTATGGGCTTGGCTTTTGTGTCTTTCAGATAGAAATTAAGTAAGTAAAACTAAAAGTGAGGATTATGTAATGTAACAGTAATCCAATAACCATGCAGGAAAAAATTAGTTAAAAAAAAAACACACCAACAAGCAAAAAACCCCACCTCTCAGCAAATCCTGGAAATCGATGTGGTACTCCTGAAAGAAAACTAATACCATTTTGTAATTAGCCAGATTATTGTATTCTAATTACTGTAAATGGTTTGGTCTGTTGGAGTGGAGGTAAGAATGGGGAAAGTTTCACAGGAAAGGGCCTGTAAATTGAGCTTTTGGAGATGGGCGTTTGGGTTGGACCTGATCAGTTTGCATGCCACCTAAGAAGTGTGTGGCTCTCCTGTTCACGGTGTGCGCATCCTCTTTGTGTGTGTGTGTGTGTGTGGTCTCCCCTGGTGGCTCAAGTGTAAAGAACCTGCCTGCATTACAGAAGACATAGCAGGAGCCGTGGGCTCGATTCCTGGGTTCCTGAGAATCCCTTGGAGAAGGAAATGGCAACCCACTTGAGTATTCTTGCCTGGAAAATCCCATGGACAACCCATGGGTTCAGAAAAGAGTCTGTCACGACTTAGCAACTAAACAACAAGGACACACTAGTTTGGGGAAAGAACCAATACTACAGTATCATGTACAGATCACTTTGGAAATCGGGGTGTCAGACACGTGTGTGCATGGCCCCACTTCTTCCCTCTGACTTCGAGGTGAAAGGTCTGTGCCAACTTCATTGATCTTGTTTCTAACCATTGTTATTAGGTAGTCTGTTAAACTGTGGGCTGGTTCTTGAAATATGTGTCTGAAGTTTAAGAATGGTGTTCCTTTGGGAAATGCAGCCTCTTGGAAAGCCCTAATGGGGAAGCATGGGGCTGCCCTGTGTTCTGAATCTAGAGCAGCATGTGGTGTGCTTCCTGCTTCATCCTCAGGGGCCAGAGGGTGGGTGCAGGGGAGCAGCCTTGTCAGTGGTAGCCTGGCAACTGCAACCAGACCCCAGCTTTGTGGGCTCTTCTCCGGCCACCGGGGAGCTGCCTCTGGCCTGACCCATCCCAAGTTCCAGTTCAGAAACTGGTAGGTTTGGGACTTCCCTGGTGTTCCACACTTTGCCTGCCAGTGTTGGGGGATGAGGGTTTGATCCTTGGTTGGGAAGCTAAGACCCCCACATGCCTAGTGATCAAAAAACCAAAACATAAAACAGAAGCAATATTGTAACAAGTTCAGTAAAGAAGTTAAAAATGGTGCACATCAAAAAAAATCTTAAAAGGACTTGCCTGGTGGTCCAGAGGCTAAGAATCCACATATCCAATGCAGGTGGCCGGGGTCTGAACCCTCCTCAACTAGATCCCACATGTCTTGACTGCAACCAGACCCGATGCAGCCAAATAAATAAATATGTATGTATATATTTTAATCTTAAAAAAAAAAAGGTGTGTTAGAGGCTGTTTCATTTGTTTTTGTGCTAAACACTTGATTTGTGAGTGTTTGTACAGATAGTCCCTTTTGTCTGTACTAAACAAAGTTATTCCAGAGCTTGTTTTAGGAAAGACTTTTTTCTTGCCTGAAATATAATCATTTGAGTTCATTAATGCAGGAGCAGCTGACAATTAGCTGAGTTTAGAATATTAGAAAATGAGATTGTTGGAGACTTAACTACCTTTTAATCATCTCTGTACGAGCAGTTGGTAGCCGCGTTCATGTCTTTTGTCGGAAATGCAAAGCAAGTGGTGCATTTTAATCTTGCTTTATAATAAGAAAATTCAACATGAGGATTCAGCCCGGGAATTATGTTTTCACAGGAGGCAGCCCTGGCTAAGCCGAGCAGCAGTGAGGGCTGGATTTTAACAACGGAATCAACCTAAGTGAAATAAGCTGTTTTTACAGGCACACATTTCCCCAGCATCATCTGGCCCAAATTGCCCAGCTCTCTGGTCCTCAGATGGGGCATTTCCCGAGTTGCTATGGCAGGGTCACCTCATGTGTGAGGGCCAGACTTCCAGGAGGACCAATTAGCTAATGGATGTCTCATTTTAGACTAGACTAGATTACCTGCCACGGCCTCTACCATGTCACTGCAATTACTTTTTTAGAAGTCACCAATGAAGCCAGGAGTATATAACCCACTAGTTTGAAAAACAAGGCAGATTCCAGGCTGATTGGCAGGATCAGACCTTTTCTTTCTGTTCTCAGGCTGTCTGGAAACTAGTGTGTGTAGCTTTGGGGCCTGAAGCCCTTTTATCCATTGCAGGGAAAATGGAACACCAACAGGGTGAAGGTGATATGCAAGATTGTCATCATGAAGCGGTGTTTTTAAATGTTTCACATACACATCATTCTCAGCTGTGCTCAGTATCGCACACAGAATTTAGTTGCTTATTGCATTCACATGAGTTATAGCAACTTATCACTTTGCTGACAAAAGTCCATGTGGTCAAAGCTATAGTTTTTCCAGTAGGCATGTATGGGTGTGAGAGTTGGACCATAAAGAAAGCTGAGCACCGAAGAACTGATGCATTCGAACTGTGGTGCTGGAGAAGACTCTTAAGAGTCCCTTGGACAGCGAGGAAATCAAACCAGTCAATCCTAAAGGAAATCAACCCTGAATATTCATTGGAAGGACTGATGCTGAAGTTGAAGCTCCAGTACTTTGGCCACCCAATGCGAAGAGCGGACTCACTGGAAAAGACCTGGATGCTGGGAAAGATTGAGGGCAGGAAGAGAAGGTAGGGACAGAAGAGGAGATGGTTGGACGGCATCACCGACTCAATGGACAAAAATTTGCGGAAATTCTGGGAGACAGTGAAGGGCAGAGGTGCCTGGTGTGTTGCAGTCCATGGGGTCGCAGAGTCGACACGACTTAGTGACTGAACTACAACAACAATAGCAGCTGTAGCTGAGGGCAAGCGTTTTAATGCTTTAAAACATGCCAGGAGAAGAAAAAGGCAGAGATTTTGTGATATGAAGTTGCCTCATGAGAGACTAATGCTGCTCAGAGTGTCTCTCTCTAATTTGAAACTGTCAAGAGCTTCAAAGAAGAGAAAAATCTGTCTGGTGTGATGGGGTTTGTGACGTCACTGTGGACATTGTGATTAATTCAGTGTTCTCAGTTGCTAAATTAGACCTCCAGCCAAACCCGGTCTTTCTGAGATTTTTAGAAGACCCTGTTAGTTATGTGATGAGTGTTTTATTTCGAGTCACCAACCAACCATGGACAGTTGCTCTTCCTGTGGTTTCCAAGATGCTCAGGCAAAGCAGCTAGTTTTCGTTTCCATGCCCATAGTGGAGCAGCACTGATATGTTGTAGTAAATATTGGCCCCTTTAAGTATTAAGACTGTGATGAGATGTATTTCGACTTCACTTTCACTTTTCACTTTCATACATTGGAGAAGGAAATGGCAACCCACTCCAGTGTTCTTGCCTGGAGAATCCCAGGGATGGGGGAGCTTGGTGGGCTGCCGTCCATGGGGTCGCACAGAGTCGGACACGACTGAAGCAACTTAGCAGCAGCAGCAGCAGCAGCAGCAGAGATGTATTTGGGGGCATTTAGTTAATTATAGTTGTACTGTAGGCTTTAATTACAGTGAAACTCTTCTGTTCTCTGGATGTACACTCTCTGACCAGGAGACCTTTGTGTTTCTAAACTTCTGTCCCTCATTTGGTGGATTTCAATGATCAAAGGTGATTGGGTTACCTAATAACCCTGAGGTGGAAAGGGCTTCTGGGATTTAGGGGCTTGCTGAAGGTCCTTTAAATCCCAGCTTCTCTTCCACCTGCTAACTTATCCATCTCCTTTTTATGATCATATTATAGAAAATTTAGAAAATAAAGGAGAAAAAACTCGGGCTATAATTTTACATTTTTTTTCCTATAGATATATTGAAAATACTTGTGTGTGTGTGTGTGTGTATTTAGGACTGTTTCAGTTTCTAGGAACAGAAACTTAGCTCTAACAAGCTTAAGCAAACAGGGGAGTTGATTGCGCAGGCTGGGTGTCCCTGGGCCCAAGGACAGGGCTTGGCCAGGCCTGAGAAGTGTTGGAGGCCAGGGTCTTTCTCCCAGCTTTCCTGCCCTGTTTCTTTTCAACCTTCTTTCTGTCTTTTTCTCTCTCTCATCCAGCCTTTTCCACATGGAGAAAAACATATCCACGGAAACCTCCCGAGGTTAATTCCCTTTTCTTTTTTCTGAGTTTAATTTCTTAGTACTTCAGCCACCCAGATTGTTCAACCTGCTTCTGACGTGATTCCCAAGACCTAAGAATGGTTATTCCCAGGGTAACTGTGTGCAGAGGGAGGGGGTTTCCACCTGTTGGCCCCCAGATATGTGTACATGTTCCCATTTCATTTGGTCGACCTTCACACTACCCCTGCCTGACTTAATCCCACCACCCCACATCAAGTCGCAGACCCATTCATTCACCTTTGTCCATGGAGGTGGCCCCTCCCCCAGGGTCCGACTAGCTCCAGCCTCAGTGGTCATCACAGGGCTGCTGTTCTCCAGGCCAGGTGCTCCAGGTGATATGTGTTCAGGTGTGAGCAGGTCTAGATGAGGCTAGTCACCATCCATACCCCATGGTCCAAAATAATTTTAGACAATTGGTGTACAAGACTTTGGATTCCGCCCAGGGCAGCCACCACGTTGGGGCTTCTGTTTTCCTAGCCAGGTTGTTCTGGGACTGATCTCCTACTTGCAGAAGTGGAGTTAAAAACAGGTTCTTCTTCTCAGCCTTAAGGCTTAACCTGGAGAGTAGATTCAGCAGGAACTGTAAGGCTTGCAGCTATTTCACTCATCCCAGGTAAGGGGCCCTCGCCCTGGGCAAAGTGGAGGGCGGGGCTTCTCCCCTGCAGGCCACACACAGGCAAGAGGTAGAGGAGGTTCTGGCGGCTGCTTGGCCCCTTTGCCTGGGGGTCTTCACATTGGAAAAGGAATGCAGGCCCTGGAGTGTTTATCCCACCAGCTCAGGCTGACCTCTAGAGAGCCATCTGTTTTAGGAGATTAATTAGTGTCATCCTGGCTTTTACCAAGAGTGACCAGGTATTTTGGGGGTCAGGCTCCCATGCAGTCTTTATATTTCGTGCTAAAAGCCAGCCATACTGGTGTATTTTTTACAAAAGCATTTGTGCCAAAATTTAAACTGTCGCAGTGTAAGCAAATTGCATTGGCCTGTTTTTAATTCAAGACTTGCAGGAACCAGCTGATTGGTGTGACAGTACAGTGACAAAGAAAGAAAATCTCATTACCGGTGGCATTGCTGCGTGGACCCAGACTTCAGAAGGGAGTTATCCTAGGAAACCGAACCAGCTGTTGCCTGCTTGTGCATGTGTCTGGAAACACACACACACACACATGCACTCATTAGCTCCCATGGAAACCATGTGGATGAGTGTACAGTTCCTAGCAAACCTAGAGGGCAGGCAAGCAAAAAAAAAAACTGTCCAGTTAATTATAACCACAGCGTACATTAAATTTTGGATTCTATGGTTTTCATGTGACAACACATACAAGTTTTTCTCGATATTGTAGATTCTTCCAAGGGCCATTTTAATGATTACACAATACTCCATTGACTGTTTGTGTCCTAATTTGTTTCAGCCATTTAGAAGTGTTCAGGTCTTTCCTGTTTTTTGTGTGTTTATAAATGGGTTTTGATGAGTATCATTGTGCAGCGAGCTTTTCCCATAGCTGGACTTAACTTCTTTAGGATGTAGAAGAGGAACTACAGAGTCAAAAGCATGAATACTTTTATGCTTTCCAGAAAGATTGCACTAACATAATTTTCATTGCCAATCAATAGTGGATGAGAAAGTGAATTTCACTACCTTCCTGAATATTTTTAAAATTCATTAAAGATAAAAGGTACATTTTAATTTAAATTGTATTTTATTATGTGAAGAATAATTTGGGTTATTTTGGTAAATTTTTTAAAAATTTATTTTTAATTGGAGGATAATTGCTTTACAATATTGTGTTGCTTTCTGCCATACATCAGCATGAATCAGTCACAACTGTACATGCGTCCCCTCCCTCTTGAACCTCCCTCCCACCTCCCACCCCATCTCATTCCTCTAGGCTGTCACAGAGCACCAAGTTGAACTCCCTGAGTCATACATTTTCTTTTATGATATGTCTCTCTCAAAATCTTGGTGTTTACTATTGTATAAACTCTTTCTATAATGAGAGCTGTTTTTCCTATTTGCTTTAAATATTTCCCCCAAATTCCTTGTTATTGTTTGTTGTTGAGTCTCTAAGTTGTGTCTGACTCTTTTGCAACCCCATGAACTGTAGCCCACCAGGCTTCTCTGTCCATGGGATTTCTCAGGCAAGAATACTCGAGTAGGTTGCCATTCCCTTCTCCAGAGGATCTTCCCGACCCAGGGATCAAACCCAAGTCTCCCGTGTTGCAGGCGGATACTTTACCACTGAGCCAGATTCCTTGCCTTTTAAAATTTCGTAAGTTGTGTGTCAGTGTGTTGGCATTCTACTTTAGCATGGAGTCTTGCAAGATAACCAGGTTTCAGAAAGTAAAATATAACCAAGAGAAGGAACTCAAAGCTGAGCATACATACTTTCCCCATCTGTTTCAGTGGAGGCTGGCCTTGGTCTATTTCAGAGTCCCCCATCCCTGACATGTTAGGTCATTAGCCCTTGTGTGGGAAGGACTGCTACTCAGATAGAACAAGGCAGTCTGGTTCTAGTCCTAAGCCAGCTGTTCAGACACATGCCCTTGATGGGAACTTCAGCTCGTCAACCTTGGTTTCTTCATCTGTGACGTGGTGGATGTTAGAAGGATAACTTTTCATGTAAGGGAGGGGCTGGTCTGTGGTTGTGCACACCCAAGATGAAGAATCATATTGATCACATCGATTCTTCTACCTTTCACTGCAGGGTTTTGGGAGCCCCAGCACTGTGACACTTCCTGAAACCTTGCTGTTTGTGTCAACACTGGATGGAAGTCTGCATGCCGTCAGCAAGAGGACAGGCTCCATCAAATGGACTTTAAAAGAAGGTAATTGGGATTTGGTCCTGGGGTGACATGGACGTTTGCTCATCTGCTTCTGAGGAGACATTCCAGAAAAAGAGAGAAACAGTTATACATGATTTTAATAAACTAAAAATAGATAACAGAGTCAAAGAGAAGAGACGAAGAGTACACAAAGGGTATGTTTACAACTCAAATTGTGATTAGCCGCTCAGGGCATCAGTTGAGACAAGCTTTATCTTTTTTATTATTATTATTTTTTTACAGTTGTCTAGATTTCATGTATAAATGGCTCTAGGCTTTTCTATGAATAGTTTACGAAGACATGCTACATTAATTTTTTTTTAAGTTCTAATGATTAGAATATTGTAATCATAATTACAAGAAGCTATCTTCTCTAACCTCAAATTACTCATTTTGTTTTTATAGAGGCTGGAATAACTGAGGGCTGTAAGATTTGACATTCATCCAAGTCAGTCACTTTATTAGCTCTGTACATTGAGGGAAGTGGAAGGCAGAGGCTGTTTCTCATTTACTCTACCAAGCTTCCATTCTATGATCTTGTGTTCCTGGTGATGGTGGGCAGCATGGCCTCCCTACAGCTGGGAAATCGTATTCAGTTCCCAAAGTAGTCTTCCTGTATAAAAGCCAGGCAAACCCCAGGATTGGGGGCTTTCAGAGTCGTCTCTTTTAGTCCATCCTATCGTAATTCTCCTTTGGCCGTAGATTCAGGTCTGACTAGTATGTTCTCTTTCACCCCTAAGCATGACTCATTATTCTCGAACACAGCAAATGTTTTTCCTTCATTAATAAAATGTTCCAAAACAGTGTTTTTAGTTGGAAAAATATTAGCATATATCAGAAGGTCACACATCATCTTGTCCATCCAGCAGCAAACCTGGTTGCCATCCACAGATGCTGGCAGCTAGGTAACCACAGACTGCCCTGCCTCACCTGTCCGGGCCAGCTTGGATCAGCAAGGACTTTAAGCGATGGAAAGGACCAGGTCCCTCAGGAGCGAAAGCCCACAACAAGATGGGAGAGCCCAGTTTTGGCAGTACCTTACAGGCTCTCCGAATATTATCTGTGCTCTCATGTTTAAGCAGAGTTCTTTATATTTCAGAATGTCTGATTTTGTCCAGAGATGAAAATCAACAAGTCACAAAAGGATTGAGATAAACATTTTTGCTTTAAATATGAGGGCTGGTCCTTCAGATCCAGTATTCCCAGGCACGACATTTTTGCCCCCAAGCCACTTCATTCTTCTGCTTTGCTTTTCCCCTGCGTGTATTGTTTTAGAACGATCTCCAAGTCTTAATTTCTGCAAGTAGCCTTGCCTATAGCCAGCAAAACTGTGTCCTGCCTTGTTTGGTTCTCAGCCAAACATAAGAGACAATCTGTTCTCTCCTGTAATTGAGAGCTGAAAGAACTTGCCTCCTTTTATTTGTGTGTTTATTTTTTAAAGCTACTTTAAAAATACTTGTTTAGCTGCACTGGGTCTTAGTTCTGGCACGTGGGATCTTTTACGGTGGTGCACGGGCTTAGTTGCCCCGTGGCACGTGCAAGCTTAGTTTCCAGGGATGCAACCTGTGTCCCCTGCGTTGGCAGGCAGATTCTCAACCACTGGACCACCAGGGAAGTCCCTTGTCTCCTTTTAAGTTTAACGCAAGTTTAGAGAACTCTAAACTCTATCTGTGAAAGATGCTGTATGGGGCACAAAGAGGAAAAAGACAGCCCTTACCCTCAAGGAGCCCACAGTCCGGAGGGAGACATGACAAGCACACAGAAGTTCAGCAGGGAAGCAGCCTTGTAACCACCGCAGAGAGGTGCTAGGAAACTGTTCCAGCTGGGTCAGGAAAGGCTCCGTGTGCGGAGCTGAGCCTTGGTGGATGCATCACGCTGCAGTGGAAGCCTGGCAAGGAACAAAGGCAGCAGTCTGGGGTGTGGGGACAGGTCTGGTTTGGGAGGGGCTTAGCGATGGAGGTGGAGGGAGGCAGACAGAGGGGATGTTGAGGCCTGTGGCAGCTCTGAGGCGTTTGTACTTGAGGGAACAGGAAGTCGGGAGCCATTCACACACCTGAGCAGGTGAGCGACTCAACAGGTGCTACTGCTTCCAAATTAATCCAGCAGCAGTGTGTGCGCTAGAGAGGGGAGGCAGACCCGAGGAAGGGGGGCAGCGAAAGGGAGGGGTGGGAAGGATGACAGGCCTGCCAGAAACAGAATCGGGAGCCCAGCAACTGGTTAGGTAGGCAGAGCAGGCCGGGGTTAAAAGACGCTTGTGGGCAGAATTAGAGAAAGTTGATTAAGACCTAGGAATTTCAAGTAATGAAGTTCGGTTCAATTTAATTCCGTGAAATTTCAGTATGTTCTAAGTCTCATCATTTTTCTGAGAATAAATTGGCTGATTTTAGCTAAATTCGGCCCTGGCTAGTATTGGTAGCCCCCCTTTTTTGGGGGGTGTGTAGCTTGTGGGATCTTAGGTCCCCAATCAGGGAGTGAACCCTTTCCCTCTGCAGAGGAAGCATAGGGTCTTAACCACTGGACCACCAGGGAATTCCTTCTCTCTCTGTACATTTTTATACAAAGATTAAAGATGGTAACATATAGAGACCCTGAATTTTTAATTTAATTTTAATCTTGCATTTATTACTAAAGATTTAAAAACCATCAATATGTAAGTGAAAGGAGAATGAAAAAATTTAAAAAAAAACCCTAAGATCATGACACCTGATCCCATCTCTTCATGGCAAATAGAAGGGGAAAACATGGAAGTAGTGACAGATTTTCTGTTCTTGGGCTCTAAAATCACTGTGGATGGTGACTGCAGCCAGGAAATTAAAAGGTGGTTGCTCCTTGGAAGGAAAGCTATGACAAACCTAGACAGAGTATTAAAAAGCAAGTGACATCACTTTGCTGACAAAATTCCATGTAGTCAAAGCTATGGTTTTTCCAGTAGTCATGTATGGATGTGAGAGTTGGACCATGAAGAAGGCTGAGCACCGAAGAATTGATGCTTTCAAATTGTGATGTTGAAGACTCTTGAGAGTCCCTTGGACGGCAAGGAGATCAAGCCAGTCACTTCTAAAGGAAGTCAACCCTGAATATTCATTGAAAGGACTGAAGCTGAAGCTCCAATACATTGGCCACCTGATGCTAAGAGCCGACTCTTTGGTTTTCCAGCCCTGATGCTGGGAAAGACGGAAGGCAAAAGGAGAAGGGAGCAGCAGAGGATGAGATGGTTAGATAGCTTTACTGACTCAATGGATGTGAATTTGAGCAAGCTCTGGGAGACAGTGGAAAACAACAGCAACAATACATAAGTAGATTTATAAATGTATCCAGCTACTCTTCTAGACCCTGAAAATACAGCAGAATCCTTGCCCTCATGGAGCTTTCATTCTATGGGGGAATCAGATAAGGAGATAAGCGCTCTGGAGGCTACTGCACCAGTCCAGGCAGGGGAGGTTGCGGGCTTGGGACTGAGTGCCCATGGCGAGTCATATTGAAATGGAAAAACTTTCTGATGCAGATGGACACCTCCAAGTCATCAAGCTGGGGTTCTGCAGAACACTGACCTATGATTCCATTTTGTGGTTTCCTAACTGTTTACTTTTTTCAGGGACCGAGAAACTGGGAGTGGTTTTTTTTTGTTTGTTTTTTAATTTCTATCCACAGAATGGTTTTGGCAGGTGCTTTTGTTCCTCAACCAAACATGTGTTGCTGTTCCCAGAAATGGAGATTTCTCACATCACAGCAGCAAACTCCACTTAGTACAGAAAACAAGTTCTGTTTGTTTTCGGAAACAGATTTGAGTCCTGGCATTTTCCCATAGGTGTGATCCCAATAAGCTGTGATTTTGTAACTGCAGCAGCACCGCTGTCTGCCTCTGAAATTTCACCACTGAACATGACTGAGTGTGTTTCATTTCTGCACTCCCATCCCAGACATAAACTGAGAATGTCGCTGTCATGTTCTGGGTTAGATTCGTTTCACAAAGCTTGCCTTGGCCTGGTGGAATTAAAAGACTCTCTTTGTTATTGCCATGGCTGGTGAGTCTGACACTCAGATCTTCATCAAACTGCAGATGGTTCTGTAGCAACCCCCACTCCCATTCCCTTCCATCTCCTTTCCTGTAATAATAGGTCCAGAGGACTAGGTCTAATTTAGAACCATATCTTAAAAAAACAAAAACAAAAAACCATTTATTTATTTGGCTGCTTGGGGTCTTAGTTGTGGCACACAGCATCTTTTAGTTTCAGCATTAGAACTCTTAGTTCCGGCCTGTGGGATCTAGTCCCCTGACCAGGAATCGAACCCAGGCCCCCTACACTGGGAGTGTGGAGTGTTAGCCACGGGACCACCAGGGAAGTCCTTAGAACCATTCTTTACTAACTATAGAAATATGCTACCCTTGTAGCCAGAGAGGTCCAAACTCCTGAGATGCTCCCTAAATGGTTAATATTGGAGATTTCTTATGAGGGAAGGATTAAAGACAAAATTAGTTATTTGAAGCCTGAAGAACATCTTCTCCTGTGAATTTCCAGCCCTGCGCCTCTGTTCATAGTTCCTACCTGTGCTGACAGTTATGGGCCACGCAGGCTATAAAAGCGGTGCTCTTCCGTAGCTCACCCAGTCCCGCCACGTGGACTCACGGAGGGTCTCCCAAACCTGACCCCTCTTCCTGGTCCCCCTTGCCAGTGTCTTAGCCCAGCTCTCAACATGCACTTCCTGGTTCCATGCAGCAGCTTGCTGACCACCATCCCCAATGCTCGCCTCACCCTCCCCATCACCCAGCACGTGGCCGGCGGACACACCCTCTGAAACGACGGCCCAGACCACGCTGCACCCCTGCTGCAGGGCGTGGCTCTGGGTGTTGTCCATCATGGTGCTCCTCCGAGTGCGGTCTGCCCACCCATGTTCCTCGCCCCTGAGGAGAGAAGTACAAAAGGGAGCGGAAGCCTCACTCCTGGGGGGTTGGACTTTTCAACGGTTGGCCCTTCGCCACAGTCAGCTGGAGAAGCACTGGGCCCCAGGGTGAGGCCTAGCTCCTGATCACACCTGTCAGCCCCTTCACAGTCGGGCTGCCACCCACCTCTCCAGCCTCAGCTGCTCGCTGCCGCCAGCTCTCGGAGACACAGGGCCTTTGCTTATGGCCTCTCCCCACCAGCGGCCTGCTGTGTTGCCCAGGCCCCCTTCCATCCATTAAGACCCCTTCAGAGCTCACCTCCTGGACTCCTGCTGCAGGGTGAGCCCCTCCCTCATCAGGCTCCAGAGGCAGCTCGCGGAGAGTCTAAACATACACAGACAAAGAGATGATGATCTAATGAACACTCTTGTACCCATCACTTCAGTGAGCACCAGCTGGTACACAGCATTGTGTATCTGTGCCTACATTCACGTCCCTCCCACATGCCTGGGGTTTGCCTCAGAGCAATATGTCTCATGTCATGGAAGGGCTCTTGGAAATAGTGGTCATGGGATGTCCGTGGTGGTCCAGTGGTTAAGACTCAGTGTTTCCATTGCAGGGGACTCAGATTCAATCCTTGGTTGAGAAACTAAGATCCCACATGCTACACAGCATGGCCAAAAAAGAGAAAATAGCGATCACCACACACAGTAGCATAGATTTCAGCTCCAGCAGGCCTTCTCTGCAGCGTTGCTTGGTGTGTTTTGGAATACAGTTGTGAATATTGAAGCTCGGGATAAAAGGCCAGTTTTGGCTGTGACTCAGTCACCATCCTCTTACTTACCTTTGGGTGAGCGCTCTCATTGCTCCAGAATTGAACTCTGTGAAGTTAATGGCATCCGGAGAGGCACTGGGGCAGGGTCCCGAGCATGAAATTGTCTTGTCCTCCTTCACAACTGATTATAGCTTGAATTCCTTCACGGTTGGTTGCAGCATGCAGGGTGTGTTTTTCGGCCTGAGTTACTTCTGCCAAGGCAAGGGTGAGTGAGACCTTAGCATTCGACAGCCTTTGGTACCATGGCTGGTTTTTCAGATTATGTTGGTATTTCTACAGGATTCTCGTCATCAAGCATGACATTTGGTAACTTGCAGAGATTGTCGTTGTTTGGTTGCTAAGTCATATCTGACTTTTTTGTGACCCTGTGGACTGTAGCCCACCAGGCTCCTCTGTCCATGGGATTCTCCAGACAAGAATATGGAGGAGGGCTGCCATTCCCTCCTCCAGGGGGTCTTCCTGACCCAGGGTTCAAACCTGGGTCTCCTGCTCTGGAGGGTGGGTTCTTTACTGCTGAGCCACCAGGGAAGCCCCTTGTAGAGATTACCCTGAAAGAAAGCTTATGGCATCCTCCCCCTAGTTCTGATAAAATATGGAATTTCACTGTGGATTTTAAGAGCTTCTGAGCAGAGATCTATTTTAAAATGCTCTTGTCATAAAAGCTGAACTTTGAGGAAAGTTTGAGACTTGCTGCCCTACAATTTGGACCTGACAACTTTCGTGGGAGTTTAGGGCACAGATTACCCAAGTTCTTCCCTCTGGAGGAAGGAAATGAGCTGCCGCTGGGGAGAAGGAGTCCCTGACTGGTTCACTTGAGTGCATGGACCATATTTAGGAGACTTAACTTTTGACTTAAGGTGGGGGAGTGGTGAATGACCTTGTTTCTACCAATAATTTTTATTTTTTAAAAAAGGGTATTAGACCCTTAAGCATTTTCTTGAGGAAATGGCAGCTTTTTGCATGCAGACTGACCAAGCTAGCTTCACTGTCAGTTGGGATTAAAATCGCCATGTCCTCTTAAACTCATTCCATTTCTTCACTTCATTTTTCTGATTGGGACTAAGTCCTGTTGATGTTTTTTTTTTTCCCTCCTGTTTGGTTCTGACCACCCCTCCTTTTCCCCACCCCACCCCCAAACTGTCTCAGACTATCTTACTGGGGTTATGGCATTGCCTTCCTCACTACCTGTTGGTTTTTTCTTTATTTGTTTTCTTCTTGCTGTTGCTTTTTGGCTGCACCATGTGACATATGAAATCTTAGTTCCCGAATCAGGGATCGAAGCCTCTCACCTCTGCACTGGAAATGCAGAGCCCTAACTACTGGACCACCAGGGACATCCCCCTCTCTACCCTCCCTTTGTGCTTCGTCCTTCTCTCTCACATCCCCTTTTGTCCCCTGGTGCCTGCCTGTCTTCACCTGCCTTCAGAGTCTTGTACCACGTTTCTCTTCTCAAAATCCTCCGGCTGCTTCCTCCTTGGTGCCCACTGCACCACATCCCAAGGTTTTCGCCCCTTTCTTCTCCACAGTCTCTCCGCCTGCCATCCACCCTTTCTCGTTGTGCTTCTAGAAGGAAGGAGGCTCTCAAAGACTGGGTATACGGGGAGGCTTACAGGGAGCATAGAGCAGCTGGGACTTCGTCTGTGGTCTTTCAGTCCTTATATCCCTTTCAAGAGGGCCAACCCAGGACATTTCTGGTCACTGCTAGAGGTGCACTGAGAAGGGTCTGGTTTGCAGAGTTTCTAGCCAACAAGACGTCTTACTTGCACCTGGAGAGGTCTTCCAGTCAGAGAGGAGGCTGGTTTGTGTCTTTTAATATTTATTTATTTGGCTGCATCAGGCCTTAGTTGCAGCATGGGGGATCTCTCTTGCATCAAGTGTGGGATTTCTGCTGTTGTTGTCGTTGTTCTAGTACACAGACTCTAGTTGCAGCATGCAGGCCCTCTAGTCGTGGCTCGAGGGCTTAGTTGCCTTGCAGCCCGTGGGATCTTAGTTCCTTGACCAGGGATCGAGCCCACGTCCGTGGCACTGCAAGGCGGACTCTTAACCAGTGGGCCACCAGGGAGGTCCTGAGGCTGTTTTTCATCTTTGATATTTATTCGGCTGCATCTGGTCTTAGTTGCTGCACGCAGGATCTCAGCTGGGTCGCATGGGATCCTTCCTTTCGGCGCCTGGACTCTCTAGCTGTGGCTCTCAGGCTCCAGAGCGTGTGGGCTCATAGTTGCTCTGAGGTGTGCGGGAACCTTAGTCCCGACCTGGAACCGAACCTGAGTCCCCTGCACTGCAAGGCGGATTCTTAACCACTGGACCACTGGAGAAGCCCGGGGGCTGGTTTTAAATGTGGGCTGCGTCAGGGGCAGCGGGGAGGTTGTGCTTTGGAAAGACGGGTGAGGAGCAGGGCAGTAAAGCCCGCATCCACCTACATTCCACCGGAGAAGCAATGTGTTCCAGAAATATCGGCACTCATCTAGGGACGGGGAAGGATCCCATAGGGCTCCTCGAGCTCCAGTCAGATGGGCAGCCTGTTCTTGCAGCCTCTGTAATCAAAGCGATCTGATTTCTTCCCACTTGAGAGTGAGTCGGCCCAGAGTCACCTGCAGAGAGAGGCCATCTGCCCCAAACTCTGGTCTGAAGCAATGAACTCAAATGGTGACCGACTTCATCGGAGAGATTTTTCTGTGTTGAGGGAAGCCTGAAATGGTGCTGACAGGGTCCTTCGTGCTCCTCCCCTGGGCTTCTCTGCTCTCCTCCAGCCCTGGGACATTATAGGATCAGGCTGTCAAGATTCATGCTACAGCTGAGGGTAGGCAGGAAGAACAGGTCTTTCTTTGCAGACCCTCCCCGCCACATCCTACCCCACCGCCCTCACCCTTCCACCTCCCTCCCAGAAAGGTATTCCTTAAATAGCTCTTTTTTTAGCTTCTCTTCTTAAATTTTTTTTTTTCATTTTAGAAAAACTTCAATATATGCAAAAGTAAAGAGAATAGTATGAAAGCCTCAGATATCCAGCTTCAGTGACGACTCACACATGACAGTCTGCTCCCCCATCTCCATCATTTGGAAGCAAACGCCGTATCATTTTTTTCCCGTAAATTTAAATAATTTTTAAGTGTGAATGAACAAACAGAGCTACACCTGGGCAGCTCTTTTTTGCTTTTATCATGTAGGTTTCTGTGTGGAAAAGCCCTTCTCATTAAGATAAACTTATCTGAGTGACTGCAGTCCATGTGTAATATTGGATATCTTAAATTATCAACTTCCTTACTTTCTACAGACAGCTTTACCTGCTGAGTAGGAGGCGAGCAAAGACCCGGGCACCAGTTACACTGGAGTGCACGTTGTGATTATTCCTTGAACTGTCATAAGCCCCAGGCACTTTCCCATGTGTATTTCTCAAGAAACAAAATAGATGGTCCCTGCCCTACAAAGTGCTTAAATTCAATCCAGCCTCCAGATCTTTGAGAACCAGAGAGGCCACATGCAATTAAGAACCTGTTGCCCGAGAAATGTGCTAAGTGCCAAGTGCAGTGGGCGCTCCGTTTCTGATTTCCTGGAGAAAGGGGCATTTGAAGGCCGGGCAGAGGCAGACAGAGTTGGGGCAAGTGATGGTGACCTCAGAGACAGACAGGAAAGCAAGGGCTGAGTTCTGGAAAGAGTTGCGATGGAGAAGAATTAGGCCCAGGTTTTGCAGAGCCTTGAATGCTTAAGGCCTGTGGTCCCCCCATGTGCTGAGGGGCCCTGGGCACACAGTCAGCTCTCAGGGCATGATAGCTAAAGTTCTAGACTTTTAAGAGAAACACAGCAGTCCTCCACAAGTGTTGAGCCCTAGTAGCTTCAGCGTTAGATTGCACTGCTTTCCTTTGCCCAGCTGAGTTGCGGGCCTTTGCTGTGATGCATTTCAGTTGCCACTTGAGGGAATTCCCTGGCAGTCCAATGTTAGGGCTCCAAGATCTCACTGCCAAGGGCATGGGTTCAATCCCTGATCTGGGAACTAAATCCCACAAGCTGTGTGGTATAGCCAAATAACACAACCAAAAAGACTCAAATGGACGCATTTAGGAAAGGTGCAAAGAAGATTTTGGCATGCTTACAGGCAGAGGAAGGAGTTATCCAGAAGGACTTGAAGACCCCTGGGAGACAGAATACTGGGGGTTCTAGATGTGTGAGTGTGAAGTATCTGTGAATGTGAAGGTGAAAGCGTGTCCTTTTATAGAAACGCACAGGGTAGCGTAGGGTTGGGAAACCTGGAGGACGAGGGGTAGGAAGTTTCTGAGTTCCCCCGTGCCATAGAGGGGAGTCCTGTGCGGAGAGGAAGGGGCCTGGAGGCAAGGCGTGGAAGTCTGAAACACCAGCTGTGAGGAACAGAACAGGAAGTAGATAAACATATCTCCGGTGACTCGGGGCCCAGCTGGCCATGGTTACATTCTGCGATCTCCACGAGTGATCATGGTGTTCTCTTCAGCAGTGCTCAGAGGACTGAGGGGGAGGAGAGGGGATTGCCCAGTGGATCCTGGGTGGAGGGTTGATGGAGCATAGCTGCTGGATTATGGAATAGTCCGCGATGGATGTCCAGGCAGGGCAAGAGTAGAAGTAGGAAGGAAACTAGCATTTGTTGATTGTTTCAGTCAGTAAATATATTGAACACCTCTCACGTGCCAGGCACTATTGTTTTTTTTGGGGGGGGTGCTGTGCTGGCTGTTTGTTGCGGCTCGTGGGCTCTTCACTGTGTCTCTTGGGCTTAGCTGCTCCATGACATATGGGATCTTAGTTCCCCAGTGCAGGGATCAAACCCGTGTGCCAGTGGTTAAGAGGTACCCAGGGGGGACTTGGAAAGTACCCAGGATGTCGGGGGCATCTTGTTGTTTAGTCACTAAGTCGTGTCCCACTCTCTGCGGCCACATGGACTGCTGTGCGCCAGGCTTCCCTGTCCTTCACCATCTCCTGGAGTTTGCTCAGACTCATGTCCATTGAGTCAGTGAGGCCATCCAACCATCTCATCCTCTGTCATCCCCTTCTCCTCTTGCCCCCAACCTTTCCGAGCATCAGAGCCTTTTCCAGTGAGTTGACTCTTTGCATCAGGTGGCCAAAGTATTGGAGCTTCAGCATCAGTCCTTCCAGTGAGTATTCAGGGATGGTTTCCTTTAGGATTGACTGGTCAGATCTCCTTGCTGTCCAAGGGGCTCTCAAGAGTCCTCTCCAGCACCACAGTTTGAAAGCATCAATTCTTCAGTGCTCAACCTTCCTTATGGTTCAACTCTCACATCTGTACATGACTACTGGAAAAACTATAGCTTTGACTATATAGACCTTTGTTGGCAAACTGCAGAAGATAAATCCCAGCCCCCACGGATCTTATAGTGACCAGAGTCAGACATTTAAAAAGTAAAATACGTAGCACTTCAGAGGCGGTCAGTGTCATGGAGAAAAATCAAGCAGGGAAGAGAGTAGGGGATCCTGGGCCGGGGGTAGGAAGTGGTCACGGAAGGCCTCTCTGAGATAGTGACGTTCGATCACAGACCTTGGCACAGGGAACAGTATACGCAAAGACCCCAAGGCAGGTTTAGACTTGGCAGTAGTCCAGGAGTAGCCTGTATTCCAGCATGGCTGGAACAGAGTAAGGAAGAAATCATGGGAGACTGCCAGGGTGGCTGTGGGGTTGCGTGGATTCACAGATGTTCACTGGGTGAACATTGGCCCCTACTGGGCAACAAAATACCCGTCAATGGATTATGAGTGGCAGAGAGGCATTATCTGATTTATGTCTTCGAAGCATCACTCTTCTATGTCAAGGCACTGACTTACAATCTTAAGATATATTTAACCTTATTTAATCAAGAGAAGGCAATGGCAACCACTCCAGTACTCTTGCCTGGAAAATCCCAGGGACGGAGGAGCCTGGTGGGCTGCAGTCCATGGGGTCGGCTAGGAGTTGGACACAAATGAGTGACTTCATTTTCACTTTTCACTTTCATGCACTGGAGAAGGAAATGGCAACCCACTCCAGTGTTTTTGCCTGGAGAATCCCAGGGATGGGGGAGCCTGGTGAGCTGCCATCTATGGGGTTGCACAGAGTCGGACACGACTGAAGTGACTTAGCAGCAGCAATCAACATAAAGTTGCCCCTCGAGTTTGGTGTTATTATCTCTATCTCTTTATTTTTTTCTTTACTGACAAGGAAACTGAGGCTCAGAGAGGTTAAGTAACTTTGCCAAGGTCACTCAGCTGGTGAATGGCAGAGCTTGGATTTAATCCTAGGTTTTTCTGATCCCAAAGGGCACACATACTAGGAGAAAAGGGAGCTCTTGAAAGACAAGTTCCAGTGATGCCAAAAAGATGCTGGAAGTAGGAAAAAGAGTGATGAAATAGACCAGAGAGTCTGACATCCGATGGCAGGTTCTGCAGGGGAAATGAGCGTCAGCAGTGTGGTCTGAGGACTGCCTATCTCCTAGGAGAACAGGGTAGCCAAACCAGTCTGGAGAGAATGATGGAGGGTGTGATTTGGGCAAGTGGGGGTTGAGGTGCTGGCAGGAGATGATGGAATTGTCCAGAGGGTCCAGAAAGAAGAGTTTGAGAGATGGGGACCTAGAATTTCCCCGTTGTGATTATGGTTGAAGCTACAGAGATGGGTGTGCTCTCAGAGAGAGCTGAGAGGAGAGCCAGGAAAAGTTCTTCCCTGTTGGAGTAAGAAGAGGGAGGGAGAGGGAAGAGGAGTAGACGGAAGAGATGGGGAGAGAGAGATGAGTGAAAGTCTGGCAGTATTGCAGGGCCACAGAGACCAGGAAGTGGAGAGCCTGGGGGAGGGGAGGGTCGAACCCCGCGGCGGGGCAGCAGCAGGCACGTGGGGTCACCCGCAGGGTGGTGAAGCACCTGGAAGAGTAGAGCTGTGGGTGCTGATGGACAGAGACCTCGAGGCCCGGAGCTCGAGAAGGGAGCAGAGTCCAGTGTGCAGTCAGAGCCCAGTGCAGAGGAGAAGGTAGGAGGTTCAAGAGAGGATGGTGAAAAAGGCATTCTTGGAAAGATGAAAACTCACTTCGTTTGGAAATAGACATGTTTACGTCTGTCTTGGGTCATTTCTGCCTCGGGTTGAAAAGGAGGATTCCACCAGGAGCCATGCCTGTCACCGCACCCCACCAGGTTTCTCCCGGAGTAAAGCAGGCCTGAAATGGACCTGCCAGGGGAGCCGAGTCCAGTGGCCGCTCCCAGGGGAGAAGTGGGCAGATCTGCTTCTGTCTTGATCTTGGAGACCAAACACTGATTTCAGCTTTTTTCTTTCCCCCCCCTCTTCGGATATCTTTACCTTTCCGTTGAGTAACACCCATTTTTACACTGGTAAAGTAACTCTTTTTTTTTTTCCTGCCCTTTCTGAAAGTAAAACAGCTTGGTGAGATGGCTTTCCTCCTTATCGGTTTCCATATAGATAGAGAGGCTTATTTTGTAGCAGCGTTTGTTTGTAGCCTTAGGGTTAGGCCACTGTTTCCTTTCACATGAAGGTGACTTTGGTTTTTTTTTTCTTTTTAAGAGCAAGAATCTTGCCTAAGTCCAGTTCTCCTTATTAAATCCAAAACAACTCCTTTTCATGTTGGGCCTCCATGGCACATTTTCAGCTGATGCTTTTTCCTTTTATTTTGCTGGCTTTTCAAATATTTTTATCCTTTAACCTTTGCTAATATGGAAAATTTCAAGCAGAGGTAGAGAGAACAATAAAATGACAGGCCAGTGTTGTCAATTCTATCTTTAAGCATTTATCAACAGGCTGCCATTTTTTTGTCTTATGTTTCCTTCCCTTGTGTTTTTTAAATATTATTATTAATTTATTTATTTTGGCCATATCACGTGGCTTGTGTGATCTTAGTTCCCTGACCAGGGATCGAACCCGCACCCCCTTGCATTGGGAATGCAGAGTCTTAACCACTGGACCACCAGGGAAGTGGTTCAGGATGGAGGGGACACATGCATGCCTATGGCTGATTCATATTAATGTATGGCAAAAACCACAATCTTGTAATTATCCTCCAGTTTCCTGTAGTATTTGAAAGGGAACCTTAGATTCTAAGAAGAAAAGTACACAGAACGGGTCATTGTTCCACACCTGCTTGCTGTGACAGGCATGCCGCTCTGGAGGTGTTTATTCCAGGGGCCCTATTTTACGAGTGAATGAGGAGGCGCCCCTCTTGGAGGTCATGTCCCCTTAAGCCTAGGAGAAAGCGTGGCTCCTCAACCCTGCTGTAGGTGTCCACCCGCGCCTCCCTAGCTCCTGCCAGCGGCCTGTGTCTGAACTGGAACCTCTCTGGTGCGGGACACACTTTGGGACCTGAGGCCTCCGTGTCAGATAAGCTGAACAAGCTCTAGAGAGCCAGGAAACCCACAGTAGCGGAGGAGCCCCCGAGACTGCGCAAACACTGACCAGCAAAGATCAGCTCAGGAACAGGCGTCGAGACCCCCTCCGTGTCCACGCCTTGTTTTTGGTGAACAGCTAGGATTTGGTAGCGTCCTCGTCATCTCTGTGGCACCTTTAAGTGGCCGGAGCGAATCGAAAGGACGCCTTCCTCCTGCTGTGTTTTCTTGGAAACGTGCCTTCTCGCTCTCCTGGCGCGCTCAGCTTCTGGGCTGCATTAGAGGCGCTGGGTTATAATTGCTGCTGGTCTGTTTCAGGAGGGTGAGGGCTAGGCACCCTCATTTCCTGTCTGTTGCATCAGTCTGTTTGTGAGAGTGTACCGAGAGGTGATTAATGGGGACGATCACCATGTGCTTACCAACCGAAAGTTCCTCCTGTTTCCTGAAATGCTCTTGGTTTTAATGAATTGTTTGTTTGCTGCCCACAGACCACATGTGGTGTGTACGCCTCTGTTGTTGTGAACACCGGTCCGCCTTCATGTGGGAGCTGGGCCTGCAAAGCAAAGTCAACACACGATAAGGCTTGAAAGGGTTTCCTTCATCTGAGAATCCCAGCTGACCTGGGGAATTAGACAGCTGTCTGTCACCATAAGCAGAGCCTGTATCCAGAGTCACATCACAGCATTTGCCGTCCTCGACCCTAGCTTTGAAGTTTTGTGGGCAGCATGGCTGATAGCCTGTGGGGTCCCAATGGCTGGAAACACCTCATTGCTGTGTAGTCTCGTGCCTGGGATTTCAGCTCTGTTACAGTACTGCTGGGTCAGTGGCCTCCATCCACCCCGTGGACTCTGGATTGTCCCTGTGATCTGTGCCTAGGAGAAATTCTGTCACTCAGATGACTGCAAATATTGGCTTGGCCAGACCGTTCGGGTTTTTCTGTACCATCAAGTGGACAAATCTGAACAATCTTTTCAGCCAACCCAATATTAAAACAACTTGAAGGAAAAACTGTGTTTCCTATTGCAAAGGTAATGCCTACTTTTGTAGAAATTTGGGGAAATGTGGAAAAGGTGGGGAAGTCGTTTATATTTTCAACAAAGGTAACTTACAATTTAGCACTTTTTTTGACCTTTCCGTCTTGTTTTTTTTTTTTTTAACACACATAGGTTTGTTTGTTTATTTTTCTCAGCTGCAGTAATACTCTGGGTACAATGTTATTTTTTTTCTCCTGAACATATATAGCTATAAAACTTTATAAGCCCTTTTAGAAGCTTTAAGAATCTCCCTGCAATTCAGGAGACCTGGGTTCAATTGCTGGATTGGGAAGATCCCCTGGAGAAGGGAATGGCTACCCTCTCCAGTGTTCTTGTCTGGAGAAGTCTATGGACAGGGGAGCCTGGCGGGCTACAGTCCATGGGATTGCAAAGAGGTGGACATGACTGAGCAACTTTAGAAGTCTTAATTTTCTGCCAAGTGGACATTCCATAATTTAACCACATCCCTGAACAGTTAGGTCATCTGTGATGCTACTGTGAAGATCTTTGTACAGAAAGCATTTTATATACTTTGTGTTGTTTTTAAACCAGACTTTATAGACATGGAATTAATGGATCAAAGGGGATCAAGAAGAATGAACACTCAAAGGTTCTAAAGTCTTCATATTGCTGCCCCAAAGGGATGTATCCATTTACCATCCAGTCAAATTCTCATCAACAACAAAACTGCTTCTTAAGCCACAGTTTTTCTTTCCCAATGGAAGTATCTAGCACCACGCCAGGTATCTGACCCAGAGATGGTTTGGGTTTAGAAGTCCTTAATGTGTCAGATCGTGACACTGTGACCCATTGTCCACTGTGGGTTGTCACTGTGCTTCCTTATATGTCCAGCCTCCAAGTCACAGGCATGTTTCCTGAGAGCAGTTCCATCCTGCCCTCAGCCCCCTCTCCAGTCTCAGCAACGGACCTAGGAGCTTGTATGAGTGATGCATGTGTGTGTGCGTGTGTGCGTGCGTGTGTACTTAGTCATCAAGTCGTGTCCAACTCTTGTGTAACCCCAAGGACTGTAGCTCACCAGGCTCCTCTGTCCATGGGATTATCCCAGCAGTAATACTCAAGTGGGTTGCCGTGCTTTCCTCCAGGGAATCTTCCCGACCAGGAGCTGAGCCTGCATCTCCTGAGTTGCAGGTGGATTCTTTACCGCTGAGCCACCAGGGAAGCCCCCGCCCCCTGCACCCTCCAGCCCCGCTCCCAAGAGCCTACATTAGTGTTTTTGTGTGAACTTTCTAAAGTGCCTTCACCTACATTTTCTTGTGTAGATAAATTTATTGGTCCCTCTTGTGAGCTGGTCCTGGGAACTCTAGAAATCTTGACATTTTACAACCTGTCTGACAGTGCCTTTGTTGTTCTTTTGCACAGATCCCGTCCTGCAGGTTCCAACACACGTGGAAGAGTAAGTGTTCTGATTTGCTGCACACTTCCCTTTGATTCATTTTCTGTTTTACTCTGTTTATGAAGCTAGTTGCTGGGAGCACATGTATACTTCAATCTTAATATTAAGCAGAAAGAGAACAAATGACTCATGGGTACTTTGAAAGAAGCCTGTGTTGGGAAAAGGGTCGTCAGTTCCTTGATGGGTGAGCTGGGGAGGCAGGGGTGTTAAAAAGGCTTCTTTGAGATGTAATTTAAGGTGAGTTTTGAGCGTAAGCTTCCAGAGTTCTCAAAAGGGCCCAGGCGTCTTTGGATCCCTGCCCCATTCCCTGTGCAAAACTGTGGAGAGGAGACAAGAGAATGGCTTGTTATTAGAGTGTGTGTGTTGGAGTAAAAGTTTGGACGGCATCTCTAAGAGCCTCAGATGATGCTCTAAACTGGGGAGAGAAAAGATTCAGCCCGGGGTTTCTGCGTGACTAGTCGTCATTCGGTGGTTAGCAGGTTATCATCACAAAAGAGCACCTTGAACCTGCTTCCTGAGAAGCAGCTGATGAGAACCTAACCCATCCCCTTGGCAGCTTCTTTCTCATGTCAAGCTTTTATTGCTTCCTAAAAACAAATGTTTGTGGAACACCAAAGACACATTTGTTCTCCCTGTTTAGGTGCCATGCCATGCTATTAAACATCAATTGTTGAGGTCCTGTATGCAGCTGACTTGGAAACTGCAAAGCAGGCTTGCTGGGTCCTTTTCCCCTATTGTACCTTTAGCCAGCGTGCTTTGACCAAGTGATGATTTACTCCTCTGTGGTTTGGGGCTAGTTTTCCACTGCAGGTTGTTTTTTTTCCCCACGCCAAGTATAGACCAGGGGTCCCCAGCCTCTGAGATCTAATGCCTAATGATCTGAGGTGGAGCTGATGTAATAATAATAGAAATAAAGTGCACAATAAATGGAATACACGTGAGTCATCCTGAACCACACCCTCCCCCCTACGCACCCCCCCACCGTCCATAGAAAAATTGTCACCTGCAGAACTGGTCTCTGATACCAAAAAAAGTTGGGGACCATTGGAGATTACCAGAAGGATATTTTATTATCTGTGGCTAAGATGAAAAAGAAGTGGATGGAATTGTTTTACATACACACACACACACATACACACACACACACACACACACACACCCCTCCCTACCAATCATGGCTTTGCCTGGCTTTGGTATTTTATTCTGTGCCCTGGGCTGTGATCTGTCACTAATACTTACTGCTTGATCTGCAGGCCTGCCTTCCTCCCAGATCCCAATGACGGCAGCCTGTACACGCTTGGGGGCAAGAACAACGAAGGCCTGACGGTGAGTGTATTTAGCTTCTTGGTGCTCCGGAGGTTCTAGACCCCTGTCTTCAACCGCAGCCGTACATCAGGATCATCTGAGAACTTACAAAAGATTCTGGGATTCTGAATCAGGTGGTCCAGACTGGGGCCTGGGCAAAAGTGTCTTTTCACAGCTCCCTCGATGAGCTTTTAAATGTATAGCCCAGAGTTCAAAAACACTGATCTGTCCTAGCAGTTTCTCAGGGCTCAGTCAGCACACTGGAAGGATGTGAAATTCCTTCAGGAGCAGGACTCACTTTATCTAGTGATTATTATTATTATCATTAAAAAAAATTTTTTTTGGCCACCTGGCATGCAAGATCTTAGTTCTCCGACCAGGGATCGAACCCGTGCCCGCTGCAGTGGAAGTGCAGTCTCAACCTCTGGACCGCCAGGGAAGTCCCCAACTTTAGTGATTCTTAATTTGGGGGAGGTGTGTAGTTGGCAGCACTGTATACTCCCTCAGTAGACATCACCTTGGTGGGGGCGGGGGGTTATATTCCATTGCTACCTCCATTTGAGAACAGACCTTAAGGTTCACAGCCTTAGCTGCACATTGTAATAACCTGGCGATCTCTGAAAAATACTGTCTAGGTCCCAGTCCCAAAGTCCCCATTTGATTGACCCAGGCCATCAGGATTTTTTTAAAAAGCTCCTGAGAAAGAGAATGGGCCCACACACATGGTCACCTCCACAGTAGAGGTGTGGAAACTGCCCGGAGAGGTGAAGGAGTGTGCCCAGGGCCAAAGCACTGGGCGGAGGGGGTGCTCCGTGAACCCCCACCTTCCAGAGGCTGCTCTCGCCACCACCCGCAAACCGCTTGGTGTGGTTTAGCAGCTCCAAGAACGTGGTTTCCAGCCTGGGCCTCAAATCAGGAGGCCGAGGTGGCCGCACTCAGCCTGACCCTGCAGACTGGAAAACAGTCCAGACTGAAAACCTTGCAACAACATCCTGATACTCAGAAACATCTGGAAGAAGCCCAGTTAGGACAGCCTCTCCAGGGCACATTTTTCCTGCTAACGCTTAGGTTAGACACTGGGATGACAGGAAAATCTGCATTATTGGTTCCTGAAAATTCTGTTGACTGTGCTTTCTTGGCAAGAAAGGTGACAGTTGTCATGAGGCAGGTATCCACGGGATGGTTTCAGGAACACAGAATGTTCCAAAAATAGTGTTCTGAAACAAACTCGAACCCAAAGAGCTTGTCAGATGTCAGCTGTCGACTCTGAAGGATCGGTTTTTATGATGAAATGCGGTTGAAACATGCGGACTGCTCTGTTTCTTTTCCTAGCACCTACCATAACTTCCTTTTAATACCAAAAAGCCCAGTCTTCTTCTGTTTTTCAGTAGGAGAATTCGTTGCTAGAGCAGACACCAAAACTTCTCTTCCTTCCCCAAACTCTCCTGTGTTGCCCGCAGGGCGATGGCTGCTCCTCTCCCTCGAGGCCGCCCTTCAGGGTAGTCTCCTGGTTGACTCCCGCCCTGAGGAGTGTTTTCTGCTCCCATCTAAGCAGCTCTGGGATAATTTTCCAAGACAGGGCAACTCTCCCTCCCATCCTCCCCACCCCCCAACCCTTAGGATTTCAAAGATTGTGTCGTTCTCTCCATATTTGTGTGTCTTTTCAGAAAAGGTCAAAAGAACCCCAGAAGGGCTCTGGACTAGAGACTTCCAGGGGGCGTGTCACAAAAGAACCAGGGTGTCCAGCCCCGAGGACCCGGAAGCCTAGGCTCCCTGCACACTTGCCCTGCCCCTTCCTCCTTGGTTTCCAGTTAGGAAAACCCCCACGTACCACCTCTTTTTAGCAGAATTGAGTAACAGAAACAGACTGCAGTGAAATTGTAATCATTGCACAAGACCTTGTTAACTTCTTTTTTGCTTTGCTTTTTTGTTTTTTTTTCTTTGGTTTGTTTTAAAGAAACTTCCCTTTACGATCCCTGAATTGGTGCAGGCATCTCCGTGCCGAAGTTCAGATGGCATTCTCTACATGGGTAAGAGTTCCTGTCGCTGATCCCCTTTGGAAGCGAATGCCACAATCTGGGAAGGTGGCGGGTCTGAGAGAGAGGAGATGTGTGTACAGTCACTCTTCTACCCACCCTGCTGGGGAAGGCCTTTCTTGCCTCGGTTGGGCTGGTTCAGGGATTAGCTGACCCATTAAGAAAGGGTTCCCCCTGCCACTGCACTTGGGACCAGACCTAACACCATTAATATGGTTACTCATTTAACAAGCTTTTAGCTGCTGTGTTGACCTACCCTGCGATTTACAGATTGCCACATACCCAGAAGCAACTGGATGAAATTTAAAGTGAATTACAATAGTCTGAGCCAAGAAAGGGAAGCCAGGCTCTGCCTATTAATTATAGGGCTTTCTTAGTATTTCCTGCTATCAGAATATTGGATAAAAACAGCACTTAACAGCTTGCTTAGATAAGCCTCCTTCATACCTACAGGGGTCACGTCTTTCAAAGCATCAGATCAGCTGCTTTTCTTTGACCAGGTTGCTGCCAAAATGTCAATAAAAATGCATTTGTGACACAAAGGAGAGCTGTATTTATCTTGAAAGCATAGTAGTGATAATATCCTGTATTTGTAAAGCAGCTTTCTTTCTGAGGAACTGAAAGTGCTTACAGCCTGTTCATGCCTTGGGAGCTTTTTATGTGTGTTTCTGGGTCTCAAGCACAGGCCCTGGCTGGATTTTAAGTCTTTGTCTAAGGACACTGGGGCTCTTCTTTCCACACCTTCAGAATGAGGAAGCCCCTGACAGAGATTCAGGGGAAGTGATCAACACAGGCTTTCTCTGTGCTCTGAGCTGTCCTCAGGCCCCTCTGAACATCTTCTCACCATCTGTAGTCACTGTTGTCTGGCTGATCTTCCAGCTCTGGCCAACAGTTCGTCACTTAGGGTGCATCTAAGCTGTGGCAGTTGCCTTGACCCATCCATTAAAGTGGTAGCTGGGTCACGAAGACTGTCACCGTCCTTATAGTAACCAGAAGGGCGCCTGGGCCAGACAGAAAGGGATCCTGGCCACAGCTGTTGGGTGATGTTTGTCTCCATCTTCAGATCTTTTTCATATTAAGATTTGTCACTGGGAGCAGGAAGTTAGGATCGTGGACGAGTTTCCGACATGCAGACTGGCACGTATGCTCCCTCTGTTAGAATTAGGCGTGGCTTTAGCAGCTTCAGGTGCCCTGTGAGCTTGCTGGCATCTCGGTACTTGGCTTCCAAAAGTCGCTTGAAATAGGAAACATGGCCAATGAGGTAGGAAGAGACGAGTGAGCAGAGAGAAGGCGTGTCTTTGGAAGACAGACCTTATAAAGCAGACACGTGCACATCACAGTGAAGGTGTTGACCTTCAGGCAGGAGCTGTGTTTATCTTGAAATCATAGTGGAAACAATACCCTGTATTGGGCTTCCCTGGTGGCTCAGTGGTAAAGAATCCACCTGCTAATGCAGGAGACACAGATTCCATCCCTGATCCGGGAAGATCCCACCTGCCTCGGAGCAACTAATCCCGAGCACCACAGCTACTGAGCCTGTGCTCTGGAGCCCGGGAGCTGCAACCACTGAAGCCGACGCGCTCCAGAGCCCATGCTCTGCAGCAAGAGAAGCCCCTGCAATGAGAAGCCTGAGCACTGCAACTAGGGAAAGCCTGCACGCAGCCATGAAGGCCCAGACAACCAAAAATAAATAAGCAGATAATAAAACTATTAAAACAATACGGAGTATTTATAAAACAGCTTTCTTAGGAACTTGCCATTACCAGGATGCCCTGGTGTATGTCACCACAGGTTTGAGTTTTCCTAATTGTGTTGTTTAGCTACGCTATCCACCGGTTCACACCTTCTAATCGGCTGACCAAGCGGAGGGGTGCAGCGTGTGGCTGGGGAGTCACTTACTAGTCGAGGCCGAGATCACTTTGGCCTCATTAGCACGTGGCTGCCACCAGCTCTAGTGCCCAGTCACTAATTAGATTATAAACCAGTGTCTGTAGGTCCTCTTTACATGAGGGCTCATGAGTAGGGATGTTGAGATGTGTGAATGATGGTTACCAGGGAGATGAGCCCCTGGGTGCACTTCTGGATTTATATAGATCCTAGTCTATGGGAAAAGGTTTGTCTTAACAGGCCAGATTTTTCATATTTAAGGCTACTCATCAGAGCAATAAAGTCTGTGAGTTGTTATGTCATTAGGCTTGGAGAAATTTTTATATCGTGACTAGGTTATTAAGTTGTTATAGGACCCAGTGGCCCAAGGAGCTTTATTATCTGCACATTACCATTAACCTGGTCACTGACAGACCATCATAGAAGTGTCTTCAACATCGTGAGAATCTCAGGCCTGTTTCTCAGCTCAGAGAGCATCTTGGGCTGCTGGTTTGGTGGGGATATTTTTTTCCATGTTGGGTGAGTGTTAACCACCACGGGTCCTTGTGACCTTGCAGGTAAAAAGCAGGACATTTGGTACGTTATCGACCTCCTGACTGGGGAGAAGCAGCAGACCCTGTCGTCAGCCTTTGCAGACAGCCTCTGCCCATCAACCTCTCTTCTGTATCTGGGGCGAACAGGTAAGAAGGAACCATTGATCGTGTACAGCCTGCCTGATTTCGAACAGTGACCTGAAATAGCCTTCCCTTGGGGTCTCTGCCTCTAGGCTTCATTCTCTAGAATGCACCCAGAACGGCCTGGTCCCCACACAGGTTTCCATGTTGTTCCCCTTTATGATACCCACTGGAAGCTCCCCACTGCCCGAGGATTGTGAAGCTCCTGTGATATAGCCCCCACTTCTGTGGCTGCCTGCTCCCAGCCTCAGCTGTTCACACCACCCAGCTGTTCACATGGCCCATCGCTGGCCCTTTCCAGGGATCAGCAGCCTCCCCACCACACCATCTCCCACCTCCTCTCTTTTCAGCCTCCCCCTCCTTCTCAACTCTTGTCACCAAGCATTTCTAAATCGTATTTGCACCCCTCCAGCTAGACTTTTGGCTTCCTGACGGCAGGGCTTGGTCTTGTCTGCCTGCCGAGTCTCCACACCTGGTGTGAGGCTGACACGTGGCTGGGGCTCAGAGGCTGCAGCAAATGAGTGGGTGGGCGGGCGGCCCTTTCCTCCAGGGACCCGCCTTCCACGTGTCACAGGTGCAGCCCTGCCCTCCACCACTGCTCCATAAGAGCTGTGGAATGGACAGCTCAAATAGAGCAACAAGGGGAAGCAGGTCTATGGAGGATCACCTTGAGTCTTTCTGAGGCCTCAGAGGAGGGTCTTACAGCCTCATCTGTGATCTGACCTTAACCCTGAAGCCGCTTTTCACTGGAGGCCCCTGAACCTGGTCTTCGCCCTGAGGCCTTTTCTTTTGATAATTTATTTATTTGGCCGTGCTGGACCTTTGCTGCAGTGTGTGGGCTTTCTCCAGTTGCAGCAGTGGGGGCCACGCTTCACCCCAGTGAGGGGCTTCTCGCGGTGCTGGTTTCTCCTGTTGTGGAGTACAGGCTCTAGGGTGCATCCGCTTCAGTAGTTGTGGCGCACAGGCTTCGTTGCCCTGCAGCACGTGTGATATTAGTTCCCAGGCCAGGGATCGAACCCATGTCCCCTGCAAATGCAGGCAGATTCTTAACCACTGCACCACCTGCAAAGTCCCTCCCCAAGGCCATTTTTTTATGTTGAGAGTCTTTTCCAGCTGGAGCATGAGTCCTGAACCCTCTATATCTCCTCTACATTCAACTTGAAAACGGAGTGGTTTCCTCTTTAGCTTATTGGCCTTGTGTCCTACCACCTGCAGTTAAGAGAAACCATTTGGCGTGTTCTGCATTCTTCCTGGAAATCGCCTTAGAGCCACAAGTTCATTACTTGCTCAAATCTTTCTGTTTTTCAAGTTATGGCAAGAAGTGGTCTCAGCGAATTACTGTGTCACCACCAGCTAACCTGGGTCATCGTTTTCACCTTCCGTCAGCTGCTCCCTTACTGCTCTTCCGGCGTCCATCTGCCTCCCAGTCCCAAAGCCAGTGCCACTCGTTTCAGGGTTCTGTTCTGGCACCATCCCACACCTAGGTACCGATTTCTAGGGTCCGCTCTCTATTGCTGTATCGTAAACCAAACTTCAGTGGCTTAGACCAACACCAGGACTTTGCTCATGATTCGGGAGCCTTGAGTTCCAGGACTCAGCATGGGCGGCCTGTCTCTGCTGCACAGGCTGTGGGCCGGGCTCGCTCATGCGTCTGGGACTCCAGTCCCCCTCCCCGTGGCCTCTCTGTCCCTACACGGACGGCCTGGACTTTCTTACACACCGTTTAGGGAGGATTTGTCCGTTGCAATTTAGATGAGGTCAGCGCTGGTGTCGTGGCCCCTCCAGTAACAGGCTGGCGTGTGTTCCCCACTCAGAGTACACCATTACCATGTACGACACCAAGACCCGCGAGCTGCGCTGGAACGCCACCTACTTCGATTACGCGGCCACACTGCCTGAGGACGATGGAGACTACAGTAAGTAGCCCGCCCCCGCCTCCCTGGCATGGCGAGGTCAGGCTGGTACTTAGGACCTGTGGGGAAACGAGGGTTCCAGAAAACCGAATTTCCTTCTAAGACCTTCTTGGTTACCAGATTTTGGACTTTCCATGGACTTGTAGTAGATACTTAAACAGTCAATGGGGTTTTTGTTTGTTTTTCTTTTTCTTTTTTGTTTTGGCTGTACCAAGTGGCTTGCAGGATCTTAGTTCCCTACTGCTGCTGCTAAGTCGCTTCAGTCGTGTCTTGACTCTGTGCGACCCCATAGATGGCAGCCCACCAGGCTCCCCTATCCCTGGGATTCTTCAGGCAAGAACACAGGAGTGAGTTGCCATTTCCTTCTCCAATGCATGAATGTGAAAAGTGAAAGTGAAGTCGCTCAGTCATGTCAGACTCTTCACAACCCCATGGACTGCAGCCTAGTTCCCTGACCAAGGATCAGACCCAGGCCCCCTGCAGTGAAAGTGTGGAATTCTAGCTACTGGACCGCCAGAGAATTCCCTTTTATTTATCTATTTTTTAACAGCCAGTGTTGAAAGCAGGGGCCTGGGTGAGAAGTACGGAGGGAACCCAGGTAAAACAGCGGCAAGTTTACCCCGAGAGGAGGAAGGACCCACTTCACGGAGTCCCTCTATGTTGCAGGAGTTGACTACAAGCCCATGGGAAGCAGAATTAAATGTCAGTTTGCTATGAACAACTGCCTCCATAACTGTGGCTCATTCCCAAGTTATTTCTCTAGGAAACATCCCCCCAACTCAAATGAAAACTAAAAGCCAATTTTGCCATCTTAACACCGGTACCTGAAAGTCTGACAAACGTCCTCTGAGGCCTCGTGCGAGCAGTGTCAGTGGTCAGCCTTGACTGTCCAGCTTGATTGGTAGCTTTGAAAGGATGGCTGTAAAATGCCAGGTTCACAGGGTCTCCTCTGGTTCCCTTCTCTGCACTGTTTACTCCCACTAATTGTGTGTGTGTTGTGTCAGTCACTCAGTTGTGTCCGACCCTTGCAGCGCCGTGGACTGTCAGGCTCCTCTGTCCATGGAATTCTCCAGGCAAGAATACTGGAGTGGGTTGCCATCCCCTTCTCCAGGGGATTTTCCTGACCCAGGGATGAAACCTCCGTCTCCTGCACTGCAGAGAGATTCTTTACCATCTGAGCCCACCAGCGAAACCCACCAATTGACTTGAATTACCAAGTGAAAAAAGAACATTGCCAAGTGAGAGGGTGACCCTGGCTCCCGTTTATAAACCAGACAGCTCTCACTGTCGTAGAGCCTGAGCAGATTCATTGAAAGCCAGTAGAGTTGTTGGGAGGCATTCTGAGAACACTCCAGAAGGCCTGTTTCCTCTGGTCAGGTGACTGCAGCTTGGCAAGAGCACGGAGGATGTGGTTGCCAGCCAAGGTGAGACTTGACATGCCGTGTTTATCTGATCCGTACAGAGATGTCCCACTTTGTGTCCAATGGCGATGGGCTGGTGGTGACGGTGGACAGCGAGTCTGGGGACGTCCTGTGGATCCAAAACTATGCTTCCCCCGTGGTGGCCTTTTACATCTGGCAGCGTGAGGGTCTGCGGAAGGTGATGCACATCAACGTCGCCGTGGAGACCCTGCGCTACCTGACCTTCATGTCGGGGGAGGTGGGGCGCATTACCAAGTGGAAGTACCCCTTCCCCAAGGAGACGGAGGCCAAGAGCAAGCTGACGTGAGTCCAGGACTCGGGGCGGAAAGGCAGGGGCCATGTCCCCGGCTCTCTGGGCCTGCAGCAGTGTGCTGTACCAGGCACTGGGCTCCAGGGCTTGGGGCAGACACCCCTGAAGCCATGAGAAATATAAACAGCTGAGAACAGCTTGTTCAGAAACCTCAGAAGTGGGCACCCCTGGATGCTTCAGATTCCTGAGTGTTAAATAAATTGAAATTACGGGTGCTAGGGTGCTTAGTCACTCAGTCCCATCCAACTCTTTGTGACCCCATGGCCTGTACCCCACCAGCTTCCTCTGTCTGTGGGATTTCCCAGGCAGGAATACTGGAGTGGGTTGCCATTTCCTTCTCCAGGGGGTCTTCCCAACCCAGGGATCGAACCCACATCTCCTATATCTCCTGCATTGCAAGCAGATTCTTTACCCGCTGAGCCACTGGGGAAGCCAAAATTATGGAAGGGTACAGGAAAGAGACCGCCAGTGTAACTTAAATCTGTCTCTGGTGGTGGGGATGTGGGAAAGGTTATTTATTTGTTAGCTTTCTGTATTTTCCAGAAATTTTTTGTAAGTTGTGTTTGCTTTAAAAATCAGGGAAAAAAGTGTTAGGGTATGTGTGTGTTTAAGACTCAGGCCCGTTTCTCCACCCCCGCCTGTGAACAGCCTGTAACCCCGTCACTTAGCCTTGCCGAGCCTCAGTTTCCCATGTTGCCGAGCTGTGGAGACGATCAAGTGAGCGTGAAATGTTCTCTGAGTTCATAGCACTGTTCAGATAAGATGTTTGTTGAGAGAGGTTTAGAGAATTCAGTGGGTGACCCACCCCCAAGACCGGCTGTTGATAGTAACCAGAGTTAGCAGGGTCTGGACGTGCAGCCTCGTGTTTTCATACTCATGACGACCACAGGCAAAAGCCAGGCCCCTCGTCTCCTCAGTGCCCCTGACAGGGACAGACCACCCACCAGGAGTCTCACCCAGTTGGAATTTCCTGTGCACCTGCTTTGCTTCAGGCGTTCAGATAAGACCTTTCTCCAGGCTTCCGTAGACCCTCTAGAATCTTTAGGCGTCCACAAGCCATCATGGTGGGGATTCTGGTGGCCCGTCAGTTATCAAAGCATGCTGGCTGGGCTGACTTAGCGGCTGTGGGGTGGCTGCATGCGTTCCAGCCTCAGTGTCTCCCAGGTCATCATTGCTCAGGGTCCCTTCTGAGGGCAGAAGCAGGGATGGGCCGGTGCAGACCCGCCACCTGCAAATGAGGAAACCCCTGGCTGCAGTCAGGTGGCCCGTCAAAGACATCAGTGACATCAGGGCTCGTGGTCCCGCTCTCCTCGGGCCCGGGGCAGTCCCCTTGCCTCTCACCCTCTCCACGCTCAGAGCTTGGGGATTCATGTGCTTCTTCCTGGGGTTGGTGGTCAGGGCTGACTCTCTCCTGAAAGCCCCCTTTGGTGGGTTCAGAGATTAAATGACAGTGGACTGCATGTGTCTGTTTGTCTCCTAGGCCCACCCTGTATGTGGGGAAATACTCCACCAGCCTCTATGCTTCCCCCTCGATGGTACACGAGGGCGTCGCCGTTGTGGTGAGTCCACTCTGGGGGCTGGGGGGTGGGGCTCACGGAGGCAACCTCGAAGCACTCCTGTTCCATTTCAGCAAAGAACAGCTGAATGATGTACCAACATCCTGTTAAGGACACAAGGCACGCATCCTAAATCCTCAGAGATACTTTGTGCACGTGCTGCGTTCTGCCTCATGAGCAGAGTCTTGTGACTAAGGCAGCCTCCTGGGCCTGGGAAGCCCGTTTGCTCCCCTTGGCCTTTGGATTCCAGTGTAGACTCCCCAGCTGGGGTTCAGGCCGCCCACAGGCCAGCCCCGCGGTGCCCGTCCGCCCCACAGCTGGTGTCCCTCTGGGGGCTGCACTGTCCCTCTCCTCCCTGAGTTCCAAGAGCTTCCTGTCCATCTTTCTCAGCCCTTGTTCAGGCTGCGCCTCACACTTGGGTTGTACTCCTGCCTTCCCTTTTCCTCCTCAAATCCTGGGCATCCTTTGGTGACTGGTCCAGCCTCCTCCAGCCTTGCCAGGTCGCCTCAAACACCCCGTCTCTGAGAGTCTGAGGCGTCGCCGTCCGGGCTGCTGTTTTGGTCCTTACGGTGTTTGAGCTGTTTGGTTGGCATCTCCTGTCTTCCCAGTGAGTCTGTCAGCTGCTCAGGGCAGGGCCTGCCAGGGTCCAGTGGTGTCCGAGCCAGCACTGGGCTCGCAGCTGGAACATTCGCACCCCGGTCACTTGTACCGTGTGTGAATTCCATCACTTATATCTGCTTCTCTCAGTAGCCTCGTGGAATTCCACACACACCCTTCCTGTTTCCCTGTTCTCAGATTTAAAGAGATGTCCACATTTCAAAAGACGTCCAAGGAACTTCCCTGGCGTCCCAGTGGTTAGGACTCCACACTTCCCCTGCAGGGGAACAGGTTCGATCCCTGGCCCCGGAACTAAGATCCCACATGCCGCACAGTGTGGCATAAATAAGTAAGTAAATAAATAAAAAGACAGCCAAATTTTAAAAGACATCAGGGCAGCATTGTCACCTCCTGGGGGAATGGCTGCTCCTGCCCCATCGTGGGGCCTTGGAGTCCTGCTCTGCCTTCCCAGAGCTGGTGATGGACAGGGAAGCCTGGCGTGCTGCAGTCCTCGGGGTCACAAAGAGTCGGACACGACTGAGCGGCTGAACTGAACTGCCTCCCCAGCCAGCCTTGCACCGGAATACTGCTGTCCTACCGGCCACCCCTAGCCCCACTCCGGTCTGTCTTCACAGCCCCGGGGCAGCACCCTTCCTCTGCTGGAAGGCCCCCAGACCGACGGTGTCACCATCGGGGACAAAGGGGAGTGTGTGATCACGCCCAGCACGGACCTGAAGTTCGACCCCGGGCTCAAAGGAAAGAGCAAGCTCAGCTACCTGCGGAACCACTGGCTGCTCATCGGTGAGTCAGCTCCCCCGGGCGCCGGCGGCGGCCTGCTGCCCCCTCGTGGCCAAGAGACGCCATTACCAGTCACAGCCCTCGGCCCTGTGCTCCGAGCCTGTCCACGTTGGTTTTTCAGACCGTGGACTGTTTTACCCCCAAGGAAAAGAAAACAGGCTAGCTGTATTACCAACTCAGTTCTCAGAAATCATTTGACTAACGTTCCAAAATTCCAGTGCTAAATATTGCAAGCTCTGTGCAGTGATCTGACACGTGTTGGATGTTTGTGCCAGGCACTTTCAAATATTTCCTTATTTCCCACAAATGACCCCTTTGCAAGGTCGGCACTCTTGTTATATTCAGTTAAGAGTTAAGGAAGCAGGCATCCTCTGTGGAAGAATTCACTTGGGAGTTGGTGTGGGCGAGCAGGGGGTGTTGGAGAGGAAAGAGTTGAAGACCCAGGAGGGACTGAGGGTGGAAGAGAGTCGGAGGCTGGACTGAGGTCCAGGAGCAGGCAGAAGTCCCGGGGGTGTGGGATGGTCCCTTCCCCTTCTCTTCCATTTCTGCTGCCATCCCTGCTGGCCCCCAGGCTGGAGGCCCCTGTGAGTCAGTGTGACTCAGGACGGCATAGGTGACAGGAGCTGTTGGCGAGCATCCCAAGTAATTAGAGCAAGACGGAGTTTTCTTAATCAGGTTTGCCCTTCCTGTGTGGCGTCTACTCCCCGATTCTGCCATCTCCAAGCCCCAGAGGGGGTGCAGTACAGGGGCTGATGAACTTTCTCCCCACCGTTCTCTCCCAGTGTTGTTGCGGGCTGCGGCCAGGCCAGAGAGAGGTCAGACCTGGGGCGCCTAGGAGCCTGCAGACCCGGGAGGCAGCCAGGCAGTGGCATCTAGATGGGGGATTACTCTGGTTACTTGGGACGCTCGCCAGAAGCACAGCTCCTGTCACCTCTGGCTTCATCGGTCACACTCGCTGCCTTCGGGTGCCATCTCTCCCTTTACACCCCAAGGGGGCGTAACTGGGCATCACAGGGAGGAAGCTAGACGTCCTGGAGCCCCCGTGGGCCCCTTTGCCGTTGTCCAGGCCTTGTTGTTCTTTGTTCATCCTGACTCCTTGTTCCATTCTTCTTCTGGTCATTATTTTTACCAAATAATGGGCATAGGAGATAACAAAATACTTCTACCCTTTTTTCTGAGCAGATGTAGTTTGGAAAGCATGTTGTGAATGAGCCCAAAGCAGAGGGAAAAAAGAACTGATGGGCAGAGGCCGTTAAAATCACAGGGCCACTTGGTTTTATATAGCAGTTACGGGTTGCATTGACTGTCTACCAGTGGTTAAGAATGAAAAAATTATTGGAAACTGGGCTTCCCTGTGGGTCCAATGGTTGAGAATCCACCTGCTAATGCAGGGGACATGGGTTCGACCCCTTCCCCAGAAAGACCCCACGTACGTTGGGGCCATTAAACCCGTCTGCCACAACTGCTAGGGCCGCGCGCTTAGGGCCTGTGCTCTGCAATAGAAGGACCCATCCCAGGAGAAGCCCACGCACTGCGTCTGTTCCCCACAGCTAGAGAAAGCCCAAGTGTAGCAGCAAAGACCCAGCCCAGCCAAAGGTAAAATAAAAAAAAAAGTTACTGGAAACTGAGGAAGTATATATGTGAGACCATGAAAGATCCAGAAAAAAAGCCTTCGTGGCTCTTTTGGAAAAACAGAAGACCAGGTCTTGTTTGCACAGAAATGTTTCAGGATCTCACGGTCACTTTTGTAGCACAATGGGTTCAGAGTGCCCTCCCTGATGCTGCTAAAGGCTCCGCTGGGGGAAGGCCTGTTTATAAGGACTGTGGGCGGAAGAGGGGATTTGGGCTCACCACAGTGTGTTGGGAGGTGCCCGGCCAAGGCGCAGGGCTTGGAACCAGGAGAGCAGCAGGCAGAGTGTCACGGCACAGGGTGGCATGTGGAGGGGCAGCCTCACTCCTCTTAGCTTGGGGGTCGCCCATTCCCGAGCCTCAGAGGTACCTGGAGACACTCCCGGGTCAGATCCCTGGGCCCCACTGGCAAGTGTGAGTCACAGGTCTGAAGCGGGCAACCAGTTCAGGAAATCCTGCATCTCAGTGTTCCTTGAAAGATGAGAGGAACTTGATGTCTCAAAACAAACCTAGGCTTCCCTTAATGAGCAGCGTTGACGGTGCAGATACAGAACTGACCTAGAGGGAGAGTTCAAGGGGATTTTTCCAGATGAGAAGTATACATAGCTTAGGCTAGTCCTGGGGGGTTTCCCTGGGGGCTCAGACAGTAAAGAATCCACCTGCAATGCAGGAGACCCGAGTTTGATCCTTGGGTCAGAAAGATCCCCTGGAGAAGGGAATGGCAATCCAAGAATCCAGGTATTCTTGCCTGGAGAATCCTATGGACAGAGGAACCTGGCGGGCTGTAGTCCATGGAATTATAAAGAGTTGGACACGACTGAGCACACCCACGTGCTCGTGCGCACACTTGTGCCTTGCTCTGAATGTGTCCTGGACATCCCAGTCCTTCTCATGACAGGGCCACGTCTTTGCTCCTTATTGTGAGATTCAGAATACTGCATTCATGGCCTTCGAAGGTAAACGTTCTGTCTTGGTGGAGTTCCTCCAGTCCCTAGCTCTCACTTTCTCTCCCTTTACACACGTGAGCACTTGCATCGCGGGCCCCTCCCTAGGTGGTGACTGATGTCTCAGTTGAGTGTCGAGTGTGACAACTGCGTGGGGAAACCATTCTCATTAGAGGCCATGCTTCCTCTCGCAGGACACCATGAAACCCCACTGTCCGCATCCACCAAAATGCTGGAGCGCTTCCCCAACAACCTGCCTAAACACCGGGAGAACGTGATTCCCGCCGACTCGGAGAAGAAGAGCTTTGAGGAGGTGAGTAGGGACATGGACAGTCAGGCACCGGGCCCCGAGTCAGAGGCTGGGGGATAAGGCGTTTGTCCTGCCTTTAGGGCCTGCAGTCCACTCAGGAGGGGCGGGGGTGAGCGCTGAGGGCCGACGGCAGGAGGGGGCCTGTGGGTGAGGCGGTGGGCACGCTGGAGGGACGCAGGCGGAGGTGCAGGCCCGGAGCAGGAACCCTGTGCGTCCATCTCTGGGGCTGAGGAGACAGCCTGACGGGATTGTAGGATGCCCGGCGGGGAGCCGTGGGAAACACGGTCAGGTGACTGCACAGGAGCCGTGCTCCAGGCCGGGCAGTGAGGGGAGAGCTGGCCGAGAGAGCAGCGGGGAGACTGAGGTGCTCTCCAGCCAGGCCTGGCCTGCTCTGGCCGCTCGGTCTGGTGGGGCCCCAGGGCGCCTGCTGAGTGGGTGTGGGCACTCGGGAAGCCCGCCCGACTCAGCCCAGGTCGCCCTTCTGAACCCGGGTAAGTGAAGCCTGCTCTCAGGGTCTCAGCCAGAAGCAGACGACCACCCAAACTAGGATGATTCAAGGGGGGTTTCCTTCACACCATGGGCAGTTCTGGGGTGCTCGGAGCATACTTGAGCCTGAAGCCAGTGGGGAGGGAGTGGAGCCTGGAGCTCCAGCGAAGACAGCCCCACAGAGCTCCAGCCCTGTCTCATCTGCTGGTGGAAGCCAGGGGCGGGGAGACCATCGCTCCACCCATGTGCGCAGCCTCTGGGGCACAGAGCAGGTGTGGAGGCTGCAGGAGGGTGGGAGCTGGGGGTCGGGGTCCAGAGGCCACTCGGGCTTGGAGGGTACTACAGCCCTGCCGGCGGGGGTCCTGTGACTGAGAAGGGCCTGTGGGCGGCCCAGAGAAAGAGGGGAGTAACTGGCTGATGTGGGGGAGGGCTGTGATCATATCAAAGTCACGTTAGAGACTTAGATTTTTATCCAGGGGGAAACGGAAAGAAAATCACGGGGACGTTTAAGATTCTGGGACGTGCCGAGTTGTCCCTCATCTCTGGAGGCAGCCAGGGTGGAGGGGGATCAGGGCCCTAAAATCTGAATCTGATTTTGATCTGAGTAAAGCCCAGCATGTTTGTTATTAAACACCTAGAAAACAAAAGTTTAAAAAGAAAATTAAACAACACCCTTAATCTAACACCCAGAGATGGCTGTCATGAAGATTTTCCTATATAATTGGTCCATCTTGAGCAAAGAGTCCTTTGAAAGTCCATTAAAATACTCTGGTGTGCATTTGTCTGGTATTAAGACTAACTTTTTAAAGCAAACACACTTGAGCAAATATAACCAAATGAGTGGTGTGTCTCTGGTCACATGGCCAGCAAACATTCCTCAGCTGCCACCAGCCAGGCCACCCGCACACCCCCACAGGCGGGGTCGCGCCCGAGGGAGGGGGAGGGAGGCGTGAGTGCATGGGGGTGCCAAGGAGGCTGTGTGTCCATCTCATCCAGCAAATAACTGAAGCACGCCTGGACAAGTAGATGTCCCAGAACAAATCAATGCATTTTTCTAGAAGTCCTCTGAAGAGTTTCAGCAAAACTCCACTTTATCTGAGTTAATTTGGGGCTTAACAAAGGACCCTAGTGCTTTTTAAAAACTTTGAAATATAGTGGACTGTTTGAATAAATGGCTTTGTGCTTGGAGTCGCACTGAAAGTTTACAAGCGACGTTGGAAAGCTGCTTTATTACTTCCTAGATCGTGTGATTGCGTGGTTTCCTTTTTAATGTGAAATGCTGTTATCAAGCGGACCACCAGCTTTCTACCAGACTTGTTACCGATGATTTCAGAGTTTCCCCAAACAGCAAATCTACTGTCCAAGGAGGGTTTTGCCTTTAATAAGGATTTTCGAAAGAATATTGCATGTGAAGGCACTTTCAAAAGTATTTCTCTAAAAACCGTTTTTTTTGAGTAATGATTCTATCACTGCAATAGCGCATGGCCTCTCAAGGCAGTTGCTTTGAAAAGGGCAACAGTTATCTGGCTTTGTGGTCTTGGGTGGGCCTTAAAAACAATCCAGCATATTTCACAGCATAGTCATTCCTCATAAATAATCATGGCTTCTCTTTTTTAAAAAAAAAAAAGAAACTTTTTATTTTGTATTGGAGTATAGCCGGTTAACAATGTTGTGATAGTTTCAGGTGGCAGCAAAGGGACTCAGTATATACGTGTATCCGTTCTCCCCTAAACCCCACTCCCATCGGAGCTGAGTCAGGGCTTCTCCTGATTGTCTGGCTCTTTTATATCTGGCTGGAAATTGAGCAGTGATGTTGCCACTCTGTCCCACATAAGGTCATCGACCTGGTTGACCAGACTTCAGAAAACGCACCTACCACGGTTTCTCCAGACGTGGAAGAGAAGTTCGATCGTGCCCCCGCCAAGCCCGAGGCCCCCGTGGACTCCATGCTCAAGGACGTGGCCACCATCATCCTGAGTACCTTCCTGCTCATCGGCTGGGTGGCTTTCATCATCACCTACCCCCTGGTAAGGCTCTGCTCCTTCCCCCGACCCCCGCCCACACGGTTCTGAACCTTTGCCTGTCAGTGAGGTCCAGACAAAGGCAACAAACAAGCAAATATGCTTCTTTTCCCACTTAAGAGTCAATATTGGCTTCCCTTCAAATACATTGTAATCAAAGAGATGCTCACTTCTCAGGAAATTACAGTTTTGTACTTACAACTTACAGTCTGACTGTAAAAATTGATTTGGAAACCTTGCTTGCCGATCATTGTAAATACTTAACTCTATTTTCTAAGACTACACATGGGAATTCCCTGGCAGTCCAGTGGTTAAGCCTCTGCTCTCTTACTGCCCAGAGCTTGGGTTCCATCCCTGGTCAGGGAACTAAGATCCCACACGCCAAGGGGCATGGTCTGTCCATGGGATTTCCCAGACAAGAATATTGGAGTGGGTTGCCATTTCCTTTTCCAGGGGATCTTCCCAGCCCAGGGATCAAATATGTAACTCTCCGGTCTTCTGCATGGCAGGTGGATTCTTTACCATTAGCACCACCAGGGAAACACTATTTATCCCCTAACCACAAAGAAAGAAACTATACTCTGGGAAGTTCAGTAACTCTCCCAAGGTAACCCAGCTACTAGATGGAATTTCCAGAATTTCAACCCAAGTTGAAAAAGAGAGAGCGAGCTCTCCAGAAAACTCCCAGGAGAGTGTTGGCTACACACCCATCCTTACAGTCACCTTCCCACGCACGGCGACAATTAATAATCACAGTCGCTGCCACTTCAAACTAGGATGGAATGCGTTGTTCAGACTAAATGAGAGGAGTGTGGGCGTGGGGAAGGCAGCGGGATGAACTGGGAGCCCGACCTCAGCCAGGCTCCCCACATCTCAGCCCCAGCGCCCTCGCCTCTGCACTGCTGCCGATCTTTGCACGAACCTCCGCCAAGGGCATGGCCATGGTAGACAGCACGGCCAGGTCTTCCCCATTCCTGCTGTGCTCTCAGACACTTGGTACCCATTCTTCCTGTTTGGTTTCACTCTTGCAACAATCCTCAGGCTTTCATGATTTTAATTTTTTTGGCTACACTCCCAGGTGGCACTAATGGTAAAAAAAAAAAAAAAAAAACCACCTGCTCATGCAGGAGACATAAGAGACAAGACACAGGTTCAGTCCCTGGGTTGGGAAGATCCCCTGGAGGAGGGCACAGCAACCCACTCCAGTATTCTTGCCTAGAGAGTCCCGGGGACAGCGGGCTACAGTCCATGGGGTTGCAGAGAGTCCAACATGACTGAAACAACTTAGCACGCACCCTAACCAGGGATTGAACCTGCACCCTCGGCAGTGAAAGCTCAGAGTCCTAACCTCCGGACCGCCAGAGAATTCCCCCAGACTTTCATAAAAGCCCCAGAACTGTGGAATTGAACAGAACCCCCTCCACCTGGCCGAGTCCTCCGCTTACATCAGAATCCCTCCTCGGCCGCTGCTGGCCCCTCCAGTCGGAGAAATGGGCTGTCCTAGGAAGTCTGACAGGCAGGAAGGCCTCTGTCCAGTCCTTGACCCAGTCCTGCCCCCTGCTGCCTTCTTACCGGTCGCGTCCCGCCCCCGGGGTCACGCCCAGTGTCGCCTGCTCCTCTGCCATCAGCAGCCTGTCCTCCCACGCCCGCCTGCCCGCCGGGGGAGCGGCTGCAACGGCCCGGGCGTGTGCTTCTCTTCCCAGAGCATCCGCCAGCAGCGGCAGCTCCAGCACCAGCATTTCCAGAAGGAACTGGAGAAGATCCAGCTCCTGCAGCAGCAGCAGCTGCCCTTCCACCCGCCCGGGGACGCAGCTCAGGATGCCGAGCTCCAGGACTCGTCTGGCCAGTACTCGGAGAGCTCGGCCACCAGCAGCCCCAACACGTCCCCCCGAGCCTCCAACCACTCGCTCCACTCCACCGGCTCCACCTCCAAGGCTGGCACCAGCCCCTTCCCGGAGCAGGATGACGAGGGTAAAGGGGGCTGCCGTCTTCTCTTTCGTGGAAACACAGCCTGAGGACCACAGAGCCCCCCGTGCCTCCTGGGGGTCTCCATGGGTTTATGATGTTCCCAAGGGTCTGCTGAGGTCTCACCCCCTCCTACCCTCCCCCCGACTTGGGGGCTGGGCTTCTGCCCCATCGCTCAGCCTCTCCCCCTCAAAGGGCTTCTTTCCCAGGGGCCACTGTGGCACCCCTCCCTCTGTCTCACTCTGCTGGGGCTGGGAGCCGACCGAGCTGCCCTGGTGCCTGGGTCAAGAGCATCCCCCAGGCTGGCCAGTTACCACGCATACACGTGCAGCTGTGGAGCCACTTCCCTCGGGGAGGTGGGCTCAGGCCGGCTGTTGGGGCTGATGTTCTGGGGGGATGGATGCAGGACCAGGGCAGGAGACCCCAGAGTCCTGGGTCTCAGGCTGGAGACTCTGCTACTGGTCTCTCCACTTCACATGCCCCCCACCCCCATCATTACCTGAGTGTTTCAGGTACAGACCTTTAGGCCGACCTGTAGAGAAGCCCTGTCTTCAGGGTCCTGTCCTCACGGTAATTAACGTAAAGCAGGAACAGAGGGTGGAGACCGAGGGAGGAGGCAGCCCTGGGTGAGCGTGGGGAGCGGACCCAGGGGCTCCTGCTCACCAGGGCCCCAGGGGCGTAAAACCTCTGAATTCTCATCCCTCGATCTGAGCTCAGGGATCTCGCAGCCACTCTGGCCTCAAGGTTCTTTAGGTCACGTCTGTTCCTTTCCCTGTTTTGACCCAGATGAGGAGACCAGCATGGTGATGGTTGGGAAAATCTCCTTCTGTCCAAAGGATGTTCTGGGCCACGGAGCTGAGGGCACAATCGTGTACCGGTGAGTGGCCTGGAGAGCCACGGACCCCCATAGTCTCACGTGGGAGCTCCTGTTGGCTCCCGGGGCCCAGGGGGTCATCACGGTGGCCAGACAGAAGAGCTCCCCCCGGGAGGGTAGTGATGGCCACGGGGCCTTCTGGTGGTGGGTCGGGACACTGTGGGCCACGAGGCTGCAGAGGCAGCCGCTGCGTCGGTGGAAGGAGCCCCGCGGGCCACTGCTCGCTGGGCATTTCCTCAGCCCGCCTTCCCCTCGTCATCTGGCAGGGGCATGTTTGACAACCGTGACGTGGCAGTCAAGAGGATCCTCCCCGAGTGCTTCAGTTTCGCGGACCGTGAGGTCCAGCTGCTGAGAGAGTCGGACGAGCACCCGAACGTGATCCGCTACTTCTGCACCGAGAGGGACCGGCAGTTCCAGTACATCGCCATCGAGCTGTGCGCGGCCACGCTGCAGGAGGCGAGCACCCCGTCCCGCCCCCGCAGCGCGGGCGCGCTGTTAGGGGCTGCCTGCTTGTTTTGTTTTTCATTTGCTTGTATTAGCTTGATCAAGGTTACATGAACATATATTAGTTTTAAATGTACCGTTTGCTGCATGTCGACAAGGGTATGTAGGCGCTTAGCCACAAGCAGTGGAATCTAGTGCATTTTCATCTCCCCAGCTTTTTCAGTTTAGTTACTTGGCTGCACCAGTTCTTAGTTGCTGTACATGTAACACTTCAGTTACGGCATGTGGGGTCTACTTCCCTGACCAGGGATCCAACCTGGGCCCCCTGCCCTAGGAGCTTGGAGTCTTAGCCACTGGACACCCGGGGAAGTCCCCACCCAAACTTTAACTGTGTGGTCCCCTCGGCTGCCTGGGAAAGTCTTTGGTTGCGCGTGGCCTCTCTCTCCCTCTTGGCTTCCAGGAAACATGGTTAGTCCTTCCTCTTGTCGCTGGTCAGGGCTGGTGTGGGCTAGGAGGATGCTAGTTGATGACTGGAGTCATTAAGATCATCCATCGAATCCCTTTTGCTCAGTTTCAAGGCTGTAAAACTGTTTTAGTATCCTTTGGCCTCATTGTAGAGTTTACTGTAGGAGGCAATGAACTTGGGTTTTTTACCCCCTCATCATCTCATTATAAACTAGTAAACTGGAGCCTTGTTTGCTGGTTTAAGTTAGCCTGTAACTTTAGGAGAAAGTCTGCTGGAAAAGATGGAAGTAGAAAACATTGTCAGTAAAAATTCTCATTTCTTTCTCAAAATATGATAAAACAAACTGACCCAATACCAGATGTTAATTAAAGCAAAAGCCTTCAGGCAGAGTATTTCTAAGTAAAATTGGATCACTTTTAAAAAGAGAGTGAGAGAAGTGTGCTGAGGAGCTGAGCCCTGGGGGCCCCGTGCGGTGACCCCGCCTTGGTGTCTCTTGCAGTACGTGGAGCAGAAGGATTTCGCCCACCTTGGCCTAGAGCCCATCACTCTGCTGCAGCAGACCACCTCAGGCCTGGCCCACCTGCACTCCCTCAACATCGGTGAGAAGCACCCCCTTGCCAGGCGGGAAGATGACTTGCCCAGGTGGCCTCGCCTCTGCTGAAGCTCTTTGCTGCATGGCCGGGGTCCCAGTTGTCTACATACCCGAGGACTTTCACATTTGAAGACTAGAAGCTTTAGAGGCAGCAGGGGGTCTCTCGGGAATCTGAGGAGGGCGCGTCCCCATGGTGGAAGAAGTGGACTAACCTGGGCTGTTCTGTTAGTTCACAGAGACCTGAAGCCCCACAACATCCTCCTCTCCATGCCCAATGCACACGGCAGGATCAAGGCCATGATCTCCGACTTCGGCCTCTGTAAGAAGCTGGCCGTGGGCAGGCACAGCTTCAGCCGCCGCTCGGGGGTGCCAGGCACCGAAGGTTGGATCGCCCCGGAGATGCTGAGCGAAGACTGCAAGGAGAACCCCGTGAGTAATGGGCACGACTCTGTGAAAAGCGCGGAGCCAGCCTCTTGTACCTTCAGGAGTCAGAAGCTCCAGTTGCCAACAGGCTGCGGCAGTCACTGCTGGAGAGCGATGTTTCTCTAGCAAAGAGCTACTCTCCCAGCAGCGCATGCTGCCACTTTAGCACTGTCTCCTGGGCCGTGGTCTGCGTTTCTCCCCTCCTACTCGTCCAGTCACTTTCCCCCTATTTTGGGAAACTGGGAAATCATAAGGTGAGCAGACTTCCAGTTTTCATTCTTTTTAAAATGTTTGGTTTTCCAACTTCTGTTTTGAGAAGACAGAGGACTGAGAGCAGTGGGTGCCCCTGTGCCTCTGCCTCAGTTCAGCATCTGTCAGTATTTTTCACTTTCTCTCTGCCCCTGAAACTACTTGCAGAAAAGTGCCAGGCCTCCCAGCCCTTTTACCCTTTAATGCTTTAGCACTTGTCTCCCAAAGACAAGTACATTCTACCTCCTAACCGCTTCACCATGATTACACCTCAACCATTACTACTGTTTCCACGATGCCTAGTATTCAATCCATATTCAAGTTTCCCTGGTTGTTCCCCAGAGGTCTGTTATAGAGCTGGATTTTGTCAATCAGGACCCAACCAAGTGTTTGTTGCATGGCATTTGAACAGTTCCTCAACCAGGGGTCAGACCCAGGCCCCCTACATTGGGAGTGTGGAGTCTTAACCACTGGACCACCAGGCAAGTCCCTGATTTTCTCTCCTTTAATTAACACGGTTCTCTCACCTTTTCTGCCCCATGACAGTGGCTCTCTGAGGAGTCCAGATGCTTCTCTGTAGGACGCCCCACTCAGGATTCACTCACCCATTTCCTCTTGGTGATGCTGAATTTGCCCATCTATTCCTTATATTTCTTGTGAACTAGAAGTAGGTCTAAAGGTTCAGTTGGATTCACATCAAGTGTTTTGGACAAGAACGGCCACACTCAGGTTGTACCATTACTATTACTGTACCCCTACTGGTGATGCTGAGTTGGCCCACCTGGCACAGGTGTTTAACAGTGGCATATCCCCTTTGCCAGGACTGTGTGGGACAACACCCTGGCAGAATGTCAGTATCCTGATACCAACAGTCACTCAGGTAATGATTCAGCATTTGTTGGCATCCCTTGCCTGAATCACTCCATTCAGTTGAAATTGTACATTTATTAGCTGACATTTTTCTATGCCCTTTCTATTTTTTTTAAGTCACTATGGACTCATGGACTAAAAAAAAAAAAATAGTAATATAACCTGGTGTAGTCTTACTTGTTTTTGTTCCTATTTCCCCCCCTTTTTTTAAACAACCTTATAATTTCTGCTTTAAAAGCAATCAAGTTTTTAGTTTTTAAAAAATGTGCAGTTCAATTTATCCATACTATTCCTTTGTACAAGGCATATTTCAGGTAAGCATCTAAATGCTTAATGTAGAGGCTAATATTTTTTGGCAGTCCTTGGTTCCTGAAAGTTGAGCTTCATCAGATGTTTCTTAAACGTCTGTGAAAATAGCTCCCATTCCTTTTGATGCTCAAATTGTTCCAGATTTGCCCAACTGGAGCCTCTCTGAGCTGGGTTCTTTGTTCTTTTGCTAAGAGCCCAGTCGTGTCTGAGCACCAAGCTTTCTAGCTCACCAAGACCCTGGAGGATTATCCTTCACTTCCTGAGCAAACTTGGATGGGATCAGCCATCCTAAAATAGATAAGATCCAGCAGAGCCGTCTTATCTAATTCCCTGGGGACCAGCAGTTGGTCTGTTAATCAAAAAAGTCAGTTACGATAGAGAATCATAACAAAATACATACACACTGTAAACATTTAATTTTAAATTTAAGTAACATGGCTCTCTAAGAGAAATCTTTGCTGTAAAACAAGGTGTTTTTTTTGACTTTGGGTCCAACTGAATGGAGCTGCTGATTTCCTCTCTTGCATAAAGCATGCTCACAATGCCTTTGGTGACTTCTGCACTGAGACTCAGACTTTTTAAACACCCCCTGAGTGATTTGAGAGCGGAATCCTAGCCTCAAGCTATTTATGCCCCGTCTAGCTCACAGTTGAGTCTCCCACATCTAATCCTACAGCAATTTTTGTAGCAGCCTTCTCATATCAAGTCTTACCAAAGACTCAACGTACCTCAGACTTGGCAGCATGTGTATTTTATCAGCTTATGGAGGATTTAAACTACAAGGACCAGAGGCAGAAATGAGTTTGGGAAAGAGCATGACTGAGCCTAGAGGTGAGCTCTAGAGTTTGGAGGCAGAGGGGCAGCATCAGGGAGGGGATGCTGGGGACACCAGCAGCACCGGCTGTGGAGAGCAAGGAGTGTCGGCCGTTCCCCGTGGAGGCTGGAAGCGGCTGTCAGGTGGGAGCGTCGGCTGGTGGACTTGCTCCTCCTGTACTGAATCTGTCGCCCACCTCAGGAACGCTCTGACAACAGAGTAACTCATTGGGCTTGGCAATAAGACCCGCGTCTTGCCCTGGCTTGTCACTCCCCAGCAGTGACCCTGGGCTTGTCATCGAACCGCTCGGTGTCTTCATCTGGGATGGTGACCTTTGCTCCGCTCACTTCACAAGGCTCTTGTGAAGGGTGTGTTTTCTCCGGTGAGGAAGGTGACCAGCTCCTGACTTTCTCTCACCGGAGCCTCACGTCGTCTAGTGGAAAATCCAAGTGGTGGGGCCTGGCGTGACTGGGTTACACCCCAGCGTTACACCCCACGTAGACCAAGCTAGAAGTCACACGCACACTGGTTTCATCTCTAGACACGGAATGGTTTCATGGGATAAGTGAGACATGTTATTAGATAACATCAAAGTGAATGCACTGGAAACTTGTCAAATAATCACTTTCTGGAGCTGTTTTTGAATGAAACACTCTTTTTTTTTTTTTTTGGCCTAACCACACAGCACACAGGATCTTAGTTCCCTGACCAGGAATCGAACTCATGCCCTTAGCAGTGAGACGCAGAGTCCTAATCTGGACTGCCAGGGAATTCCCACCAAATGCTGTATTTCATTTATTAACAAAGGTTAAGGCCTGTTGTATGCACGTACCTGGGGTACCGCAGGGATGCCAAGGCAGCCCGGCCCTCAAGGAGTGACGTGCTGGTGGGTAAAGATTGGCTAGCAGCAAGGATGCAGCCAGTCTTCACAGCAGCCCCGTGGGCTCATCCTCACTTCACGGTTGTGAATGCTGAGGTCCAGAGTGGCCGGGGTTCCGGGGGCCGGTGGTAGGGCCAGCATCCCACACCTTGGCCCCAGAGCCCAGTCCTCCATGCCCAGCACTGCTCCGAGCAGCGGCGCCTCTGCTTCTCGGTGAGAACGAGAACCCCCCCGCCCTCCAGAGCATCTGACGCCCCTCGTTTCTTTTCAGACCTACACGGTGGACATCTTCTCCGCGGGCTGCGTCTTCTACTACGTCATATCTGAGGGCAGCCACCCCTTTGGCAAGTCCCTGCAACGCCAGGCCAACATCCTCCTGGGTGCCTACAGCCTTGACTGCCTGCTCCCTGAGAAGCATGGTGAGTGGGGGCTGGGGGGGCTTGACTGCCTGTACCCCAAGAAGTACAGTGAGCAGGTGCAGAGTCGGGGGCTCGGGAGCAGCCCCTGCGGGCGGGGGTGGTGCTGGCTCGGAGACCCCAGAGGGCCTTCTTTCCAGCTGCTCGCCCAGTGGGCCTCTGAACCAAGGACTCGGTCCAGAGCTGGTGGAGGGTTGGGTGGGGTGTCCTGAAGCCAAGTAACTCCCAGGTTCCTGAGGTCACATGACAACCTTTGTGACCTGGGCAAGGCCCCTTTGGGGACCTCTGTTTTCCAGTTTGTGACTCCTGAGGGTTAAACAGTTTGAGGTACCTTCCTGTCCTGATGTTCGGGGAGACAGAAGGGCCATGCTCCATAAACTGGGCTCTCGTGTGTGGGCGGGCAGTCAGGGGGTCACCCTGGTCTAGGGTCAGATGACCTGGGTACTCACGCTCCAGGCGTGAGGACAAGCCTTTCTGCCTGACTGAAGGCCTTCCCACATTGTAACTGGCCTGTGACACCTACTCCTGCCTTTTAAAAAGATGTAAACTATCTTACAATTTTGCTCATGGATTAATTTTCCTTATTCCCTGGAGACAAAACAGATTAGCATAAAGGCTCATAGATCCATTACACAGTGATGAATGACTGCTATCAATACCTTCGTACACATTATTCTGATCATCTCTCTAGACACATATTCATATTTTTGTAAACAATGGAGTTAAATAGTACATAGTATTTTGCAGCATGCTCTTTTCTTATTATTGACTTATTTTTGGCTGCACTGGGTGGTCTTTGTTGCACACGGGCTTTCTCTAGTTGTGAGGTACAGGCTTCTCTTGTCGTGAAGCACAGACTCTAGGGCACAGTGACGCACAGATTTAGTTACCTTGTGGCATGTAGAATCTTAGTTCCCAAACCAGGGATCAAACCCATGTCCCCTGCATTGGCAGGCGGATTCTCAACCACTGGACCACCAGGGAAAGCACGCTCGTTTTTAACCTTCATCTTGATTCTCTACCCATGTCCATCCACATTCAGCCAGTACGTCATCCTGGTGGCCCACAGCCCAGTGTGTGGAGGCAGGACAGTGTCACCTAAGACGCTGATAGCGAGTATTTCGGATCACTCCTTTTCATTAACTGCGTGATGAGGTCTCTCCTTTTTAGCCGAAGTCTTATGTTACTGGCATGGGTTTCTGTCAGGAGCTATCAGGGCTTCTCTGATAGCTCAGTTGGTAAAGAATCTGCCTGCAATGCAGGAGACCCCGGTGTGATTCCTGGGTTGGGGAGATCTGCTGGAGAAGAGATAGGCTACCCTCTCCAGCATCCTTGGGCTTCCCTTGTGGCTCAGCTTGTAAAGAATCTGCCTGCAATGTGGGAGACCTGTGTTCGATCCCTGGGTTGTGAAGATCCACTGGAGAAGGGAAAGGCTACCCACTCCAGTATTCTGGCCTGGAGAATTCCACGGACTGTAGAGTCCGTGGGGTTGCAAACAGTTGGACACGACTGAACGACTTTCACTTGTCAGTAGAACCTTGAGTCGCAGGGACGAAGACTGTTAAGGTTTTGGGTATTTATTTGCTTGCAGCTTGAGGCGAGCTGTGTGTGTATTTTCCTCCTCTGCAGAGGACGTCATTGCCCGGGAGTTAATAGAGAAGATGATCGCCATGGACCCCCAGAAGCGCCCATCAGCGAAGCATGTGCTGAAACACCCTTTCTTCTGGAGCCTGGAAAAGCAGCTCCAGTTCTTCCAGGTGGAGATGTTTGTTTTCTTCATCAAAAGATATTCTTTTAACCTTGCCCGTTTCTTTCCATAAACTATAGGAAAGAACAAAGAATGAAACAAATGACCCATAGTCCCACAACCGAAAGAGAACCACAGTTGGCATCTCAATATATTTTCTTCATACAGGCAGACCTGGGAGATTCTGCAGGCTCGGCTCCAGACCCTGGCGATAAACCAAATGTTGTAGTTGAGCGAGGCACACATGCTTTTTGGTTTCCTGGTGCACATAAGTGTTAACGTCTACATCACCCTGTAGTCTAAGAATGCAGTAACATTATGTCTGAGGGCAGACGTCTTCAAGGGACCTCCAGATTAGCCAGGTCACTTGGCTGATGATAAGATGTAGAGCAGGAATAGAGCTCATGCGAAGGGAACTTCACCGCACCCCGGGTTGAGACGTAAGTTCTTAGTATCTCCAGTCACATGTCTTGTGAACATACAGGCTTCCATCCGTATCACAAGCTGTGCCAGCTCTGTGGTTCAGCTCCAGGTGCCCCCCTTCCGTCCGTATCACAAGCTGTGCCAGCTCTGTGGTCAGCTCCAAGTGGCCCCGTGTACCCAAGTGCGTGCTTAGTTGCTTTGGTCATGTCCGACTCTTTGCAACCCTGTGGACCGTAGCCCACCACGCTCCTCTCGCCATGGGATTCTTTATGCAAGAATGCTAGAGTGGGTTGCCATGCCCGCCTCCAGGGGATCTTCCCGACCCAGGGATCAAACCCGTTTCCTGTGTCTCCTGCATTGCAGTGGATTATTTACCACTGAGCCACCAGGGAAGCCCCCCTTGTACCCAGGTCAACCATCAGTTCCCCACAAGGCTTTCCTTTTGCAACTGCAAGTTAGACAGTCAGCTGGTCTGATTTTATCTTCATCAAAGATGAAGGCTGTGCTCCCCACAAGGCTGCTCAGTGGACCTGTCTCACTGATGGGGACTCCGAGAGGCCCGTGGTCAGGTCCACTCCTCCAACACAGAGCAAGATTTGGATCCATAGTTGGGGCCTTTGGACCCGATGCTCTCGTCACTGGCTTTTCTCCTCCGAAAGAAGTCTCGGCTTCCTGTTGTTTTCTGATAGTTTGATTGAAGAATGATAACCAACCCCCTCCCCATCAGTCATGGCTTTGTGTGCGTGGGCACACAGAAGTCACAGCGTGTCAATCCAAGTGAACCTTTTTCTTGGTTCATCGATGAATACAGATTGCACACGTGGCCCCGTGTGGCACATAGTGCGGGTGACAGGCGAACGAAGTGCTGCGGGCCTGTGGACGGCACGCGTCTGGTGGAGCCGGGAGGTCTCTCCTCAGCGAGCGGCAGGCAGGGCTGCGCCCGGGGAGCAGGCAGGACCCTCGCTGCCCGGCTCAGGCAGGGGCGGCCGGGCCTTCCTCGGCCCTCGGCGCCTCCACACTGACGTCCCCCGTTGCCCTGTCTCCCTCCCAGGACGTGAGTGACCGGATAGAGAAGGAGGCCCTGGACGGCCCCATCGTGAAGCAGCTGGAGCGCGGCGGGCGGGCCGTGGTGAAGATGGACTGGCGGGAGAACATCACCGTGCCCCTGCAGACAGGTGACCGCGAGGCGCCCGGCGCCTGTGGGCGGGAGCGGCTCCCGGGAGCGCTTCTGAGGAGCAGGCGTGCGCGGACAACTCCAGGCCGCGTGGGGCTCCGAGTGCCGCTTCTGGGGCCGAGGCTTCCTGGGGTCTGGGTAGCCGGTCACCCCGCTGCTCTCGGGCACGTCCTCCTGCGCCACTCGGAGGGCCAGGTTTGTGCCAGGCATGGCGCTCTCAGCGGCCGTCTCTGACCGCGGGCGTGACTGGGAGGCAGAATTCAGGCTAACGCAGCTGCCCCGCGCGGAGAGCCTGCCATGAGGATGGAGTTAGGTCGTGTTTCTGTCCTAAGATTGCTTCATCTCCAGGAGCCCCAGAAACTGTTTTCTTTCGGAATCTGGTGGGTTTGTTACATTGCCTCCCTTCTTTTTTTTTTTTTCCCTAGATCTGCGCAAATTCAGAACCTATAAAGGCAGTTCGGTCCGAGATCTCCTCCGAGCCATGAGGAATAAGGTGAGGGCCGAGGGCACACGGTGGGGCCGGGCAGGGCCACTGCACAGCCCCCTCCTCGTATCCCTTCCCCGTGGGTGCTCCGGCCGCCCTGGAGTGCGGAGCTCGCAGAGGCTGGGCGGCCGTGGCTGCGCTGGACGCGTTAGCGGCTGTTCCTTCCCGGGATGAGCCTTCTCGGCAGGGATCCTGGGGCAGGGAGCCGTGCTCTGGGAAGCAGGCTCAGTCGCCATATGCCTCACTGGCTTGCACGGCGCCCTCTCCCTGCCTGGACAGCACTCGATGAAGTCCCTCTATGGGGGCCCTTCCTGCACCTGACTGCCCCTCCCTGCTCTCCCCACGCCGGCCTCAAAGGCCTCCCCCAAAGAAGGGGAAGAGACCGGGCAGTGGACGGGTGGTCCCTTTGGCCAGCCTCACAGTCTGTGTTCCTCGAGCGGGTCTGGCCCGGGTCCCCGGGCTCCTCCCCGCCAACCGCGTGTCTGTGTCCCCCCGTCCGCAGAAGCACCACTACCGCGAGCTGCCCGAGGCGGTGCGGGAGACGCTGGGCGCCCTGCCCGACGGCTTCGTGCGCTACTTCACCTCCCGCTTCCCCCGCCTGCTCTCGCACACCTACCACGCCATGGAGCTGTGCCGCCACGAGAGGCCCTTCCAGCCCTACTACCATGAGCCCCCCGAGCCCCAGCCCCCCGCGACTGCAGACGCCCTCTGAGCCGGGCAGCCTCCACACTGGTGGCCTCGCTGGGACCGAGGGCCTGGTCTCTACGAGCCGCAGCCCGGTGCCTCCCGGCCAAGCAGGGAGACCAGGCCCCGAAGCCAAGTGCCTTGAGCTGCCCGCTCCGTAGCCAGCAGGGGAAGATGCCAACCCCGGGCAGGGGGAGAGGTGATTCCTCCCCACCCCGCCCACCCTGCGGAGGAGCTGGGAAGACACTGGTCATGAAAGCTGGACCATCGGGGGATGTTTGCGAAGGAGGACTGGTCCCAGAGGCAGAGAGGAGCACCGTTCATCTTCCGCTGGATATACTTGCTTCAGACTTGCATTTCTTTTAAAACTCCCTGTCTGATGCCAGCCTGTAGGCCTTTAAGGAAGAGAGACGAGGGACCCCTCCGTGTTGCCTGCGTGCTGGGTCCAGGAGCACCCTCTCTTGGACCAGCTAGGCCAAGCTGTACCAAGTGTGGCCTCTACTAGGAGCAGGGCCCTGGAGGAGAGGGGCCCTGGGAGGGGGAGGGCCTTCAGAGGGTGTCGTCCCTGGGGATCAGGGACGCTGTGCACCCACAGGATCCCAGGTCACTGTGACCAGCATTTCCTCTGGGGCAGCAAGAACCTTGAGCATAGGGGTGCGGTGAGGGGACAGGCCAGCCCGACACTCTGAAAGGCGAGGCCGTGTCCACAGGTCTCAACACCAAGAAGATGCCGTGGCCCTGGGCACTGGTGGCCTGAACAGTAGCCCTTGGTGGGTCCGCACCTTGGGCACTCGGGGTTATTTAGGAGCATCTGGGGGCAAGAGGGGATAAGTCCCCTGGCCACGAGGGGTAGAAACTCGGACCCGGGCAGGGACAGGCCAGAGGGGCCGGAGGGGACATTCAGGGCCCACCAGGGAGTCCTGGCTAGTGGGCAGGCAATGAGGCCACTGTGTCCCTGGGGCCAGCAGGATGGGCCTGGGGGTTGAGAGCCTCAGCCAGAGTCACCACACACTTTGTGGGCAGGCTTTTATGTTTCTCCTGGCAGATTTTAATAACTTTTTATTTTGATCATACCGTAGAATGCTACGTTAGTGTGAGCTAAACTGAACTTGAAGTTTACTCATGAAGAAGCAAAGCAAGAAACAGAATAATACATCTTCTATTTTGTGGGGCACGGAAGGCCCCATCCCCTGGTTCTCTAATGCTGAAGAGTGAAACAGCGTGGCCACACTATGTACATGTGTGACATAATCTCAAAATCCCACTCTCCAAATTATGTCAATACCATGGGTTCCCCCCCCCAAAATTGATACAATGTTTAACCTTACTTTTAGTCAAAATTTTCTCTGTCTTTTCTCTGCCGAAAGCCTTTAGAGGTTTATTGCAGTCAGGATACAGGTGAGGAAGCATTTTCTGAGTACCTTCTCTAGCCGGGTGGACGGATCACTGCAATTCAGTCCTGGTGAACTCAAGAGACTCCACTCAGGAGAAAGAAAGTTACTATCAGTTTTCTCTAACTGACAGAGAGAAATCGCTGTTTCTTCTTGCAAGATGTTTTCTGGTGGTGGATTTGAACAAGAGCCAGTCACCAACACACTCATTCTGCCTTCAGTGAATTCAACTCCTTTCCTTTCCGTCTGCCTAAAGTCATCTTCTCTCCCTCTCTTAAAATTATCCTGCATCTTTAAACCTCATCCGTTGCCTCACTTAGACCTGGGAACCCGGCATCCTCGGTCGGCATCACGTCTCGCACCATGCAATCCGTTTTTCAGGAACACGGAAGACCAATGTCTTTCTTCTCCAAGCTCTGTTGCTCCCGGGCCAGCCCCCTCCCCAGCTGCTCTCACACGGCTCTGCAGGTTGCTTTGCCTCCAGGGCAGATGATGAGACTGGTCGAGGTGGAGAAGGAGAAAGTGCCACGAGTGATTTAAAGGACTGTCTCTCTGTTTTGGCCCCTCTTGCCTCCAGGACAGCTTTTTTTTTTTTTTTAACTGCCTTTTCTGCTTGTGGTACTAGTTTTTAACCCTCCAACTGTCTCAAACTCGTTTATTCACTGTGTTTTATTTGAGCACTTCTATATGTGCTGGACAGGATATTGGGTGCTAGAGACACAGGTGAACAAAACAGGCCAAACCTCAGCTTTCGCACGAGCCAGTGGTAGAGAGTGGACAGGGAGTAAATACCGGCACTGCGAAGAAAACGCGGAGGTGGGGAAGGGCATGCGTCTGGGGTTGGCACCCAGCAGATCGCTTTCTGTTCATCTTCTCTCCGTCACCCTTGGGAACCCAGGCACGCGTCAGTCCTCCCAAGTGGCCTCTAGAGGGCTGTGTGGGTGCCCATCATGATGACACCTGGGGCACCATCTGGTTTATCTTGTCCTGGTCTCTCGAGTTCTGGTTTCCTGTTGTTTTGGGCAGGGTTCTGTAGTTGGCCACGTCCTGTCACAGCTGAGCCGTTGCTCTGATCTTTTGTACGGTTCCTGGAAGGCTGAATTTTTGCAAGTACACCATCTTTATCTTCTTTTTTTTTTTTTTTTAATTTATTTTTGGCTGTGCTGGGTCTTCACTGCTGCACACGGGCTTTCTCTACTTGTGGCAAGCAGGGGCTACTCTAGTTGAGGTCACCAGCTTCCCATCAAGGTGGCTTTTCTTCTTGCAGATCACGGGCTGTAGGGCACACAGGCTTCAGTAAGTGCTTCAGTTAGTTGCCCCGAGGCATATGGAAACTTCCCCAGGCCAGGAGTCAAGCCCGTGTCCCCTGCATTGGCAGATGGGTTCTTATCCACTGGATTACCAGGGAAGTCCTGTCTCATCTTTAAGACAGAGTTTAGTCACATCTGTTAGGAATCCCAAGGACCCCATCGTCTCTTTAAATCTCGTATTGAACCTTGTGTTGAATCCGTCCTTGGCACACCTGCCAGAATCCTCATGCTGCTTCCTGAGTCCTTTTAACTTCAGTTTTTAAAGAGCTCCACCTGTCACAGGCTCCAGAGCATCTGCACACTTGGCAATCACAGGTGTTAGGTGATGCCATTAAAGCACCTGATGTCTCATACATGCCACCTGGCACCAAGTTCCTCTCCCATCTCCCCCTTTCTCAGTGCAGTAGTCCTTGTCGGCTCTCCCCAGGGAGACATCATTCCCACCCCTTACACATCTTTCAGTGGGAGATCCACCGGTTAGCAGGCCCAGTTAAGTGCTTCCTTCCTACCAGCTTGAGAAGAAAGTTCCCTATCAGAGCTCACCGTGATCTTTTGAGTGAGGTTTTGTGTGAATGCCATTCATTTATCACCACAGTAAAAGAGAAGAACTGGAGTCTGGTCTGACTTCGAAGATGGGAGGGGGGCCTTTGGGTCGGAGAGTTTTCTCCTCTTGGACGCTCTCTTCTCCGAAGCTGAGCCACTGCCAGGCTTGGCTCTCCCGGGACTGTTCTCACTGTGTGTCTCTCTTCATCGGATCCTCAGCCTGGAGGTCATCCGGGGAGGTGGGCTGGTTCCGTTTTCGCAGCCTTCTGTGGAAGGGCTGGGGGACAGAGCGCAGCACACCTGAAGGGAGCCTCTCTCCTCTTGAGCTTTCTCTCCGATCGTTTAGCTTCTGAAATCCCTCTTCTTCATATTTCCCAGTGTTTCTTTTCCTTGGCCACACTTCACCATCCTGGAGGAGTTTCTTCAATTGACTGATCCTTTGGGTGAGGTCTTGTGTGAATGCCATTCATTTATCAGTGACAAAGATGAACTGATGGCTGGTCTGACGTCAAAGATGAGAGGGGATTCCTTTGGGTTGTAGGGCTTTCTCCTCTTGGACGCTTCTTTCTCCGAAGTTGGCCCGGGGCCAGGCTTGGGCTTCCAGGGGCTGTTCCCATTTGTGCATCGCTGTGCACATCAAGCTTGCCTGGAAGTAAGTCTCCAGGTGTCCCGTACAGATGAGCCAGAATTCCACCTTCCAGGGTTGGACCGTCGTCATTCTTTGAGTTTTTTTTTTTTTTTGGACCATTACCTTTTAAACCAAAGAGTCTACTCTTTGTATGTTTGGTTTGCTCTGTGAATCAGTGATTTCCCATGAGTAACTGGTTCCAATTCTTGTATCAGGACTTAAATCCTCTCTGTATTCTTGGAAAACCAGAAAGACAGCATCCAAAATGAGCCTCCCCACTGGAGCAGCCTTAACACTGCCAGCCAAAGTCCCCACCCCGCTCACCTCACCCCCTGTTCTCGAGTGTCCAGTATTCCTTTTCAGTGTCCCAGAAGCTGTGACGGGGGCGTCCCCACTGACCTAGAAAGCATTACCAGTCGATTCTGCCACATTCTCAGATGCTAACTTTATTCTTTTTGCAACAACCTATTTATTGAACCTATTTATATTTATTTAATTTTTACTCTGAGGTGTACCCAGTGACAGTTGCACTTGCTTAAAGCACATCAGATTTGCTTTGGATAAACACCCCTGACCATTTTAAAACTGGAAAAGTTATACTGTATCCTTCCATGGGATGGATGCCTTACAGTAGTTTTATCATTAAAGGGTGAATAATTTGGTCAGGGTAAAAATGTTAATTTTTAAGTGAATTTTTTATTTTTAAAATTCTGTGCCATTGTGTCTTCTCTGTGGATGGTTAATTGTTTCATGGGTATGTGTTAATCGTGTGATACAATCCTCTTTGTGGAACCTAAAAGTCCTCTTTTTAGCTTTATATTTTATAAACTGCCAGATTGTACTATTTTTATGTGTATTTTTAAAGGTTGATGATGTGAGGGTAATTATCTACGTTAAACAGCCTATTTTTGTACCTCCTGTACAGTTTTATAACTCTGCTGATCAATGATGGCACCTTACGCTGAGCCAACCACAAATAAAGGCAGTTTTAGATTTGGAAGTCAGCTCCATTTTCTTCAAGACTTGACCACCGCTCTCAGACCAGGGGGTCGTTCTGAGCTGTCTTCCTGGGTAGTTGTCTGGCTGGTGAGGGAGCAAGTGGGCTCAGTGGGTGGGAAGACAGGCAGGAGGGGTGTGTTTACCTGATGGTGTTCATGGCAGGGTCCCAGGGCTGGAGAGTCCTCCTTAGTTTCTTTATAATTTTTAAAGATTTTTTTTTTAATATGGACCATTTTTAAAGAAAATCTTGTATTGAATTTGCTACAGTATCGCTTCTATTTTATGTTTTGGTTTTTTGGCTGCAAGGCATGTGGGAATCCTAGGACCTCCCCATCCAGGGATCGAACCCACACCCCCTGCATTGGAAAGTCCTAACCACTGGGATCGGTCCTGGGTGTACTTTGGAAGGAACGATGCTTAAGCTGAAACTCCAGTACTTTGGCCACCTCATGTGAAGAGCTGACTCATTGGAAAAGACCCTGATGCTGGGAGGGATTGGGGGCAGGAGGAGAAGGGGACGACAGAGGATGAGATGGCTGGATGGCATCACTGACTCGATGGACGTGAGTTTGAGTGAACTCCGGGAGATGGTGATGGACAGGGAGGCCTGGCGTGCTGCAATTCATGGGGTCGCAAAGAGTCGGACATGACTGAGCGACTGAACTGAATTGAACTGAACTGTACCACTGGGCCACCAGGGAAATCCCCTCCTTAGTTTCTGTGGGCAGAGCTTCCTTGAAACACTGCAGAAAGTTTCCCCGAAAGTACTGGTTCAGGCTGAATTCCAGGAAGGTGGCTAGCTTAGGACCCACATGCCTCGTGGTGAGGCAGGGGTTGGGGCAGGTGTAAATAGGTTGTTGGTCCAGGAAATCCACAGGGGAGAGATGCCAGGGAGGTAACTCAGCCAACACAGCAGTGGGAAAGACACGACCTGCATGGGTCT
>SJYQ01095332.1:0-15542 GCA_006410935.1 Redunca redunca
TCTGATAAGCATTCTATCACAAAGTGGTCTTTTCTTTAAAAAATTTGAGATATAGTTGATGTACAATATTATGTAAGCTACAGATGTACAACATAGCGATCCACAAATTTTAAAGGTTACACTACATTTATATTGTAAATGTCATTTATAAAATATTGGCTATATACCCTGTATTGTACAATATAAACTTGTAGTTTATTTAACAATGTTTTTGAAAGCTTTTTCTGCATTTTCGAAGACTGAAGAGGAATGTATAATCAAGATGGCCAAAACCCTTCTTTTCTTTAAACAGAAGAAAACCTCTTAAGAGAAAATCCTACCCCAAGCAAATATTTTTTGTCATTCTTTTATTCTGACTCCTGTGGTTGTATCTAACAGAGTGGGTTCTCAGCCCTGTCTGCACATTAGTATTCTCTGAGCAGCTTTAAAAACTATGGATATTGGGCCATACTTCCAAATAATTCTGACTTGGTCTTGGCCAGGGTGTTGGTATTTTTAAGGCCCTGCAGTGATGGCAACGTGCTGCCAGGGCTAAGAACTGCTATGTCACTCACTGTGGTGGTGCTAAGGATCTGATGGCGGGACACAACTCAGTCACGCTCTGACATCACCATTCCCAGGCCACACATACTGTTCCCTCTGTCTAGATCACCTGCCTTGTTCATTGTATAATTAATTCCTCCTCTTTTGCATCTCAGTTAAATATCACTTATTCAAAAGCATTGCTGCTCTTCCGTCTAAATTAGGTCCTGTACTGTTTGCCCTCATATAATATCTCCCTTCTTTTCCTTCGCTAACACTTACCCTAGTTATAATTATAGGTATTCCTCTTGTTGGAACTCTCACAATCAGAACTCAGGACCAAATAGATTTTGCTAATGAGGAAGAAAAGGTAGATTTCCCTGAAGGAAATGGAATTTAAGCATTAGGGCCATTCTGTAGGCTGAATAACATTTCCTCCAAAGGTGTCCCTGTCCTAATAATCCCCAGAATCCATGACTATGTTAACTTATACAGTAAAAAGAACTTTTCAGATAGGACTAAAATTAAAGATCTTGAAATGGAGGGACTGTTCTGGATTATTCAGAGGTATCCAACATGATCCAGAGTCCTTATAAACAGGCAGGAGTGTCAAAGTTAGAGAAGATACACAGTTGGCAGCAGAAGTCAGAGAGAAGAAAAGATGCTACACTGCTGATTTTGAACATGGAAGAGGCCATGAGCCAAGGACTATAGTGACCTCTAGAAGCTAGAGAAACAAGGAAATGGGTTCTCAGATCCTCCAGGAGGAATCCTGTACTTCTTACACTTAGCAGTCTCTATACTTTTTCAGATCAAACAAAAGCAGATCATGAAGATGGAAAGATTCATTTGAACAGAAGTAATGACTAAGGTCTTGGATTGTTTGTTAACCAATTAATAAAAAAGAGGAAATTGTAAGAACACACTGGAGAAATTCTTTGCTGATTTGACACAATTTACTGGCATCAATGAAGATATCATAAACTCAACACACAACCTCAAGGAGAATATTAATGACAAATTGGTTAATAAATATCATCAATTCAAAGAATATTTAATATTTATGATAGTCACTGCACAAGAAAATGTGAAATGTCCGAAATCTTATTCTTAGGTGAAAGAGATGTGATAGAGTCTTTCTCAAATTTGACAAAAATCCCAAACATTTACATGACATTTCCAGGAACACACTGTTAGTAATAGCCAAAGAATGGATGGACATGAGACCTCCCTAGAGAGGAAAGGTGGATTGGCTGAGTGAGTACGCTAAAATTCAGGGGAGAGAGGATCATTGTGCAGGGTAAGTCTTCTTGGCTACAGGACTGGAGTTGTTGGTAAACTCAGGAAAAAAAAGTTGCAGTAAATGTACTTCTCACCACCCACCATCTTTATAGTTTTGGCTAGGCACATGTTGCATTTCGTCTAGGAATTTTAAAAAGTGGGATGTAAGTAGTCAAACCCTTTATGAAAAAACTTAGGTTCATATTTGAAAATTAGAGCAGCCAGTTGCTATTACTAATACATCAATTTGGGCTACAGAGAAGACTTACCTGAAGGCCAGCAACTATTAATTGATGCCTACAGCTCTTGGTAGATCATAGCACCCGGTTCCATTGCTTCATGGCAAATAGATGGGGAAAAAGTGGAAACAGTAGCAGATTTTATTTTCTTGGGCTCCCTAATCACTGCAGATGGTGACTGCAGCCACAAAGTTAAAAGACGTTTGCTTCTTGGAAGGAACACTATGACAAATCTAGACAGTGTATTAAAAACAGAGACACCACTTTGCTGACAAAGGTCCATATAGTGGAAGCTATGTTTTTTCTAGTTGTCATGAACGGATGTGAGAGTTGGACCATAAAGAAGGCTGAGCACCAAGGAATTGATGCTTTCAAATGTGGTGCTGGAGAAGACTCTTGAGAGTCCCTTGGACTGCAGAGATCAAACCAGTCCATCCTAAAGGAAATCAACCCCGAATATTCATCAGAAGAACTGATGCTGAAGCTGAAGCTCTAATACTTTGGCCACCTGATGCAAAGAACTGACTCACTGGAAAAGACCCTGATGCTGGGAAAGATTGAAGCGGGAAGGAGAAGGGGGCAGCAGAGGATGAGATGCTTAGACAGCATGACCAACTCAAAAGACATAACCAAACTCTGGGAGATAGCAGAGGACAGAGGAGCTTGGCCTGCTGCAGCCCATGGGGTCACAAAGAGTCCGACTCAACTTAGACTGAACAACAACATAGCTCTTGGTACGACTGTCCTTGCCTGTGAAGCCTTCATTTAGCTGAGGGGTGGGATGTTTGTTTAGAAAAGGACTTGAAAAGTGCAAAATGCTCCTGGACTGACACCTATGGAACCTTTCTTTCTCAGTTGTCTTCTCTTCTCCCCCGCAGCAGTTTTCTTACTTTGCTTAGATATTCAGAGCTGGTCGAGCCGCCAGTGCGACTTCCAGCCTCCAGGGGGCGCACCAGCCGCGGCGCAGTGAGGCCGCTCTGGCCAGCGAGGGCCCCGCTCGTCTTAGTGGCCAGCCGGTCCCCTCCTCTCCGTCTGCTGCCGTCGCCTCTGCGCGGTCGCCGGGAGGAAGGTGGTGCCGCTGCCGCCATTCCTCGACTGACTGGAAGGTACTTGGGCCTCGGCCCGCGGGCAGCCCCGGGATGAAAGCCACTGACACCTCCCCCCGATGGCCCCGAAGCACCGGAGGGCCCGGCTTGGGGCCTGGTCTAGGAACCAGACCCGTGGTGGCCGGTCTTGGGTCTGTGCTGCCCGGGGGAGCTGGGAGGGCCGGGGCGGGCGCTGAGGGCTGATGTGAGGGTAAAGGCTGCGCGGCGGGCGTGGCCGGGGCGGGCGGCCTGGCGGGGCCTCGCGAGGTCGACGGTCCGAGCCGGAGCGCCCCCGCGGCCGGCGTCTCGCCACTCCGCCAGAAAAGGTGCGCTGTCTCGGCCTCGGCACGGACAGTATTGCGGCCAGTTACTCGGAACCCGCAGTCCAGGCGTGAAGAGAAGCTGCTGAGATGTGAGCGAACTATCCCGATATTTCATGGCCCCCGGTACCCGGGTTCAAAAACAGGACTGCTCCTTATTAAAATTGCGATGCAGGAAGCCGGTCANCGACTTGCCTTTCACTTTTCACTTTCGTGCATTGGAGAAGGAAATGGCAACCCACTCCAGTGTTCTTGCCTGGAGAATCCCAGGGACGGGGGAGCCTGGTGGGCTGCCGTCTATGGGGTCACACACAGTCGGACACGACTGAAGTGACTTAGCAGCAGCAGCAGCAGGTTGGTACAAAAGTAATTGCGAGTTTGGACCGTGAATTTTCAATCATTGTAATTAGGCGCCAACACATCGTTATTAATCAAAATAGAAACCATTACAATCAACATGTTTTTGTCAATGAGAAATAAGTTTGTTTATTCCTATAGTGTGAAAATACGTACTTTGGGATTCCACAAACTCTCGGGAAGCATTTTCTACCTCCTGCTGGTTGTGGAAGCATTTTGCCTGCAACAAGTTGTCAAGATGCTTAAAGAAGGGGTAGTCAGTTGGTGAGAGGTCAGGTGAATATGGCAGATGAGGCAAAACTTCATAGCCCATGTCGTTCAACTTTTGAAGTGTTGGCTGTGTGGCGTGTGGTGGGGTGTTGTCATGGAGAAGAATGGGGCCTGTTCTGTTGACTGGGGCCAGCGCAGGTGTTGCGGTTTTCCGTGCATCTCATCGATTTGTTGAGCATACTTCTCACATGGAAAGGTGTCACTGGGACTCAGAAAGCTGTAATGAATCAGACCTGCAGCAGACCACCAGACAGAGACCATGACCTTTTTTTGGTGCAAGTTACCAAATTGCACCAATTGCAGTTACTTTCACACAAACCTAATAGCTTGAACTGATTTCTCTGAGGTTTAATTTTCATGGCTAAATGCAAGTATCCTTTACCAACTCTTTTTTAGCTTAAAAGGGAGTTTAATTAGAAAAATGTTTGCTTGTTAAGGAATATAGTGATAATAAAGTTAAGCATGGACTAGGGCCCTCACAGAGAAGGCAGTTGCACCCCACTCCAGTACTCTTGCCTGGAAAATCCATGAACGGAGGAGCCTGGTAGGCTGCAGTCCATAGGGTCACTAAGAGTCAGACACAACTGAGGGACTTCACTTTCACTCTTCGCTTTCATACTTTGGAGAAGGAAATGGCAACCCACTCCAGTGTTCTTGCCTGGAGAATCCCAGGGATGGGGGAGCCTGGTGGGCTGCTGTCTATGGGGTTGCACAGAGTCAGACACGACTGAAGTGACTTAGCAGCAGTAGCAGCAGCAGGGTTGAGTTTATTTGGTTGTTAATGAGCTTCATTACTTTTCATCATTGTTTGCATTTTGATACCATTTTTAGTGAATTCACTTTGCCTTTGCAATATTATGACAGTAATGCTAAAGGGGAATGAAAAATTTGTCCATGTGATGAAGAACCCACCTGCCAATGCAGGAAACATAAGAGATGCGAGTTCAATTCCTGGGTCGGGAAGAGCCTCTGGAGTAGGCCATAGCAACCCACTCCATTATTTTTGCCTGAAGAATCCCACGGACAGAGGAGCGTGGCAGGTTCCATAGGGCCCATAGGGTTGCAAAGAGTCAGATGTGACTGAAGCAACTTAGCATGCAAGTTAATATTTTAGAGGATGTAGGAAAGACATTTGAAAGACTGTAGTAAAGAGGAATTAAGAAATTTGGGACGTGTTATTTAGAGCAAATTTTATTACTTACTATATGGAAGAGAAAGGCATTTCCAGTTCCTGTAAAGTGGTATTTCCCATTGTGGAGAGAAGTTGGATACTATAGTGTGCTAAATCCTTTAGCCTTATTAGGATTTAAGAGTTCACATATTCAGCACTCCTGTAGCAAATGTATGCGGAGTGCCTCCCAGAGCCAAGCATGGTTCTGATCCCCAGAGATGGGAGATGCGGAGATGCTAGAAGAACAAAAGAAAACAGGATTCTTGTCCTTCTGTAGCTAACATTCCACTGGGGAAAGGTGGGTATGGGGATGATAAATATTATTAAAAATTAAAATCTATCCAGTCAGGTGGTAATAATTGCTTAGAAGAAAAATGAAGCAGTGAAGGGGGATAGGGAGATCCAGGGAAGGTACAGAAGCAGTTTTGAAATAAGGAACAGCTCCATAGAGAAGGCTCCTGAGTACAACCCGAAGGGGTCAGAGACAGCCCTGCAGCTGTGTAGGGGTTGGGTGCACCAAGCAAGGGTCCAGGCCCAGAGGCCGCCAGGCTTGTTGGGGGCCAGCAAGGAGGCCAGTGGGTTTGGGCAGAGGCAAGAAGAGTGAGGTAAGGTCTAGAGCTCATCTGTTCTGGTGAAGACTATGGCCTTTCCCCTGAGTGAGGGGGGAGGTGGTTGAGGGGAGTAGGGGGGCCTGACTTAACAGGTGTAAAGTATCACTCTGGCGCCTGTGTTCAGAATGGACAGTAGGAGCAGGGAGCCCAGTTAGGTTGGGTCAGTATCCAAATGAGAGGTTACAGAGTTTAGACCAAGAGGTAGCAATAGTGTAGTAAGAAGCTGCTGTTTTCTAGGTATGGCTGACAGGATTTGCTGATGGATTGGATGTGGAGTATGAGAGTAAAAGAGGGAAGGATGACGTGAGGCCTTTGGCCTAAGCTAGTGGAGGGATGGAGTTGCCCTTTATGACATGGGGAAGACTTGAGGATGAGAGAGATGGGGAGGTTGCTGGAGTAGCAATCAAGAGTTCACGTTTAGACGAGTCAGGTTTGAGATGCTTGTTGAGGTGACGTTATATGAGACTGGAGTTGAGTGGAAAGGTCCCAACTCAAAATAGAAATTTAGGAATCATTAGCAAATAGATAGTATTTCAGGCCTTGAGATTATATGAGATCTGGTCTAAAGAAGTGAGGATTGAGCTCTGGGATTTTCTTTCCATGTTCAGAGGCTGGAAGCACAGAGGAGACTGAGAAGAAGTCTTTGACTCGACACATTGTAAGATGAGGACTATGAAATGAATGTTGTACTTAGCAATGTGCCGGTCACTGGTATTGATGCAAGAGCACTCTAAGAAGAGTGGGAAGAAAATCTGATTAGTGTAGTTTGAAGAGAGAATCTAGGGAAAGGGATTGGAGTCGGCAAGTACGGACAGCTTTTTAGAGGAGGTTAGCTGTAAACTCTTATTTGAAAGTACTGCAGTTGTCCTCACAGTAAATAATTTTATTTCTAGCTCCACCTATTTAGCAGTCAGACTTGGATCACTTTATCAATGATTGGTGGAAGTAAAATAACTATACTACTATACTGAAAATGATAATGTGTTATTAATCTCCAAAACCCATATACACAAAAGCTTGTCCTTTTTTACAAAATTCATTTCAGGGCTCATAAAAGCCCTTTGGTAGAAGATGTTCCTTTGTCGATTATTTTTGTTCTTCAGTTCAGTTCAGTCGCTCAGTCGTGTCCGACTCTTTGCGACCCCATGAATCGCAGCACGCCAGGCCTCCCTGTCCATCACCAATTCCCGGAGTTCACTCAGACTCGTGTCCATCGAGTCAGTGATGCCATCCAGCCATCTCATCCTCTGTCGTCCCCTTCTCCTCCTGCCCCCAATCCCTCCCAGCATCAGAATTTTTTCCAATGAGTCAACTCTTCACATGAGGTAGCCAGAGTACTGGAGTTTCAGCTTCAGCATCAGTCCCTCTAAAGAAATCCCAGGGCTGATCTCCTTCAGAATGGACTGGTTGGATCTCCTGGCAGTCCAAGGGACTCTCAAGAGTCTTCTCCAACACCACAGTTCAAAAGCATCAATTCTTTGGCGCTCAGCTTTCTTCACAGTCCAGCTCTCACATTTCTACATGATCACTGGAAAAACCATACCCCTTAAGGTGATTAAATAAATTATTTTGAAGTTTAGGATTATATCTACTGATTTTTTAAATCTATTAGTTTTATCTGGAAGATGATGTGTCCTTCAGTCTACAGATGGAAATCTTTTTTTTAATTTGAGAGAAGTACTTTCTTTAAGTTTGTCTTTTGCTGTTTTCTAATTTTTCCCCCTCTGGCAATTTTTCATAGGTTGGCTCTGTTCTCTAATTGTCATAATCATTTCACATGTCCTTGTTAACTTTTCTTTTGCAGAGTTTCTTAAGTTAAGCCTTTCCATCGCTGATGTGATTTTTTTGTAATATTTGTTATGTTCTTTACTGCTTACAGGGGCATCCCTGGTGGCTCAAACGGTAAAGAATCTGCCTGCAATGTGGGAGACCAGGGTTCAATCCCTGGGTTGGGAAGTTTCCCCTGGAGAAGGGAATGGCAACCCACTCCTATATTCTTGCCTAGAGAATCCCACGGACAGAGGAGCCTGGCAGACCACAGTCCATGGGGTTGCAAAGAGTCATATACAGCTGAGTGACTTAACACTTTCTCTGCTTACAATTTGAATTTTAAATTTTCTTTTATGTTTTTATCTAATTCATAGTCTTTTTTTTAATCCCAGTTACCATATGGTACATGTGGTACTTTTTTTTTCCCATAACCTGAGTTCTTAATTTTTTTTTGTATATTCCTAAGCCAGATTTTTTCTTTTTTTCTTCATTTCTTGTAAATAATTTTCAGTGGTATATTTTTCTGTGTAGAACTAATGAACCTCTTCTCTTATGCTGCAGGGTTTTTCATTAACTCTATTAATCCTTTAAAAATGGAAAAACTTTTGAGATTGTCACTATAAAAATGTCATTATTACAAGGAAAATTAATGAGAATTAGATTTTGTAAAGGATTGTATTGTGGTGTTTGAAAAAGATTTGCCTATTTAAAATTATTTTTGGTATTATTAGAATTTAAATTTATGGTTTATATCTTGGTAATAAAATCCCATTTTCCAAACCAGCATACAGAGATAAGAATGATCAACTTAGATCTTATGCATAAAGTATATGTAATATATAAATAAAATCAGTGACAAAGGAATAGATAATTTCCAAATTAAATAGATGCTTATTCCTTTTTCCTTTTTTCCAGCTTCATTTCAGTTCAGTCACTCAGTCGTGTCTGACTCTTTGCAACCCCGTGAACCGCAGCACACCAGGCCTCCCTGTCCATCACCAACTCCCAGAGTCCACCCAAACCAATGTCCATTGAGTGAGTGATGCCATCCAGCCATCTCATCCTCTGTCGTCCCTTCTCCTGCCTTCAATCTTTCCCAGCATCAGGGTCTTTTCAAATGAGTCAGCTCTTCGCATCAGGTGGCCAAAGTATTGGAGTTTCAGCTTTAGCATCAGTCCTTCCTTCCAATGAACACCCAGGACTGATCTCCTTTAGGATGGACTGGTTGGATTTTCTTGCAGTCCAAGGGACTTTCAAGAGTCTTTACAACACCACATTTCAAAAGCATCAATTCTTCGGCTCTCAGCTTTCTTTATAGTCCAACCCTCACATCCATACATGACCACAGGAAAAACCATAGCCTTGACTAGACAGACCTTTGTTGGCAAAGTAATGTCTCTGCTTTTTAATATGCTGTCTAGGTTGGTCATAACTTTCCTTCCAAGGAGTAAGCATCTTAATTTCATGGCTGNAATGTCTCTGCTTTTTAATATACTGTCTAGGTTGGTCATAACTTTCCTTCCAAGGAGCAAGCGTCTTTTAATTTCATTGCTGCAGTCACCATCTGCAATAATTTTGGAGCCCAGAAAAATAAAGTCAGCCACTGTTTCCACTGTTTCCCCATCTATTTGCCATGAAGTGATGGGACTGGATGCCATGGTCTTAGTTTTCTGAATGTTGAGCTTTAAGCCAACTTTTTCACTCTCCTTTTTCACTTTTATCAAGAGGCTCTTTAGTTCTTTAGAGGCTCTTCACTTTCTTCGATAAGGGTGGTGTCATCTGCATATCTGAGGTTATTGATATTTCTCCCAGCAGTCTTAATTCCACCTTGTGCTTCTTCCAGCCCAGTGTTTCTCATGATGTACTCTGCATATAAGTTAAATAAGCAGGGTGACAGTATACAGCCTTGATGTACTCCTTTTCCTATTTGGAACCAGTCTGTTCCATGTCCAGTTCTGTTGTTTCCTGACCTACATACAGGTTTCTCAAGAGGCAGGTCAGGTGGTTTGGTATTCCCATCTTTCAGAATTTTCCACAGTTTATTGTGATCTACACAGTCAAAGGCTTTGGCATAGTCAATAAACCAGAAATAGATGTTTTTCTGGAACTCTCTTGCTTTTTCAGTGATCCAGCAGATGTTGGCAATTTGATCTATGGTTCCTCTGCCTTTTTAAAACCAGCTTGAATATCTGGAAGTTCACGGATCATGTATTGCTGAAGCCTGGCTTGGAGAATTTTAAGCATTACTTTACTAGCGTGTGAGATGAGTGCAATTGTGCGGTAGTTTGAGCATTCTTTGGCATTGCCTTTCTTTGGGATTGCAATGAAAACTGACCTTTTCCAGTCCTGTGGCCACTGCTGAGTTTTCCAAATGTGCTAGCATATTGAGTGCAGCACTTTCACAGCATCATCTTTCAGGATCTTTCCAGCTTTGTTGAAATATTATTGACAAATAAAAATTGTATATAGTGTTTATGCAGTCTGATTTTTTAAAAGGCGTACAGTGTGATGGTTTAATATTTTCATAAATTTGACATGATTGCCCCAGGCAAGTTAAAATTAATATATCCATCACCTCACATAGTTACCTTTGTGTGCGTATGTAATGAGAACACATGATCTCAGCAAATTTCAAGTACATAGTACATACTATTACCTACAATCATCTTGCTGAACATTATCTCCATGTCATGAGTGATAGTACCCTTTGACCAACACCTTCCCATTTCCCTCTCCCTCAGCCCCTGGCAACTACCCTTCTGCTCTCTGGTCTGTGAGTGTGACGTTTTTAGATTCCATATCACATGTAAGTGAGATCATTGGGTATTTGTCTTTCTGTGTCTAACTTACTTCTCTTTGTGTGGCATCATCCAGGTTCATTCATGTTGTCACAGACGGCAGAATTTCCTGCTTTTTGTGGCTGAATAATATTCGTCGTGTATATACAGCATCTTTGTTATCCATTCATGTCAGTGGACGCTTAGGTTGCTTCCATACCTTGGTTGGGAATTATGGGAATAATGCTGCAGTGAACGTGCAGGTGTCTCTTGGAGATAAGATTTCACTTCCTTGTTTATTATATACCCAGAATTCTAGAACTTGAAGAACTTGTTAGTGCTGTTCAGTTTTTCTAGACCTCTTTGTTCACTGCAGTATTTAGAAACCTTGTATAATTTAATTTTTGATTTGCCAGTAATTATTAGAGAAACAAAACAGTTCTAGACTAAACTATGTTCAATAAAGATAGGCATACACCCATTTGATTAAAAAAAAATTTGATGATTTTTTGTTCCCAGCTCTTGGTCACGTGGCCATAAACGCACATATGCCAAAATACTGATGCTTCTGTGTATTCACGGAACTATCCAATAAGTAGTCCTTTTGACAGGTTTATGCAATTGAATACAATCAACTAAAAGACGTGTGCACATTGTTATTTAGGGATGGTGCCAAGTCATCTAGAAGCAAATGCAAGAACACACATGGTTTATTTAGCTATTTTTTCAACATTGGGTCTTCGTGAAATTCCTCTGCCGTATTTAAAAAAAAAAGTTTTAGTTGTGGCATGCCGGATCTTTAGTTGTGACATATAAGATCTAGCTCCCCAAGCAGGGATTGAACCTAGGCCTCCTGCATTGGGAGCACAGAGTCCCAACCTCTGGACCACTCAGGAAGTCCCTGTTTTACTTTTTAACCTAAGTGTATTAAAACTAGCTAAGAAACCTGTATTTTCTCTTGTGGTGTCTTTTTTTCTTTAGTCTAAGTTAAAAAAATTTTTAATGTCCTGGGTGTGGCATTGTCAGAATGGTTTAGGCATTCTAACTTTGGTGGCATTTTTAGCCCTAATATGTCTTTTTCCAAGAGCCAGATGGCACTGATTCTTTCATTTAAATCTCTTTCTGCCACTTCCCCATTTGGGGCTGTGTTTTGCCTCTTGGTTATTTTTCTTAAAAACAGAACAAAAACTGGTATTGTCTGTGTTTTCCCCACAGCGAGCTTATTTTTATCTCATCTATTCAGATTGTCTGTTCAACTTGTACTTCAAGTTATCTCCTTGGTGAGCATCTAGAATTTACCCAGCTTTCAGTCTGCTTCCTGCCTGCTGTGCTATTTATTCCATTTTCAAATGAGATTTCTTAGACCTTAGTTAATTCAGCTTCTTGAAGAGAGATATCATTGCTCCCACCCTTCATTTGATCTTTGTCTTTTGCTGAAACATGTAACACAAGCAGTATTTTTTCCTTCTTAAAAAGCAGTGGCAGAAGCACACAGCAGTAGGAATCAAGTGGTAATGACTACTTTAGTTTCAAGGAAAGTGTAAAGGAAGTGTTAGTCGCTCAGTTGTGTCTGACTGTGATCCTCCAGACTGTAGCCTGCCAGGCTCCTCTGTCCATGGGATTCTCCAAGCAAGAATACTGGAGTGGGTTGCCATTCCCTTCTCCAGGGGATCTTCCCGACCCAGGGATTGAACCCTGGTCTCCTGCATTGCAGGTGGATTCTTTTCCCTCTGATCCACCAAGGAAGTAAGACTTTAGGTTCTGTATCATTTAAATATTTGGTTGTAACAGAAAACCTAATTTAAACTGTCAATAAAAAAGGGAATTTATTGATGCCTGTATTTGAAAAGTCCATAGTTAGTATGAGCTTCATGTGAGGTTTAATCAAGGTCTGGCTCTGTTTCCCTGTGTGCTTCCCATCTCCAGCACCCCTGCCTTTCTCTTTATCTGTTTCTCTCTCTCTCCCTCTGTCCCTTCTGAAATCCATGTCAAAATGACTAAAGCAATTTTAGATGTTGTTTACACCTTATTATCAGAAAAAAAGAATATATCACTTTAATATATATGGTTTTTCCAGTAGTCATGTATGGATGTGAGAGTTGGATGGTGAAGAAAGCTGAGTGCCGAAGAATTGATGCTTTTGAACTATGGTGTTGGAGAAGACTCTTGAGAGTCCCTTGGACTGCAACGCGATCCAACCAGTCCATCCTAAAGGAGATCAGTCCTGGGTGTCCATTGGAAGGAAGGACTGATGCTAAAGTTGAAACTCCAATACTTTGGCCACCTCATGCAAAGGGTTGACTCATTGGAAAAGACCCTGATGCTGGGAGGGATTGGGGGCAGGAGGAGAAGGGGACGACAGAGGATGAGATAGCTGGATGGCATCACCGACTTGATGCACATGAGTTTGGGTGAACTCCGGGAGTTGGTGATGGACAGGAAGCCTGGCGTGCTGCGATTCATGGGGTCACAAAGAATTGGACATGACTGAGTGACTGAACTGAACTGAATATATATCACAGTAAGTAAAGGGTCTTATTGGACTGAAATATGTCTACTTCTAAATAAAACCAGTGCATAAGAACCTACTGTAGAGGACAGGGAACTCTACTTAATACTCTAATTACCTATATGGGAAAAGAGTCTAAAAAAGAGTGGATATATGTATAACTGATTCACTTTGCTGTACAGCAGAAACTAAGATAACATTGTATTAATAAATCAACTACACTTCAATAAAAAATCAATTAAAAAACAATAAACCACTGCAGCTAGAAGAAAGTACTACGTTACATGTTACATGGCTTGGAGTCAGAGCTTATTTCCTCAAAACATACTTAGGGACAGCCAGGAGTGATAGTGTTGGGTACTGTGGGACAGAAAAAGGCATGAATGGTAGGCAGCCAGTTGTGTCCACTACAATGGCACTGGGCCTCCAAGGGAATGAAAAGCACAGTTAGTTTTGGCCAGTATATAAGATCTTCAGCCTTTATAAGACCTGGTTCTGAACTCATTGTCAGGTGGCAAGTCGGAGGCAACCATGTGAAGGAGTAAGCATGTGGTAGGAGGAATGGAGAACAAAAACAAAACCCTTCTCCCAAAATAAGCTTACAGCAAAAATTCCAAAATGAATGACAAAGATCCAGTGTCAAGAAAAATCCATCCAGCAGTGTTACATTGGAACACAAACTCAGTCCTAGTGTAAGTAATTTTAGGAAACTATCCAATAAAGTTTTTTTTTTCCTTTTTTTATTGAAGTGTGGTTGCTTTAAATGTTTTGATTTAAGGGGTACAGCATAGCAATTCAGTATTTTTGCAAATTATATTCCATGATAGGTTATTATAAGATAATGGCTATAGTTCCCTCTTCATACAGTGTATACTTGTTGCTCCAACAAAGACTTTCAAGTGTCCTTATGCTCAAGTAGAGAAAGCACTTGCATTTATTCAAAATGGTAAATTATGAAACAAAAAGTGACAAGAGCAGATGGAGATGAAGACAAAATTAGAACTCTTAGAAGTGAAAAAGTACAGTAGTTGAGGGGTTTGTTTTTTTTGATGTGTGATAAACTTAGACTCAATCCAGCCAGAGATAATAAATCAATTAGAAGATAGTGCTGAGAACTGTACCTAGAAGCTACAGCATAGAAAAGTTTTTTGTTTGTTTTTTTTTTAAGAAAAGCATAAATTGAGTTTCCAACATATATCTAATAGGAAGATATGATTGAAAAGCAGTAGTTGGAAGAGGTAAGTGAGAATTCCTCAGAATTCAAGAGGCCATGGTCTTTATAAATTATAAAAATTCAGAATTCCAACCAGGATATATAAATCCTCCTAAATAGATCCCAGTGAAACTGTTAACATTAAGGTTAAAGTGAAAATTTATAAACCAAAGGAAAAAAAAGACTTATGCAACAATTAGACTAAAGCAGATGTCTTCTAGCAATAATAGAGCCAAGAAGCAGTGGAATGATACCCTCAGAATGCTGACGGAAAGTAACTGGCAGCTACAGCCTTGTAATCACATGGACTATTATTCAAGAATAAAGTAAAAATAAAGCCACTGTCAGAAGACTGAAAGACTGGACTGCTTACAGATCCTCCCTAAAAGAATTGAAGGATGAACTTCAACCAGCAGAGGGAGGCATGGAATTTTTTTTTTTAAAAGAGTGGTCTGATTGATAAAATGTTGATAATTTAGTTAACCATTCTTTTAAAAAAATTTTTAGAGATAAAATCTATAGACAACAATCATGAAATGGAGTGGTCTTGAGACCTTAGTCAGTGACCACTCTTTCCCATGTTGGTCACAATGGCCTGGTAGGTCTTCGGGCAGTCTATAAAAATAGTTCCACAGGAAAATGATACAGAGTTTTCCCAGCCTCTGTTCCTGTTTCTGAAAGATACCATAAACTCTTAAGTACACAGATGTAAACTGAGCCAACTCACAGATCTGCCGTTTTACTAGGAGAGGCTGCATGGGGGCCAGATCTCAGGCAGAAAGGGGATTGCTATGATTCATTGCAGACATCCTGGAATGTGAAGTCAAGTGGGCCTTAGAAAGCATCACGACGAACAAAGCTAGTGGAGGTGATGGAATTCCAGTTGAGCTGTTTCAAATTGTGAAAGATGATGCTGTGAAAGTGCTGCACTCAATATGCCAGCAAATTTGGAAAACTCAGCAGTGGCCACAGGACTGGAAAAGGTCAGTTTTCATTCCAATCCCAAAGAAAGGCAATGCCAAAGAATGCTCAAACTACCACACAATTGCACTCATCTCACACGCTAGTAAAGTAATGCTCAAAATTCTCCAAGCCAGGCTTCAGCAATACGTGAACCGTGAACTTCCTGATGTTCAAGCTGTATTTAGAAAAGGCAGAGGAACCATAGATCAAATTGCCAACATCTGCTGGATCATGGAAAAAGCAAGAGAGTTCCAGAAAAACATCTATTTCTGCTTTATTGACTATGCCACAGCCTTTGACTGTATGGATCACAATAAACTGTGGAAAATTCTGAAAGAGATGGGAATACCAGACCACCTGACCTGCCTCTTGAGAAACCTCTATGCAGGTCAGGAAGCAACAGTTAGAACTGGACATGGAACAACAGACTGGTTCCAAATAGGAAAAGGAGTAC
>SJYQ01095332.1:16079-65221 GCA_006410935.1 Redunca redunca
TATAAGCATGCCACTTTTGTTTTTTTAATCTTTATCGATTTATTGGTCGTACTCTGCAGCATGTGGGATCTTAGTTCCCCCACTAGGGATCACACCCACGGCCCTTTCATTCGAAGTGTAGAATCTTAACCACTAGACTCCCAAAGAAGTCCAAACATGCCATTTTTAAAGGTTTGGCCAAGTTAGCCCCTTCAGCCTGTTGTCAGTCATTTTCTTCATGGCGTATTATTTACCAGGGCCCCTAAAGGTTGGAACAGGTTGGGTTGGATGTAGGTCTAATAATGATATGTGAAGAGTTCCTGAATTTTAAGGGTCTACCTGGGCCATAAGTGTAAACATTCTGGAGCTCTAAATGTGATTTAGACTGGAGTGGTTCACGTGGCCTCACTGTTACCGAAGCGCAAGTCTGTGCCCAACGCACAGTGAGGCCAGTCAGTACTAAAACAGAGTTTGGAACAGAGAAAGGTTTGTTACAGGCTCATACAGGGAGATGGGTGGCTCGTGCCCTAAGAACCCCAAAGTTAGTGAAAGCTTTCAGCAAGCCCCTTTAAAAGCAAAAGGTGACGGATGGGTGTGGTGAGTTGTTGCAGACTTCTCGGTGTCAGCTCCTTCGTTCTTAAAGTCTCGTAATAGTCAGGTAATGATGATGCTGTAAATCTACCAGATGAATGGTATTCTCTGTCCTGACCAGAAAGGGCAAGATCCCAAAGCACAGCTCTCACCCTCCAAGGTCCCAGTCCTGGCTAAGAGGAGGCGGGTCTCAGTTGGCAGCTCCTTCAGGGCCAGGTTCCCACACCCTTCCCAGCTGTCATCCCTGAGGGAGCCAGGCATCCAACCCAACTGGTCCTCAGTCTCCTCTGGTGGCCCAAAGGGGGAGACCAGGTCTCACAGGTCAGGCAGACGACCGCTGCTATTAGGTCACAAGGATAGGGAGGGGGGAGAGGCTCACTGCTCCTCGAGGCCTGGGCCATGGCTAGTGGGGGGCCTTGGTGAGGGCTCTGGAGCCCTCAGGATGTGCTTCCCAGTCTATTCCCTGGGCCCTCCAGCTCACCTGCTGGCCCAAGGCTGGGTGAGCTGGAGGGTCTCCAGGAGAAGGCCTGAATCTGCCTCTTACTCTCCACCTGACGACCGCCACACCCGTGACCCTTGGCTGAATTGCTTCCCTAATGGTCCCTCATTGACAGTTACTTGTGAGCAGGGTCCACTGTGGTGCTGACCAGTCCTCTCTTGGGTTGTGTAGACTAGGGAGTGTCCTATTCCACCCTTTGTCACTAGAATGGGTGTTTTTATATTAAGGATGCCATACGCACTAGTTTCCATCTAGCATGTAATTCAGAGCATGAATGGGAGCAGGTTATAGAATTGTGAAAACCTGTTGCGTTGAAGATCATGTACCTTGTATTTCTACCATAGATCATGAATAAGGCTAGAACCCTAGAGGTGAGAGTTGACATGAAAAGTTACAGCCTCTCTGGTTCTCAATATCGTCTATAAACCTGGGAGCTTGGGTTAGATAATCTGTTAGGTGATCCTAGATCACCCTTCAGCTGTAAAAATTTCATAGAAATGCTAAGAACAGTCTTTTGCTTTCAGATGATTTGAGGTGAAGTCTGGTTAAATTTTGTGTCCTATTTAGAAAATAAGGAATAATTTACAAAAAGTTGTAATTCCTATATTTTAAAATAACACTGAATAAATTAATAAGGTCATTTTTGTAACACTTTAACAATTCTGTGTATATGAAGTCTGATATCAAAGATGAGCTTAATGAGGCTTAGATTTTTTTAAAGGCCTGGAATCATATTTACGCTATTTATTTGCCTAGTAAGCTCTTCTCCCCTCTCCTACCCTGGCTGCCTTGCCTGGTTTATGGGATTTTAGTTCTTGCACCAGACCAGGGACTGAACCCAGGCCCTTGGCAGTGAAAACACCAAGAGCGAACCACTGGACCGCCAGGGAGTTCCCCTTCCTTGCTCCTTCCTCCCTTTCCTTTCTTTTCCTCCCTTTCCTTTCTTTTCCTTCCTTCCCTTTCTTTTCTTTCTTCTTTGAGGTATAGTTGACACACATTATATTAGGTAAGCTTTTCTTTTCTTGAAGTTCAGACCAATTCTGAACAATTTCAGAATTAGTAAGAATGACAATAAGTGACTGAAATGAGACAAAGGAAAACTTCAGAGGCCCTCGTTCTGGCTTTATACCAATACTAGATGCTCACATTGCTTTTGAAGTCCGGGTGGGCCACAAGGTGGCACCATCAGGTCATGTAAGTAAAATACTGAGGTAGCTAGGAAAAAACTGTTTTTTAAAAAATCAAATAACTTTATTGCAAAAGTAATATAATGCACTTCACATTTCCTCCCAGTACTAATTTGATGTCTTTATTTTATTATTACAGATTAAAAATTGGAAATTTCAGTAAGAAGTCCCTTGCTAAGAATTTTTAACATAGTGAACACAGTAAAAATTTTTAGAAAATAGTAAAAGGCATCAGAATAAAATATCTGAGATAATATTCTCTTTGTGAAAAATTAATTTTTATCTGTCTTAAGCCAATATTTTTCTGAAATTTGAATTGTAACTAAAAAAAGTTTTCTTTGGTTGCACCAGGCAGCATGTGAGCTCTCAGTTCTGGAACCAGGGGTTAAACTCATGTCCCCTGCACTGGAAGCATAGAATCTTAACCACTGAACTGCCAGGGAAGTCCCACTAAATTTTAATAATTTAAAAATAATGTTTAAGCAATATAAATATTTCAGGATATATATTTTAGAAATTCTTGTTTGGTTTGTTGTGATTTCCTGATGGAGAAATAAAATTTTAGGCAAGTATTTTCTCACTATTTTCTCACTATCCCAACAAGTAAGAGATGCTTGAGAATATTGAGTCCAGGAACGTAGTCACTTCCTGTAAGTGGAAAACACTTCCAAGTATTTGATTTTTATTTTTCTTACTCTTAAAAAAGTCTAATTTGCATGAGATGATTGCAAAGAATTTATCAGAACGATATGTTTTATATTGACACTTCTTGTAGAGTAAGAAACATTTCCAGATGTTTATTGTTTTGCCACAGTTTAAAAAGTTTACTTTTAGTGAAATGATTCTAAGAGTTCATTCAAAGTGTGTAGGCCAGACTAATGTTTCTCTTTGTATAACCTTTGATGAAAAGATTTGCTAAAAACTAATTCATTATATTAAAAAGAATCTTATGAAAACAAACTTAGGGACATAGTTTTTTCACCTATAAAAATGAGAATAATGATATCAGTAGTACTCACCATATAGGTCTTTTTCATGAGGACTCAGTTATTACTAGAAAAATACTTTAAAAATGCCTGGTGTATAATAAACTCGATAAATGTTACACATGTTGCTAAGCAGTTGTTTGCAGAGTAATAGCAAACATACAAATCATTTTGCCCTTTACATTATAAATAATAATCATAACATAATAAATATTTACAAATATGAATTCTTTGTTCCCTAAGAATATCACCTAAGTAATACCCGATTAGCCCACTTTTAATTAATATCAATATATGAGCTTAAGCACAATGTACTGGCCTTTCTTAAAGTAGCATTGTCTAATTCACACATTGGAAATTAACCTCCCCTTTACTGCAATAAAAGATTTTTAATAATGAAGTAATTGATAACTTGGTATTGAAGAAATCACAAAATTAAAAAATTTTAGACAGTTAAATTCTACTTGGGAATACCATAAAATGTGTATGCTCCACAAGTTTAAATATAAACTAAAAGTATATCTTGTGGTGAGCCCAGCTCTATCTAAAAAATACTTTTTTGAACTTCTGTTAATTATTTTTGAGCCTTGGAAGTAAAATTCAGAAGGTTCTACTTTTAAACTTCCTCCTTTAAGTATTCTTCATGGTACTGAAATAGCCTGAAGTGATGTGTGTGTACTAAGTTGCTTCATTCCGACTCTTTGTGACTCTATGGACTGTAGCCTGCCAGGCTCCTCTGTCTGTGGGATTCTCCAGGCAAGAATACTGGAGTTGGTTGCGATGCCCTCCTCCAGGGGATCTTCCCAACCCAGGGAAGGGATCAAACTCGAGTCTCCTGAATTGCAGGCAGACTAAAAAGCAGAGACATCACTTTGCCAACAAAGGTCTGCATAGTCAAAGCTATGGTTTTTCCAGTAGTCATGTACAGATGTGAGAGTTGGACCAGAAAGAAGGCTGCACACCAAAGAATTGATGCTTTTGATTTGTGGTGTTGGAGAAGACTCTTGAGAGTCCCTTGGACTGCAAGGAGATCCACCCAGTCCATCCTAAAGGAAAGCAACCTTGAATATTCATTGGAAGGACTGATGCTGAGGCTGAAGTTCCAATACTGTGGCCATCTGATGGGAAGAGCCAACTCATTGGGAAAGACCCTGATGCTAGGAAAGATTGAGGGCAGGAAAGGGGGCAGCATAAGATGAGATGGTTCGGTAGCATCACTGACTCAATGGACATGAATTTGAGCAGACTCCGAGAGAGAGTGAAGGACAGGGGGGCCTGGCAGGCTATAGCCCGTGAGGTTACAAAGAATCGTACCCGACTTAGCGACTGAACAACAACAGCAAAAGGATCCTAAATCTAACTTAGTTTAAGATGAACTGTAAGTAAGAATCTTGGAAGTTTTATAGTGAGCAAAGCAAGCATTACATTAAGATTGCTATCACAGTAACACCATTTGCCAGTAAGAACTGAAGCTGGCTCCACAGCCTTTCATTACAGTCAGGGTCATCTGTGTCACATGTTTAAATACATTGCCTAAAAACTTACTGTGATAGTTAAATTTTGTCCAAAAATATCATTTAAAAAGTCTCTTAGAAGAAATCTTTTTATCTTCATTTTGACCGATTTACAGTGTCAGTGAATTTGAACCTGGGTAATAATTGGAAGACTATAGGGTGGATTCTTTTTTAATATGCTAGGAAATTCAATAATAAAATTATGGTACATGCAAACAATAGAATATAACCATTAAAAATAATTTAGAAGACTGGTAACATGGAAGCATGTTCATAATATAATAAAAAGTTTAACATTAGTATGTATAGCATGAATTAAACATTCATTCATATAGAGAAAAAAGCTGTGAGACTGTAATGTCAAAATATTAATGATAGTTACTTCTAGTTGTTAGAATTATGATAACTTACTTTCTTCTCTTCATGTTTATTTTCTTAAGAATTTTACAGTGAACTATAGAACTAGTCATAAGAAAAATGTTACTTCAAAATCCTGTTACAGTGAACTTAATTGAGTGTACATTCAGCAAAGAATTATTGGATCCCCCTATGTCTAGGTTTTAAGAAACAATGTGCCAGGCACTGTGTAATCTGCCAGGATACACAGACAGGTCAGACCCGTTTTTTGTCTTCTTAGAGGCATGGTCTGTCAGGAATTTAAAAAACAGTTGTAAACAAGCAACAAAGCTTTGTATAAACCATTTTCTCCTGATTATCTTGATAATTGTATAGAAGCTGCATGGCATTTTGGAAATCTTATAGACTAAATTTGAAATCCACTCTGACACTTAATAATAGACTTAGACACATTAAATTTTCTAAGTCTTGGAAATTATCAAGACCACTCTATTAGAGAAATACAGAGCTTCCAGGGAGGACTCAGTGGTAAAGGATCCCCGTGCAGTGCTGGAGATGCAGGGTTTAATCCCTGAGTCAGGAAGAGCCCCTGGAGAAGGAAATGGCAACCCACTCCAGAATTCTTGCCTGGGAAATCCCACGGTCAGAGGAACCTGCTGGGCTATAGTCCATTGGGTTGCAAAAGAGTTGGACATGACTTAGCAACTAAACAACAACATTAGAGAAATATGGCTGCTAAAGATAAATAGATGGAGAAATATATTATCTGTGTTTTGGGAAAGGGTTTAAAGACTGTTAAAATTTTTACTTGCTCACAGCTAAATTTCTTTTACATAGGGCATTTTTTCCCCTTGTCTAATACCTGTGGATCTGTGCAATGCTTAGGTTTTATGAAAGGTAATTTTAAAGTGCAAGCAGTTAGGATTTAATAAATTCATTGGACATTCTTGTTCTATAGTTCTTTGAAATCATTTTATGTTTTAAAAACAACTGTATCCTTCTAATAAGGTAAGAATAACCAGGTGAGGTATAGTGAATCCAGATTTGGGGGTTCCATTTACTGAATGTCATTCTCAGTTTTAGTACTTTCCCTTGACATTAGAAAATGCAGGCAATAAGATCTGATAGCATATCTCTTCAGGTATGCCATTTTTCCTTGAATTTTGTTGAGTGGTTGGTACTTTGATCTCTGATCAAAGTTGCTTATGTAGGCATAAGGCTGTCAGTCCATTTGAACCAAGAATGTAGCATTTGGTCTTGCCTTTCCCAGTGACTTTTCAAAATGAAAAATAAATCAATACATTATGTATGGTTGGTGATGTTGGATATAGAAGACCAATTTAAAGTTATGGTATAGTAAGTATATGTTAAAATAGAACATGTTTTCTTCACTGTATGTTAAAATAGAACATGTTTTCTTCACTGTTTCTTAACCATCAAGAATACTTAAAGCTGTTGAGATTGACCTAAAATCAATGTAAAATAAAACTATAAAATAAAAGAAAAAGAGTGTTAACTAGAACTTTATTATCAAGTTGGCAACTCACAAGTTTTCACCGAAACCTCCTTACTGTTTGTTATGTGGGTTTATACAAGCATTGTTTGGCTTTAGGAGCTCTTGTTACTGAGAGTCCCAGAGAGTCCCAGAGAGTGAGTGACTCCATCCTCATGAAGTTTCTTGTACAGTATAACAGAGCATGGAGTTGGAAGTTTTAAAGCTAAGCTATACCAGCCCTCTAAGACCTGACCCCCAAAGTCCTGCTTCTAACAATCCCAGGGAGTTGGCCTCTGAACCAGTTGTTGAACAACCTTAGGAATCAAAACTAGGCCATGGTGAACAACCTGAGGACTTTCTGGGGCTTGACTGTTCCCAGTATTGGCTGTTTTTGTGGTTTTCCCTCTGCAAGGAGGAACCAGTTCTCTTTTTCTTTCTTCAAGGTCTTTATTCCCCACTAGAGGTCACCCAATTGTTAGAAGCTGCTGTGTTAACAGGGGATCAGTGCTCTATGCAAGCTAGAGTACAGTTGAGGACTGGTCTCAGAGCTGTGCCCAGCCTCGGGAGGGTGGTAACTTACATTTTGGGTACTTGAGTCATATAGCTATTACGTAGCTGAAGTGGGGCTCAAACCTAGGTGTTCCAGTTCCAGATACATTCTGGGTGGAGCAGCCAAGCCCTCTGAACATCTGACTGTAGAGAAACTGCCTCTAGAGTCCTGTACACTCCTGAAAGCAGCCCCTGGCAGGAGAGTCTGACCGCATCGCGTCCCTCTCCCTCCCGCATTCCCCACCTCTAAGGCCGCCTCCAGTATGCCCACATCCTTTCACAAGGTGACAGACTCAGCCTTCTGTGAGTCTCGAAAGATATCACACATTAATGCCTTTAACTTTGCTTGTGAAATTGTCCTTATGTCACATTCCCTTTGGTAAATACCAGGGCTTCCACCTGAGCCCTTCCACATGGTGAGTTCTACAAATTCTTCTATAAATAACCTCTTACTCTTCTAGCACCCGGAGAAATGACCTCAAAGAAGACCTTTCTTTCTTCCTTTTTTTTTTTTCCTTACATGGGGAAAATGAATACCTTCAGTATTTTCATCAAAATCTTTAGGCTTCCATATGACTCAGAAATTGTACTCCTGCCCATTTATCCCAGAAAAATGAAGATTTATATTCCCGTAAAAAACATGTACCTAAATGTTTAGAAGCTTTAGCATAACACCCCAAACTAGAGATAATCAGATGTCCTTCAGTAAGTATTCAGTTAAACTGTGGTACATCCATATCATGGAATACTACTCAGCCCTTAAAAAAAAAAAAGGAAGAAAGAAACTTTGATACAGTCAACAACCCAGGTAAATCTCCAGAGAATTATGTTGAGTGGAAAAAAAACAATCCTCAAAGGTTGCATACTGTATGGCTCCATTTATGTAACATTCTTAAAATGACAGAATTTAAGGGAAGGTGGGGGCAGGAGGGGAATAGGTGTGGCTGTAAGTGGGCAAAGACCCTGGTGGGGATGGAGAGGTTCCGTGCCTGTGTCCTGACTTTATCAGTGTCAATATCCTGACTGATGTGCTACAATTTTACTCTATGTTATCATGAGGGAAACTGGATGCCACACAGGATCTCTCTGTATTATTTCTTACAGCTGAAGCCGAATGTACAATTATCTCAAAAAATTTAACTGAGAAAAATCTTTAGTCCTCTTCACCCTTCAGACGACAGTTAATATATGTCCTGATTTTTATTCATTTCTATTATTTTGGGTAGAAGCTATTAATAGCTTTCTAGTGATTTATTTAGGGTCTTTGACATTTTCTTGGCAGGTTTTTAGTAAGTCTAATGCATTTATAAAATATTTAGTTTGAAATTATAAATTTGTAATTTGATCATTTATTTTCTTATGGGGCCTTGTCATATCAAAAGAAACTGGCATAAAATAGTCTTGTGAATTTAAGGAACCATTTGGATTACTTTGGGGGTATATAACTATATAATCTATAATTCTGTCTCCAATCACAAAGCAGCAGTTGTCCTTTTCATAATATTGGTTTGACCAAATATTTCATTCAGGTTTTCTCGTTACGATTGTATAGAAAAACCTGAGTGAACTTTTTGGCTAACCCAATATAAATGTTACAAACTTCAAAATAACCCCTGTACCATTTTAATATTGAAAAAGGCAGATTTTATATTAATATATTAGAGGCTTTAGTCATGAACACTCAGCTCCAGTGGGCAGGACAAGAGAGGAAAATAGTAAGCTTTGGGTAAACACACATTATTTGTTCAAGGAAATCAATTGAGTGATTTGATAAATCAGTGATAAATGAAGTTTGTCTAAACTGGTATTACAGACTGACAGAAAACTAGGGAACAGTCGAGAAGGGTGGATGTTTTGAGTATTACTGTGTCGTCATGGTATTTGCTGAACTATTATGGGACTGGTCCTCTCATGCAGTTTGTCAGCCCTTGACTTCACTTCCAGCCTCGCACTGATAGCCTTTATGATACAACCTAACTTACATTGGTAAATGGAGCTTCATAAAATGCCACTAATTACTTTCCTATGTAAGTTTATTTAAGGGGACTTGGTAACAGCATGAATGACTAGTAAAAGTCATGAATTTCAGCTGGAGCTATAAATTTGGAACTTAGACTTTATTTTCCAACTTTACCACTTTGCATGGTATCTAGAACATTTTTGGCACACAGAAATGTTCACCTAGCAAATTACTGTGGATTTTTTGTGGTCCATACTTCCTGTCCATGACCCCCCTCCCTTCCATGTTCCTTCAAGAGAAGAGAGTGGTCAAAAAGAAGTCTCTGGAAATGTCTCTAGTGCCCTGAGGGGAAACCTGAGGGGCTCCCAGTGAAAGCGCAGAGCTGGGGCACCACCAAGTGCAAGAGGGGTGAGTCAGGTAGGTGGGAAAGACTGCAGTGAGATCTGAGCCAGTTTTCTTTCACACTGAAGAGAAAAGATGGGGGAACAATCTCAGAGATTTAAGTATACCAGCATTCAAATTAGAAATTTTTTTTTCTTAAGTGTACCTATTTCAGTTCAGCTCAGTTCAGTCGCTCAGTGGTGTCCGACTCTTTGTGACCCCGTGAATCGCAGCATGCCAGACCTCCCTGTCCATCATCAACTCCCAGAGTCTACCCAAACCCATGTCCATCAAGTCGGTGATGCCATCCAGCCATCTCGTCCTCTGTCATCCCCTTCTCCTTCTGCCCCCAGTCCTTCCTAGCATTAGGGTCTTTTCCAGTGAGTCAGCTCTTTGCATGAAGTGGCCAAAGTATTGGAGTTTCAGCTTCAAAATCAATCCTTCCAGTGAACACCCAGGACTGATCTCCTTTAGGATGGACTGGTTGGATCTCCTTGCAGTCCAAGGGACTCTCAAGAGTCTTCTCCAACACCACAGTTCAAAAGCATCAATTCTTCAGCACTCAGCTTTCTTCACCATCCAACCCTCACATCCATACATGACCACTGGAAAAATTATAGCCTTGACTAGACGGACCTTAGTCGGCAAAGTAATGTCTCTGCTTTTTAATATGCTGTTTAGGTTGGTCATAACTTTTCTTCCAAGGAGCAAGCGTCTTTTAATTTCATGGCTGCAATCACCATCTGCAGTGATTTTGGAGCCCCCCAAAATAGTCTGACACTCTTTCCACTGTTTCCCCATCTATTTCCCATGAAGGGATGGGACCGGATCTTCGTTTTCTGAATGTTGAGCTTTAAGCCAACTTTTTCACTCTCCACTTTTACTTTCATCAAGAGGCCTTTTAGTTCCTCCTCACTTTCTGCCATAAGGGTGGTGTCATCTGCACATCTGAGGTTATTGATATTTCTCCTGGCAATCTTGATTCCAGCTTGTGCTTCCTCCAGCCCAGTGTTTCTCGTGATGTACTCTGCATAGAAGTTAAATAAGCAGGGTGACAATATACAGCCTTGACGTACTGCTTTTCCTATTTGGAACCNCCATTCTGTTGTCTTGCTCTGTTTCTTTGCATTGATCGCTGAGAAAGGCTTTTTTTAATCTCTCCTTGCTATTCTTTGGAACTCTGCATTCAGATGCTTATATCTTTCCTTTTCTCCTTTGCTTTTTGCTTCTCTTCTTTTCACAGCTATTTGTAAGGCCTCCCCAGACAGCCATTTTGCTTTTTTGCATTTCGTTTCCATGGGGATGATCTTAATCCCTGTCTCCTGTACAGTGTCACAAACTGCCGTCCATAGTTCATCAGGCACTCTGTCTATCAGATCTAGTCCCTTAAATCTATTTCTCACTTCCTAAGGGTTTTGATTTAGGTCATACCTGAATGGTCTAGGGGTTTTCTCTACTTTCTTCAATTTAAGTCTGAATTTGGCAATAAGGAGTTCATGACCTGAGCCACAGTCTGCTCCTGGTCTTGTTTTTGCTGACTGTATAGAGCTTCTCCATCTTTGGCTGCAAACAATATAATCAATCCGATTTCAGTGTTGAGCATCTGGTGATGTCCATGTGTAGAGTCTTCTCTTGTGTTGTTGGAAGAGGGTATTTGCTATGACCAGTGTGTTCTCTTGGCAAAACTCTATTAGCCTTTGCCCTGCTTCATCCTGTACTCCGAGGCCAAATCTGCCTGTTACTCCAGGTGTTTCCTGACTACCTACTTTTGCATTCCAGGCCCCTAGAATGAAAAAGACATCTTTTTTGGGTGTTAGTTCTAAAAGGTCTTATAGGTCTTCATAGGACCGTTCAATTTCAGCTTCTTCTGCATTACTGGTTGAGGCATAGGCTTGAATTACCATGATATTGAATGGTTTGCCTTGGAAAAGGACAGAGATCATTCTGTTGTTTTTGAGATTGTATCCAAGTACTGCATTTCAGACTCTTTTGTTGACCACGATGGCTACTCCATTTCTTCTGAGGGATTCCTGCCCGCAGTAGTAGATACAATGGTCATCTGAGTTAAATTCACCCATTCCAGTCCATCTTAGTTCGCTGATTCCTAGAATGTTGACGTTCACTCTTTCCATCTCCTGTTTGACCACTTCCAATTTGCCTTGATTCATGGACCTAACATTCCAGGTTCCTACGCAACATTGCTCTTTACAGCATTGGACCTTGCTCTTATCACCAGTCACATCCACAGCTGGGTATTGTTTTTGCTTTGGCTCTGTCCCTTCATTCTTTCTGGAGTTATTTCTCCAGTGATCTCCAGTAGCATATTGGGCACCTACCAACCTGGGGAGTTCATCTTTCAGTGTCCTATCTTTTTCCCTTTTCATACTGTTAATGGGGTTCTCAAGGCAAGAATACTAACGTGGTTTGCCATTCCCTTCTTCAATGGACCACATTCTGTCAGACCTTTCCACCATTATCCGTCATCCGGCCCGGGTGGCCCCACACGGCATGGCTTAGTTTCATTGAGTTAGACGAGGCTGTGGTCGGTGTGATCAGATTGGCTAGTGATTGTGGTTTCAGTGTGTCTGCCTTTTGATGCCATCTCGCAACACCTACCATCTTACTTGGGTTTCTCTTACCTTGGACGTGGGGTATGTCTTCATGGCTGCTCCAGCAAAGCGCAGCCACTGCTCCTTACCTTGGACAAGGGGTAGCTCCTCACAGCTGCCCCTCCTGACCTTGAACTTGGAGTAGCTCCTCTCGGCCCTCCTTCACCTATGCAGCCATACCTATTTGGTTTAACATAAATATTGGATTGCTTTTACTTTTTCCCCCCACTGCAAATAGCATTTTATTTCTGAAATTGCTTTGGTGGGCTAACCTGAGATCAGCCACCATTTCTAATGTGAAAAATATGCATTTCAAATTCTAGTAAGTTAGAGCGAATTTTCACAGTCCAGTGAATTTTCTTCACTGCTGGTGGCACATTATCTGACTCTTTAGTCTTTCTGACTGTGTTTGTGGGCTCCTTTTGCCACTTTATTACTCCTCAGTGGCTTTACCAACTTCATAAGTTGATGCCTTACCCATAGATGGTCTAGAAAGTATTTACAGGTCCCTCTACATTGTCTAGGTTTAGTAGAACAGCAGATCCTTTGTTATAACTGAATTTTCTCTTTACTGTAGATCCTTGCTGGCACATTTCTGGATATTCTGGTGAAACTTGTTAAGGATTCAGAGAAACTGTCACGTGACAAAGAAAGATCCAATCTTAAGGCTCACGTGAGTTTTTTCTACTGTGGACTTCTTCACAATATGCGAAACCTTCTTGAATTTGGGTATATTCAGTTCTGTGATCAAGATGAAAAATGTGATCTATTGTTAGACTTTGCTACTGCTGCTGCTGCTGCTGCTGCTGCTAAGTCACATCAGTCGTGTCCAACTCTGTGCGTCCTCATAGACAGCAGCCCAACAGGCTCCCCTGTCCCTGGGATTCTCCAGGCAAGAACACTGGAGTGGGTTGCCATTTACTTCTCCAGTGTATGAAAGTGAAAAGTGAAAGGGAAGTTGCTCAGTCGTGTCTGACTCTTAGCGACCCCATGGACTGCAGCCTACCAGACTCCTCCATCCATGGGATTCTCCAGGCAAAAGACTACTGGAGTGGGTTGCCATTGCCTTTTCCTATCGTTAGACTTTAGGCTTATTCAGTTTGGAGGTTAGTAGTTTCTTAAGGACACAGAGAAACTCACAAAATATACCATGCTTATTCTCACTCAAAAAATAGACAAGAAAGTCTTGCCCTTTTTACTGAGCCAATATTCAAAAGAATCCCAGTCTGAAAACCACAAGAATTCTTGCTGTGTTTGAACCAAAAAACACTATGTTTTTTGGTTCAAAAACACCAAGTAGATTGTTTTTCATTATCTATTCTTAGAGAATTTAACCAAAGCACAGTACCTCTTGAAAAATCCTTGATACGTGGTATTTTAATTTTTAAGACTTTTGTGATACCTCTGTCTTTTTTTTAATGATCCAGTTAATGAATACTATAGGGGGAAATAGGGAGATTACCATTGAAAGAGAATTTTTTACTGTTTTTTGAGTAACATCTTCCCATTGGGTTAGTTTCCTTTAGAAGTATTATATAGTATCATAATCTGAAGTTTATCTTAACATGATTTCTGTAATTCTTAATCATAAGCAGATTTCCCCCTTATTTAGAATTAACCTTAACAGTTCCTTCTCACCCTACATATCTGTGTTAATTCTATCTAGGATATCCCTCCAGTATGCCTCCTTCTCTCTGCCAGTGTATTAGATCAGGTTATCCTCATTTCTTGCCTGGATTTCTACAGTGACTTATTGATTGATCTCCCTGTCTCCAGACTTGAGCCCCTCGAATCCAACCTCTTTACATTGCCAAGAAAATCATCTTTTTGAAAGAATGATATACTAAGACTATGCCATTTCCTTGACTTAGAATGCTTCAATGACTCCTACTAAAAATCAAGTATAGTAAATCTTACCATGGACTTATTAGGAAGATTAAATAAAATTCATTAAAAGCCCTTAATGCAGTGCCTGGCTCAGAACAGGCCCTCAGTCTGTGTTACCATTTCCCCTTTGCCCCCATGGCAGCAGCAGAGCTTAACATGGCCCAGGACCAGAGGGGCAGTGGCTCTGTGGGAAACCAGGCTAAAAGGAGTACCGGCCAAGAATCTCACCAGATTCCAGAGCCAGGCTTTCCTGAATCCCTGTGAGGTTAGGCACAATAGATTGATCTAGCATCCAGTTCCATCTGTGTTCCAGAAAGACTTTGCCTGGTAAATTACAAGCCAGCTCATCTGTGACTAAGCTTTTGTAACCTTAGGAGCCATCTTTACAAACACAGCAATCTCTGCCTTTGTTTTCTTCTTTTGGTTTGTTTTCTCTTTAACTCCGTAGTAAAGTTTCTTTTGTCAGGCTGTAACTGTTTCTTAAATGAATCAAGGAAGAGATGGTTGCAGGTGGGGTGGAGATGCACACGCATGCATGCACACTGAGAGACCTGAGAGATTGCTGGGGGCAGGGAGTGTCAGTGAAAGAGGTGTGGACAAACCCGTTGGTGAAGTGAGTCTACTCGGATGGGTGCAATATTAGCATGGACACAGCTATTCCCATGGAGACCTCATCTTTCCATCTTCAGACAGTGGGCGTTTAGCAAAATCAGTTAGCTAGATAACCGTAGAACAAAGCAGAATAGGATCAGTACTGTAAAAAAGATGGACATTCTTAATTTCATGATAGGTCTCGTTTTTAAATTTAGTTTGCTGCTTTCCTTAGCTTTTCTCTTTCTATTAAAATTTGACCTCTGTGCTCTAAACAGCATTTGAAAGTGAAACTGACAGTCGCTCAGTCGTGTCCAACTCTTTGCAACCCCCTGGACTGTAGCCTGCCAGGCTCCTCTGTCCGTGGGATTTCCCAGGCAAGAATACTGGAGTGGGGTGCCCTGCTTTCCACCAGGGGACGTTCCCGACCCAGGGATCGAACCCACATCTACTGCACCTCCTGCAGGGGCAGGCAGACTTTTTACCCACTGAGCCATCAGGGAAGCCCCAACAGCATCGAGCAGGTCCTTACAGTGTGAATTAATTGTCTTTTTTCATGCTGACTTAGTTAACTTTTGAGCACATGATTCTGTTTTACCGTATAGAATATCTCAAGTACAGTAAGAAGCAAATATATGAAAGAGAACTGCTTTGTGTGCATGTGTGTGTGCGTGTAAGGAACTTACTGTCTGTGTCTTCTGACAGTGTAATAAAGCTAAACCTAAGCACTTATGTCTTGTTTTACTTTAAAAAATATCTCAGTCTTTTTATATGATGAAAATTGAAATAGGGCTTTATGATAATTTAATTGCAATTTTGATCCAGCAGACATGGGGAAACTTAGACGTTTTAATGGAAAATAAGATATAATTGATAACTCTGATGTTTCTGTTTGGTGAAGTCATTTATTAGAGGCAGAAGACCAGGAAGGATAAGAAACAGCACTTTTCTAAATGACTTCACTCTCCTGATTTAGTTTGGCTTCTCTGAATCTCAACTCACCCCATGTTTCTTTACAGGCACATTCCATCCACCACATCCGAACAATGTCCTACGTTTTTGTAAATGATTCTTCTCAGACTAATGTACCCTTGCTACAGGCCTGTATTGATGGAGACTTTAACTACTCCAAGAGGCTTTTGGAAAGTGGCTTTGACCCAAATATTCGTGACAGCAGGGGCAGAACAGGCCTTCACCTCGCAGCAGCCCGAGGGAATGTAGACATCTGCCAGTTGTTACATAAATTTGGTGCTGATCTCCTGGCCACTGATTATCAGGGAAACACGGCTCTTCATCTCTGTGGCCATGTGGATACTATTCAATTCTTGGTTTCCAATGGACTCAAAATTGATATTTGGTAAGTTCTGTGGTTTTTGAAGTCTCATCACTTCCTCCCATTAGCCTCTCAACCAGTGGTCTAATCTTGACATCTATCGATTTTGTTTCCTCATTGATCAAGTGTAGTGACAAGCTCAGAAAGGTATTGAGGACAATGAGTGAGGGAACAAGAGCCTGACTTCTAGATTTGTGCTGAAGCAATGTAAAGTTTTCTATGAAAATAGTGGCTTAGTTCTGCTACTAATTAATTATGTATTATAAGACAAGGGAAAAAGAACTAACATTTGTTGAAAATCTATTATGACCTGGGCACTGCGTTTACTGTGTTAGCTCATTTAACCTTCAGAATGAATAGCTCTTAAGTATTCGTTTTATAGATGAAATAGTTGAGACAAGAATTCTGGGTTAAATGACTTAACACAGTTGGAATTTAAAACTAGTTCCACCNCATCCGCATGTCCCCTCCCTCTTGAGCCTCCCCCACACTACCGCCCCAACATCCCACCCCCCAGGTTGTCACAGAGCACCAGTGTGAGCTCCCTGAGGCAACTCTCAAATTCCTGCCGGCTCTCTGTCCGCCGGCTCTCTGTTTTCTGTATGATGATACATACATTTCAGTGCTCTTCTCTCAGTCTGTCCCGCCCCCTCCTTCCCCCTCTGTGGCCACAAGCCTGTTCTCTGTGTCTCCATCTCCATTTTCCCCTGCAAGTAGGATCATCAGTACCGTCTTTCTAGAGTCATTTACATGTGTTAACATACACAGTATTTTTCACTTTCTGACTTACTAGGTTCATCTGCCTCATTAGAATTGACTCATATGCATTCCTTTTTATAGCTGAGTAATATTCCATCTTGTATGTCTTCTATAGCTTCTTTATCCATTCATCTGTCTGTGGACATCTAGAGTCTTCCATGTCCTAGCTATTGTAAATAGTGCTGCAATGAACATTGGGGTGCATATGTCTTTTTAAATTATGGTTTTCTCAGAGTACATGTCCATTAGTGGGATTGTTGGGTCATATGGTAGTTTTATTTCTAGTTTTTTTTTTTTTTTTAAGGAATCTGCATGCTGTTCTCTATAGTGGCTGCATCGATTTACATTCCCACCAGCAGTGCAGGAGGGTTCCCTCCTCTCCACACCCTCTCCAGTATTCATTGTTTGTGGGTTTTTTGATGATGGCCATTCTGACCAGTGTGCGGTGAAACCTCACTGTAGTTTTGATTTGCATTTCTCCAATTATGAGGGACGTTGAACATCTTTTCATGTGTTTATTAACCATCTGTATGTCTTTGGAGAAATATCAGTTTAGGTCTTCTGCCCACTTTTGATTGGGGTGTTTTTCTGACATTGAGTTCCATGAGCTGCTTGTGTATTTTGAAGATTAATCCTTTGTCAGTTGTCTCATTTGCTATTATTTTCTCCCTTTCTGAAAGTTGTCTTTTCACCTTGTTAATATTTTCCTTTGCTGTGCAAAAGCTTTTAAGTTTAATCAGGTCCCACTTGTTTATTTTTGTTTTTATTTCCATTGCTCTAGAAGGTGGTCATAGAGGATCTTGCTGTGATTTATGCCAAAGAGTGTTCTGCCTATGTTTTCCTCTAAGAGTTTTATAGTTTCTGGTCTTACATTGAGTGAATCTTTTATGACAACTTTTTGTCAGCTTTATATTTATTTGCTTTCAAGTAAAGTGCTTGTTACTTTCTTTGAACTCTCTCTTGGTCCTTATGGCTCCAGGTTACGATTGAAAAGCCATTAACAGAAAGCACCGTGTGTCCACATGCACAGAATGTTCTGTTAGCCACTGTGCAGAGCAGCCTGCTATACTGGCAATACAAGGGAGAAGAGCCGAATAGGAGAGAAGGAAACAGGAGTTTGAGAACTTAGGTACAGGTCACAAAAAGAATGGGATTTCAAAAAAGGCAGAGAAAGATAGAAGAACTTGGACAATATTAGGAAAGGTAGTTTCAGAGATAGGGAATTAAAGTGCTAAGGGAAAAGTAAAACAGGAGGAGAGTAAGACAAGATTTAACACATACACAATTCAGTGATGTGAAAGTGACTTTAACATGAGTTGAAACAAATGAAATTTGGGCTCCTGTATGTAACTGAAGCTAAGATGGAGTGACTGACAGGGTCTCAAGTATCTCATCATTCCTCATGTAAAAGCAGTTTAGAACATAGTTCAGGAAGCTCTGACAAGGTAATCAGTCATCTTTTCTCTTGGCATCACGGGCTCAACAGGTAAAGTCTCTAGGCCAAATTTAATTGTACTAGCATGTAGTTTGGTTGACCACCATGTAATTTCAGCCTTCCATACATTGCAAGGTAAGAAGTATAATGAACTTGCATGATCTCCTCCCAGATTTTTCAGGGGACTGGGGCCCTCATTAGCTACTGACTCAGTAGCAGATTGACCAGGACTTAGAATTAGGAGCATATGGTCCACTTAGACTGTTGGGATCATTGTTTCTGTGAGTTGCAGATGAAATCCTTTCTGGCTTTCATACTTCACCCTTAATTTGATTCCTCTGTGTGCATGATCCCTTTCCTCCCTCTTCATTAGTACTTCTTCGGGACCACTAATTCCACTCTCAAGTTTAGGATTATTTTGTTTGTAGCAAACACTTATTATTGTCCAAAGAAATTAAAGCGTTTTGCTTCTAAAACGGCGCATGCGCCTCATGGCTTATCACTGAATACTGGCAAGTACATAAAATAAGAAGTCAGCGGTGCACTGGCAAGCTCTTCTCTCACCTGCGTGCTCTAGATTGGCAGTCAGATTGCTGTAAGAAATTTAATAACATTGAGTTATCTGTTTTTTGTTAAAGATCATATGCTCCTAAAATAACTTGAAATTTATTTTCATAATGACTTTGGGCTTCTTTACCATGAAAAATGTTCTAGATGTGCTCTTCCTGGTATATTTTCAGGACCTTGCTTCATATATTTTGTTACTAGCCAGTTTCTTGGCATCTCTGTATTAGAAATATGTTTTATTTTGCCTCATTGGTGATTCCTTATTAACTCAGAAGTGATTAGTCATTTGAGCAGTGCAGTGTGAAATATTTATTCCTGCTTCTTTCACATACTTGCCATTGCACTTCAATATGAGGATTCATATTATTTACAGCATTAGGTAAAGCTTGTTCTTTAAAAACTGAATTATTAATACTTGTACTACCTAGTTGCCGGGTCTTACTCCCGCCCTTCAGTGTCATGATAGGAAGGTGTGGTTGAAGCTTAAATTAGAAAGCTTAAATGCAGCATCATTGGTCATTAGGGAAAATGCAAACTGAAACCAGAGTGAAATACCACTTCATACCCAACAGAACGGCTGCAGTCAAAAAGATGGACAATAACAAGTACCGGCAATGATGTAGGAAAATTTGAACCACCATACATCGCTGGTGGGAATGTAAAATAGCTGCTGTGGAAGACAGTCTGGCAACTCCTCAAAAAGTTACACAGAGTCACCATATGACCCAACAATTCCACTTTTAGGTGTATATCCAAGAAAATTGAAAACACATGTTTACACAAACACTTGTATGCAAATTTCATAGAAGCTTTATTTATAATAGCCAAAAGGTAGAAACCACCCAAAAGTCCATGACTGATGAATGGATAAGCAAAATGTCATCTATCCATTCAGTGAAATGTTATCCCACTGTAGAAAGTAGCGAAATACTGACATGTGCCACAACACCGATGAGCTTTGAAAGCATGCCGCATGAGAGAAGCCAGGCACAAAAGGCAGCAGTGGGTGCCAGGGGCGGGGGCAGGGGCGGGCGGTGGCCTCTGAGGGCACAGGGTTCAGTATGGAGGTTAGACGGAGTTAGACAGTGGAGGTAGCTCTGCAGCCTTGTGAATTCTCTAAACAACACTAAATCTTGTGCTTTAGAAAGATGAATTTTATGGTACATGCATTATATCAACTTTTAAAAAGTGAGGGGGAAGCTTAAAGATGTTGGTTAGACATGGCATTGTGGCATGGCTATGTGATGATTAGCCTTTTCTAGAACAGGGGATAAAGCAAGATTTTGAATGTATTTAGTATTTTCCTGTTCCCTTATAATTCCCTGAAACATAGCATAACTTCTTAAGAGCCTATAAATCAAGTTGATGAAAAATATTTTCCTACACCATTTAACCTAAGTTTAATTTAGTTCCTTTTTATTTTAGGTATGGGCTGACAGAGACAGTGTAGATGATGCAGTGTACAAAAAAAATTACACATTGTACACATAGACCATCATACTAGAATCACATATTTCCTACATAGTAGAAAATATTTCACTGGATCAAGTCACCATAGACAGTTCTGAGTGTCAGAACTTCATGAGCTCTTAGAGAAGGCGCAACTGAAGTCTCATTTTATAGGTCCCCACCCGACCCCCACTATCCAAAAGTAGAATGTTCCTAGGAAACTTTTCCTTAAGTTGAGATGGCATAAAGTGAAGAACCTTAGGAGTCATCTTACTAACAGATGCACAAAACAAACTGAGATAAAACACAGGTGCTCAAACCCCGTTCAGGGCTGGGGCGGCTGGACACAGATGCTGTGAGGTTCCTGGGAAGGAGCTTGGTGGTGCCAGTCTTGCTGCAAGACAGATTTTGAACAGTTTTGCTTTATGCCTTTCTTCCTATAAAAGCAAAAATCCTCCTGGGATTTCTTTTAATTAGCAAATACAGGTAGTATAGTAGATGTTTCTTAAAAGTGAGGTGGCATAAACTTTTTTTTTAAAAGGTGAACTTTCAAAAAGTGGGGGATACCTGTACATCTAACACCTTTAAGTATGAGAGCATTTTGAATCAGATGTAGTCAATAAATTTCATGTAAGTCAAAATTTAAGACATTATTAGAGCAGGAAGTACAACCATTTAAAAATATGTAGTTCAGGGTTTCTGTGTATCAAGCTAACTCAGATGTTTTAAAAGCCTTTTTTTTTAAACAGAGTAAGTGAAATATCTGTGGCTAAGAAGTTTGGGATTTGTGATAACTTTGTAGTCACACTTAAGTGCTTTGTGCCTCTCCACATGTGGTTATTCTAATAAATAGAGAAGTGAGCCAAAAAAAAAAAAATTAACCTCTCCTGAACTTCTCAGAGTTCTAATCTTATCTTTGGACTTGCTAGAGTTTTCTTTAAATTTTTGTATTGTTATAAGTTCCCATTGAAAATGTCTTCTCCTATTCAGAAGATAAACATTTTTTTAACATAAAAAAAAAGTTTGGATGGCAAACAGACTGGCCCTTTACAAGGTCATTTTCCTAGGATTGGAAAAGACACTAATGCCAGGAAAGGCTGAAAGGTCTGTGGTTAACAGTATCGGTGAATAAAGTAAAATTGTAACTTAACAAAAAAACCTGTCAACTGTGCATGATGAACCAGACTCTAAGACCTTGTTTTGTGCTGTTTCCATTGTTCTGTCCCAAGATGGTCAGAAGAATATGAAAAGTAGTTTAGAAAGAAGAATAACAGCAATCACTAGTTGATACCTATGATTATGGTCATTGTGGCTTTAATCTAAATGATACCCTGTTATTGATCCTGCATGTTGTGACATAATTGTGGGTGCTAATCTCCTGGAGCTTCGAACTCATCACCGTGCAGCCTCTCGAATACCAGTGTCAGATGTACTCTATTTGTAGCAGTCATGTTCTCACTTATATAGTCTTTATGGTACTTGTACTACCTTATCTTCAACTAGACTCAGCCTTTATACAGAAGAGAAGTAAACTTATCTTGTGTTATTGTACAAGATAGAGCTAAAACCAGTGAGCTTGGTGGTGCCAGTCTTGCTGCAAGACAAACGCTGAACACTGTTTTGCTTTATGCCTTTCTTCCTATGAAAGCAAAAATCCTCTTGGGATTTCTTTTAATTAGCAAATACAGGTAGTATAGTAGATGTTTCTTAAAAGTGGAAGGATGTTTCTTAAAAGGAGGAAGCTATTAAGAGGAATCACTAATGGCTAGCCCTGTCCAAGTGTACAACATAGTAAGCATCCATTATTAGAGTATTTCAGTTTAAAGAAGGAATTCCTTCATTGGTCAGATTATTGAACTAAATTGATAAAAATCCACCTTTAAGATTCACACACTGTTCAAGACTTCTTCCCTGGAGGCTCAGAGGTTAAAGCGTCTGCCTGCAATGCAGGAGACCTGGGTTTGATCCCTGGGTTGGGAAGATACCCTGGAGAAGGAAATGGCAACCCACTCCAATATTCTTGCCTTGAGAATCCCATGGAGGGACAAGCCTGGCAGGCTACAGTCCACAGGGTCGCAAAGAGTTGGACATGACTGAGTGACTTCACTTTCACTTTCAAGACTTCTGCTTCACGGTTGGGATGTTTTTGTTGTTGTTCAGTTGTGTCCAACTCTTTGCAACCCCATGGACTGTAGCATGCCAGCTTCCCTGTTCTTCACCATCTCTTGGAGTTTGCTCAGACTCATGTGCATTGAGTTGATGATGCCATCTAACCATCTCATCCTCTGTTGCCCCCTTTTCTTCCTGCCCTCAATCTTACTAGCATAAAGGTCTTTCCCAGTGAATCGGCTCTTCATATCAGATAGCCTAAGTATTGGAGCTTCTAACTTTGACTCTTCTAGATACTTAACCAAGGAACATAATCATCATTGTTTAGGAATTTATGGTTCAAGGTAAATTGTCCAAATACTTGCAGATATTTAAATCGGTACATAAATGGGTATTTAAGTCAGTACATAAATGGGTTAGAATATATATGTCAGTTTTCTTCTCGTCAATGTATATTTTAAGGTTGGTCTTCTTAAACAATGCAGTTTCTGTGGCTTTTTGTTTTTTGAATGGGCGATGTGTTGTTTCATGCCCTTTCTTTCCCTTTGCTTCTCTCACAGCGCCATGGAAAGCCATTCGCTCCTCAATCCCAACCTGCAGCAGGGTGAGGGGGTCCTGTCCAGCTTCCGTACCACGTGGCAGGAGTTTGTAGAGGATCTGGGCTTCTGGAGGGTGCTGCTCTTGATCTTTGTCATCGCTCTGCTGTCTCTTGGCATCGCCTACTATGTGAGTGGGGTGCTGCCTTTCGTGGAAAACCAGCCTGAACTGGTGCATTGAAGGAGCTCATGGGAGAGGAGACAGATGCCAGTGTCCTGGCTTCCAGTGTTTGTTCTGTTTCTCAAAATCTCTTAGTGCAAAGCAGTGAGGGCTGTACTTTTGTTTCTTTTTGTGTTTTTACACATTGTAATCCTTTTAGAAGAATAACCTGTCTGTTTTAACTAACTACATACTATAGTCAAGGATGCTGTCCTAAAGCTACCTCCAGCTCAGCCTGACTTCTTAGGAAAGGCTCTGCATAGCCTTATTGGATAAAAATGTGGCGTTGACTAACAAATGAGAGATAGAGGATGAGACTGGGAAATCCTTGCTACAGAACAGAAACCTTACCCTAACATAAGACCAACTAGAGTGAAATGTTTAAAGTTTGTCTTATATGATCAGTTGTGGTTGGTAGTTTTGTTTTGTTTTTGTTTATTTTTGCAAGAGCTGCTTTTCACTATTTACTTTCTCTGGGGAATAGTAGGGTAGGGGGGAAATGAAACCTTCAGCTTAAAACTTGAAGTGCTTTTTTCAGATCTTGTAGCGCAAATCAGTATTGTTGGGATCTGTTTGTTTGTTTTTTTTTAATATTTTCAAGTCTAGTCACAAACCAAACAGAACTTTTGAAAAGGAGCTATATTTTCCTCAAAAATGATTGATTTGATCTTATATTTACTTGTTTTTAAGATAAGTTTGATTTTTTTTTGTAAGCTGCTTTGCTTGTTGTTAAATATCTGTGAAAAATAAACCTGAGAATTTTCAATTGAGAAACTTTTAATTTCCCCCTAGTGTTTATTTCAAAGATATCCTATTCATCAAAAATACAGTTGGAAGACTTTTTCTACTCAGTAGTTAGCAGGAATAAATATTTCTGATGTTTAATGTCACTGATTATGGTGAAAAATTCAGTTCTATAAGCTAGCTGTGTTATCATGATTATATCATAGTTCATAATTTTTTCATTTTATGTGCAATCCTCTTTAGAGGCCCTATTAGATTTGTCATAACAATCCCATCCATGTCAGTTGTCTCTGATGGAAAGAATGGATGGAGCATTTCTGAGTTAACAGTGCTGAACAGTATTGTACCAGGTGTCTTTATGAATGGTAATATTATGTAAATTGAAATCTGGCCCCCAAACTATATTGCAGCTTTCTGCAGTGTGTTTGAAGGTCTCTTGTTAATGATTCTGCTATGTTTATATCATATTATTGGGTTATTAAAAAAAAGATATGAAGGCTTGATTCATTAGGTGTAGTCAGAAAATTGTGGTGAAAAAACTAATGGTTTTATTTTTTAGAACATAGTCATCTAAGCTACTGGTAATTGAATTGTTGCTAGAACTAGAAATTATAATTTAGAATAGAATTGGTATTTCTGTGATTCTTTTTGCTTCTTAATATTTTCTCTTTTGCACTTATATATCTAGGATTGAGGCATTTTCTTTCATGTGACTTTATCCTGTCTTAAAGAGCTGTTCTGAAATTCCTGATTTACCTGACTGCCTCGGGGTCAGCTCATAGCATCTTGCTTTTAGATTAGCTGCAAACAAAATTAATCATACTTGGTGTAAATACAGCAAAAAGCAGTGGACTTTAGAGTAGAGAACACTTCAGATTAAAAGCTTTGGAATTAGCTTTGTATTTGTTTGTAACTCTAAACAGATGTGCAAAATTGGTTAACATATATGTAAATATATTGCATTTTTAAAGATTAATGTTTTCTTTTAAGTGATGATTTCTTTGTATTCTGTTCTCTGCATTCCGTATTCAATAATATTACCAATAAATATATTTATAATCTCTTAATCACAATCTATTTTCTTATTTATCATTGTTTTTCTTTTAATTTAGGATTTTTAAAAAATAGGTTCCAGTTGACTGTTCAAAAAAGCAAAGAGCTTTTTCTGAAACCCCAGGTAATATGTGTATCAAGTTTCATTTGTGTTTGCCTTGTAAATGTTCTGACACTAATTTGGGTGAATTACTTAGGGATTTAAGAGTGATAATGCTGCTGTTGCTAAGTCACTTCAGTCGTGTTCAGCTCTGCAACCCCATGGACTGTAGCCCACCAGGCTCCTCTGTCAGTGGGATTCTCCAGGCAAGAATGCTGGAGTGGGTTGCCACGCCCTTCTCCAAGGGATCGTCCTGACCCAGGGAGCAAACCCACATCTCTTCTGTCTCCTGCACTGACAGGCGGGTTCTTTACCACTAGCGCCACCTGGGAAGCCCAAGAGTGATAATAACTACCATGATTAAGCACCTCCCAATTGTACAGATCACTTTAAAGCCTCATCTCATTTAATCCTGAGACTTCCCTGGTGGCTCAGATTAAAGCGTCTGCCTACAATGCTGGAGACCTGGGTTCGATCCCTGAGTCAGGAAGATCCCCTGGAGAAGGAAATGGCAACCCACTCCAGTATTCTTGCCTGGAGAATCCCATGGACACAGTCCACAGGGTCACAAAGAATCGGACCCGACTGAGCGACTTCACTATCGTTTAATCCTTATGATCATCCTTATGTTCCCTGTAAGATGAGGACACTGACACTGTGAGGGTTAGGTAATTGGTCAGCTACTTAAGGTCAGACAGGCTATAGTGGAATAGCGATTCCACATTCAGGCTCTCTCCTCAATTATGTTTGTTCTTTCCTTTTACCCTGCTGTCTGACCTGAGTCTGGCTGTGGAACCATCTAGAATTGTACCTACTGCCATTTCAGCAGCACATGCTACTAAAAGTTTCAGTCCTGTTTCCAAACACACCTTTTCCTCCTCCTACATGCCCCATGTTTCTATAACCTCCCAGGGTTTCTAACCCATAATTTTGAAGCTCAGATCCTGGCACGTTCAGAAAACCTAACACAGTTAACTTACCATACTTAGTAAACATGTATGTTGACTCTTGAACAGTATGAGGGTTAGGGACTCAGGCGTTGACCAATGCATAGTTGAAAGTCAGGGAGTAACTTTATAGTGAACCCTTGGTACCCATGGTTCCACACCTGCAGATTCAGCCAAGAGTAGATGATCTTGTAGAACTACATATTTAATTTAAAAAAAAAAAAAAAACACGTATAAGTGGACCCATGCAGTTCAACCCTTGTTCAAGGGTCAACTGAATTTTTTTGAGGGGGGTCTTTTTGATGATAGTTTTCATAAGAGCAGGGACTTAGACTATTTTTTTCCCTCCTATTTGTTCACAGTGCACCTTGTAGAACTCTGAACACAAAGACTTTTTTTTTTAATCATAAGTGTATTTTTTCTTTGCAGATTAAGCATGTGCTTTCCACACGTTTCCTCCAACAGGCTGCATGTGTGTGAACGTGCTGACCATTCTTCCGCCATATGTCTGCCGCTGGATGGAAGGATGAGAGTCTTGTACTGCAGGCTCCTTGACATAAGAGCATGCAGGCTTTGCACCAGCACAGCCTGCCTCACATATACCATAGGTTTAAAAAAAAAAAAAGCATAGTTGCTTTCTTTTTTACCACTTGGTATAGAAATACACAACAATATTCTCCTTTTATTGTTGTTGTTATTTTAACCAGGCCTCAGTCTTTGACTTGTGAAGTTGTTTATGAATGTATCAAAGTGCTTTCAGCTTCAAGAAGTCAAATCCAAATTCAAAGCAGCTTAAACCATAAGAAATTAATTGATTTATGTAACCAGAAGCCCAGAGGTAGAATAGACCCCAAGGGTGACAGAATCCAAATTTAGCTCAGTTCCTCCGTGCTTTTCGCTTTGTCCTCCTATCTGTTGGTTTCATTTTCCAGGTGGTTCTGAGATGAGTCCAGAATTTTCAGGCCTCACATCCATTAGTAAGCATGTAGAGAATAAGAAAAGAAACCATCTTTCCTTAGGTGTGGGCTTCCCTGGTGGCTCAGATGGTAAAGACTCTGCCTGCAATGAGGGACACCTGGGTTCGATCCCTAGGTTGGGAAGATCCCCTGGGGGAGAGCATGGCAACCCACTGCAGTATTCTTACTTGGAGAATCCCCATGGACAGAAGAGCCTGCCGGGCTATAGTCCATGGGGTCGCAAAGAGTCAGACATGACTGAGCGACTAACACTTCCTTAGGCGTTCTCCTAGGAAGCTTCCCCGCAAAATGCCCAGCAAGCTTCCTTCTGGTATCATTGGCCAACATTACGTCATGTACCCTATTCTCAGACCAGCCAGTGCCATCACCGGTTGACTAGCCCTGTATTGATGTATCAATCATGGGGAGGATGAGATTGGTGGAGTTAATGTGACTGGCTTGGACCAGTGATGTTAGAAATAATCGGAGGCGCTGCTGTCAGTCAGTGGGCAGGGCCCATAGACATCTTCTGTCCTACAGCACCTGGGACAGTTTAGCACGAAAAAGAACCATTCCACATTCCATATGATTCTTGAATGTTCTGCTGGTTGTCATATGGATGTTTTTCTTTTATTTGTTATCTGAGCCTAAAACCTAACTCTACTTTACATTTCAAGGTATTTTTTCATACGGTTTTCATGTGCCCCAAGTTCTCTAAGAATACAACTGCCAACATAATTGAGGGGAGAATCTCCTCCCTCTTGGCTCAGACGGTAAAGAATCAGTCTGCAATGTGAGAGACCTGGGTTCAATCCCTGGGTTGGGAAGATCCTCTGGAGGAGGGCATGGCAACCCACTCCAGTGTTCTTGCCTGGAGAATCCCCATGGACCAAAGAGCCTGGTGGGCTGTAGTCCATGGGGTCAAAAAGAGTCAGACATGACTGAGCGACTAAGTACAGCACTCTTTATTTATTTTGTTCAAAACTTGACCAGGAACTTTACCTCTTCCTAAAAATCTTATTCTTCACAGCAGTGCTAGTGATAACTGACTCCCCCACATAACCCTGTGAGTGGGCACTGATGACTTCATTGTTTCTCCTAGTGTGGCTGTGCGTGGGCACTCACGTATTGAGACACACACTTTGTTATCAATTACTTTCCCTTTATTTTTCCTTTATATTACATGATTTATACTAAGTCATTCTATGAATTTCAGCAATTGTTACTTTTATCTGGGATGCCTACTATAGCTTCTTTTATCATCTCGGTTTTTATCATCATCTACTTTTCCTAGTAGTTTATTTTGGAGGGTATACCAGGAAGTAGCATTTCCGAAGTTAATGGAACACTGGGGAGAAGAAAAGAGGCTAGCACTGGCTAAAGCACCATTTAAAATTGTTCAAACTGAGACAATCCCAGCTGTGCTAGATGAAGTAGAACTTTGGGATCAAGCCCATTCCTCTGGGCTCTGAAGTTGATTCAAAACAGTTTTCTAGGGAGGATCTCAGCCTTGCTGTGGATACCTCCTTGGCATCCCTCAAAGTGCTGGTAGGCTAGCATTCTGTCCAGTCCTTCATGCCTTCATTCTCTTCACTTTACATCATGAACACACAGCTCCACGTCAGGCATTAGGGGTCTCCACTCACTGGGCAACAGAGGTTTGGACATGCTCTAGTTAGATGTTAGGGGATACAGTCTGGAGTTCCTTATTGTCTAACAGTCATCAGAAAACTTAGCAGATAACTGTATTCACAGTGTTGCTTGGAAGCTGTTTTAGATTGGCACTGTCCAGACGTTCTGCAACAGTGGAGATTTTCTGTGTATATGTCTAGTGTCGTAGCCACTCATCATTGTGGCTGCTCAAATTCATTTAAATTAAATTAGAAATTCAATCCTTCATTAGCACAGTTATCCGAACCCGAAACTCAAATGCACTGTACGTTTAAATACAAAACTAGCCACATTTCTAGTGCTCATTAGCCACAAGAGGCTGTTTTATGGACAGCACTTTTTTCCGCTGTGCCAGGTCTCAGCTGTGGCACATGAGATCTTAGTTTCGCCTGTGGGCTCTAGTTCCCCGACCAGGGCTTGACCTGGGCAGCCTGCACTGGGAGTGCAGAGTCCTAGCCACTGGCCCTTGGAAAGTCACTAGCCACGGGGAAGTCCTTGGACGGCAGTTTTTGCAGAAACTTCTCTTGGACAGCAGTATTCTCAAATCTCCCTTGGGCTCGTCGGGTTGGATAGAACTGGCTATGGAATGGAATGAAGGCAGTTTCCACCACAGCTGCTTTTACTGAGCTCTTTGTTAACAAATAGTAACACAATGCAGTGCTTCTTAACTCAGTTCTCGGCAGATAGCTCTTGTAGCCCCACCTCACAGTTAGAGCAACTGAGTCACCTGAGGCAGGTTGGAATACTGTCCCAGGTCCCACAGCTATTAACTGGCAGAGCTGGGGTTTGAAGTCAGACGGTATAAGACTGGAGTCTCTTCTAACCATTGCACCATCATGCCGCCCTCTCCTCAAAATGGTGCCATCGTCTTGGGAGTTTGAATTGTCTCTAGGACTAGCACTGTATTAACCACCGCATCTCTTCTAAAGAAAGTTATTGAGGATGCTTTTGGCATAGTTCTTCTGTATGAAGATCTGTGAGTGCTTTTTATAACCACAAAATACTTCATTTCTGCTGAACTTTGCTTCCATCTTATGTTCTCTATGAATTATGTAGTTGATCAAGTAGAATTCCTCTTCCACATTGGACGCTGTCAAGTTTAATGCCAGATGGGAGTTCCATCAGAAATGACTGTAATATTAGTCATTACGGTGATTTATTAGGACCACATTCCTGATTCACTTCATATCCTCATCTTTAGTTTTATTCCCTATTCTAAATGTTCACTTTGAATTTATGCTATTCTGTATTATTTAAGCCCTCTGTCACTTTTGGATCATAATAGGGGATGGGTGGTTAATCAGGCAGTTATTAGTTTGGGTTGATAGAACTACCACAAAACTACCTGTCATTTTCCAGAAACTAATGACGTAAAATGTATTGACCTTTTGCAACTGGAAAAATAGTTTGTTGCCTCCTATTCAGAATGCAGTTAATGGTTTTTGGCATTGGTGCAGTTGTGTTTACCTTCTTTACATGTCTCTGTTCAAAAAGTATTTGAGTTCTGCTGAATAAGCAGGTAGCAGTTTAAACCCTGGAAGTCCAGTGTCCTACTTCTAGCATTTTCATGAAACATTTGAATGAAGCCTGAAAAATAAACTTTAATAAATACTAAGAATTTTAGAGATAGTGTGCCATTAGACGTCATCTAGGGAGGGTAAAAGACTAGGAAGGACTCAATGACTGTGGTCCCTCAGGTATGAAGGACAGAACTGTTGTGCAAATCCACTTTACACTCTTAGCTCAAGTACACCATGGCTTACTCTTGCGGTCTCCATCCCCACACCCCCCACAGACCATTCTAATGTTATTTAAAAATACAAGTTAGAGCAATCTCTGTCACCACACACGAAAATAACCTCAAAATGAATTAAAGACCTAAATGTAAGACCCGACACTATAGAACTCTTAAAGGAAAAGAGAGGCAGAATGCTCTGAAGTAAATCACAGCAAGATCTTTTTTGATCCACCTCCTAGAGTAATCGGAGAAGGCAGTGGCACCCCACTCCAGTCCTCGTGCCTGGAAAATCCCATGGATGGAGGAGCCTGGTAGGCTGTAGTCCATGGGGTAGCTAAAAGTCGGACACAACTGAGCAACTTCACTTTCACTTTTCACTTGCATGCATTGGAGAAGGAAATGGCAACCCACTCCAGTGTTCTTGCCTGGAGAATCCCAGGGACAGGGGAGCCTGATGGGCTGCCATCTCTGGGGTCACACAGAGTTGGACATGACTGAAGCAACTTAGCAGCAGCAGCAGCCTAGAGTAATGAAAATAAAAACAAAAATAAACAAATGGGACCTAATTAAACTTAAACTTTGCACAGTGAAGGAAATCATAAATAAAATGGAAAGACAACCCACCGAGTGGGAGAAAGTAATTGCAAATGAAGTGATTGACAAGGGATTAATCTCCAAAATATACCAACAGCTCATGTATCTCACTATTAAACAAACAACCCAATCAAAAAATGAGCAGAAGATCTAAACAGACATTTCTCCAAAGAAGACATACAAATGGACAAGAGGCATATGAAAAGATGCTCAACATCTGTAATTATCAAATAAATGCAAATAAAAATTACAATGAGGTATCACCTCACATTGGTCAGAATGGCCATTATCAAAAAATCTAAAAACAATAAATGCTGGAAAGAGTATGAGGGAAAGAGAACCATCCTACACTTTTGGTGGGGATGGAAATTGGTACAGCCACTATAGGGAACAGTATAGAGGTTCTTTGAAGAACTAGAAACAGACCTATCATGTGATCCAGCAATCTCACTCCTGAATATATATCTGGAGAAAACCATAATTTGAAAAGACACATGTATTTCAATGTTCATTGCAGTACTATTTACAATAGCCAGGATGTGGAAGCAACCTAAATGTCCATGGACAGAGGAGTGGATAAAAAAGAAAAAGTGTTCATGTGTGTATGCATGCATGCATGTGCATGCGTGCGTGTGCATGCTCAGTCACGGCCAACTCCTTGTGACCCCATGGACTGCAGCCCGCCAAGCCCCTCTGTCCATGGAATTCTCTAGGCAAGAACACAGGAGTGGGTTACCATTTCCTTCTCCAGGGAGTCTTCCTGACCCAGGGATTGAACCCATGTCTCCTGTGTCTCCTGCATTGGCAAGCGGATTCTTTACCACTGTGCCAACCATATATATATACACATATACATGCATACACACAATGGAATAGTACTCAGCCATAAAAAGAATGAAAGAATGCCATTTGCAACAACATGTGGATGGACCCAGAGACTGTCATACTGAGTAAAATAAGTCGGACAGAGAAAGACATATATGGTATCGATTATATGTGGAATCAAAAAATGGTATGAATGAAGCTATCTATAAAACAGAAATAGAGTCACAGATGTAGAAGCAAACTTATGGTTACCAAGGGGGAGGGTGAAGGGAGGGATAAACGGAGACTGTGATTGACATATACACCCTACTGTATACATTAATAACATAGCTAACAAAAACCGTCTGTACAGCACAGGGAACTCTACTCAGTACTCTACAATGACCTATGACCTAAATTCCATTCTATTTAGAATCTAAAAAAGAGTGGACAGATATACGTATAACTGATTCACTTTGCCATACAGCAGAAACTAACGCATCATAAATCAACTATACTTCAATAAAAGTTGATTTTAAAAAAGAGTATTTGATGCTAGATGCATAAAGATAAGCTTTACATTGTGTTCTGTGTATTTTAATAATTAACCAAAACAATAATAACCAAAATATTGACATGCTTTGGTAGGCTGATACCGTCATAAGTCCAGGGTGTTCCTTTTATTTTTGGCTGCGCATGGGCTTTCTCAGCAAGTGGTGGGGGGCTCCTCTCTAGTGGGAGTGCAGACTTCTCGTTGCAGCGGCTTCTCTTGTGGTAGAGCATGGGCTCTAGAGAGCAGGCTCAGTATTTGTGGCACACGGGCTTAGCTGCCCCATAGAACGTGAAATCTTCTCAGACCAGGGATCAAACCCACGTCCTCTGCACTGGCAGGCAGATTCTTTTTTTTTTTTTTAATTGGAGGATACTTGCTTTGTGGAATTTTAACCACTGGACCACCAAGGAAGTCCAACTATCATCTTCCCCTGACAAACATTTTAAGTGAGAAATCTTTTTACTTCTAAAAACAAACAAACCAAAAAAAGAGCCACATCAAATGATGGACTTTATCTATAAAGTGTCTTGTGTGTGTGCTAAGTCACTTCAGTCACGTCTGACTCTTTGCGACCCTATGGACTGTAGCCTGCCAGGCTCCTCTGCCCATGGGATCCTCTAGGCAAGAATACTAGAGTGGGTTGCTGCGCCCTCCTTCAGGGGTCAAACCTGGAGGGATCAAACCCACATCTCTTACGTATCCTGCACCGGCAGGCAGGTTCTTTACCCCTTGCACCGCCTCGGAAGCCTATGAAGTGTTTTACACTGTGGAGATGCTGTGAGAAAGGTAAACAGAAGTTTCCAAAGTACCACCCTATCGCTGGTAAGTCCACTGTTTCTTATTGGAACAACGATGTCTTCAATACTGCTGTCTGGTGCATGCTTTTCATTCAAGTTAGGAGATCAGTGGTGGCAGGACCATTTGTAAACTCAAGCCCTGGAGTTATAAAATGCCCTGCTTGATGGTGTTCGACAAGGCTCTTCAATACCTGGTACCCTGGTGTATCAGAGATGTCTTGCAGGTGTTAATTGAGCTCTTCAGTGGGTGTCCCTTTGTGTCCTTTCCCCCATCTTTGGAAGCATTTCTAAAATGAAAGATGTGTGAAGATAGAAGAATAACTCACACCAGGATTACGCTGTCACTGTATCTGCTTAGGAATCACTCTTTTTAGGGATATTGCCTAGATTCTTCTCCCCTTTTCTTTTCCCTAAAGGTTTGGTTTGGTTTTCTGAAAGTGTTAGTCACATAGTCATGTCAACTCTTTGTGACGTCATGGACTGTAGCCTGCCAGGCTCTTCAGTCCATGGGATTCTCCAGGCAAGAATACTGGAGTGGGTTGCCATTTCCTTCTCCAGGAGATCTTCCCAACCTGGGGATCGCACCTGGGTCTCCTGCACTGCAGGCAGATTCTTTACCATCTAAGTCACTAGGGAAGCCCTTTGTTTTGTTTTAATTCTGAGTTATTTTTTCATGTCCAATTAGTCTAAGGATCAATTTAATAGTAAGCACTGACCAAGGATAATTCCAGCTTGAAATGTGCAATAGTAAGTTTCTGCTCCTGAGATTTAAAAAACATAAGTGAGTAAATTTTTTATTTTCCAGAATCATTACAAATTAATGTATACATATATTTATTTTATGAGTAAATATATTTCAGCAAATTTCACCTGTTTTTCTCTTTTAAAAGTTGTATCCCTTTTAAAATGATACGGTCTGCAATATTAGTGTTGCAGAATGCTCACTCTGTATGTGTGTCCATAAGCCACATTCCTTTTTGGAGGGTCAAGGATAATTGCTAGCCTAATTCTCTTACATGGCTATAAATTGCAAGTATTTAAAAGTGTGGCATTGCAGAGTTGGTTGTTTCTTCTTATAACTGGGCTATCAGAAGGTTATTCTTTGTCACAATAAAAATTAATATTCCCTTTCTTTGGAGATTAACTTCTAAATTTGAAGACTCTGGGTCACAGTTGGCTGGACTGTTTTACTGAAATTTCAGCCCCTAAGAAACAAAAATAGTTTTTGAAATAGTTTCTAGGTCACTGGCACAGAAAGCTGTCCAAAAGCTGTAACTTACTGTAGATAGTCCTAGTTAGTACAATTCCATCAGCACATGCTGTTCTTTTAGACTCTGACTCAAATTTAGAAGAAAATAAAATATAAGGATCCCTAAATTCTTACTCTGTAAGTTTAGGCCTGGATGATTCTCCCTTACTTTAGTAGAGCCCCTGATGTGGGGAGGGGAGACATGTAATCAGATTATCATTTCTGCATTTCGCCTAACTTCATTTGTTAGTTTAGTCTAAGTTCTAGTTTGGATCAGATGGTGCAGGCTATGGTTATATTGGAAAACATGTGGACTTGGAGTGACAAGATCCCAGCTCTACCTAGGGCTCCCTTGGTGGCTCAGACAGTAAAGAATCCGCCTGCAATGCCGGAGAACCCAGGTTTGATCCCTGGGTGGGGAAGATCCCCTGGGGAAGGGAATGGCAACCCACTCCAGTGTTCTTGCCTGGAGAATTTCTTGGACAAAACTTCGTAATATGGACTAACCTTGCTCAAATAATTTAGGTGTTCTGCGTCTCTGTCTTTCTTTATCTGTAAGACAGAAATAATACCCTCCCCAAGATACTTACAATCAAAGGAATAATAAAACTGTCTTATTTGAGTACTGTGTGTTTGCATGTGTACTAGACCCTACAAGTGTTGATACTGTTGTTATCCCCATAAAGAAAACAAGGCTTAATAAAAAGTGAAGTATGTCTCCTAAGGTCATAGAGTAAACCAAAGCAAGAATCTAATTCCAGTGATTTTGCGTGTAGCCATTAGAACATTTTGCTTCTCCTATTGAGTTACCACATCTGAAAGTACCTAGTACTTTATAGGGACTCAATACAAGTTACTTCTTCTTTTCTCTTAGCAGAATAAATTATGTGATTTATTGACTGACTTTTTATGAGGAAATGATCTATACAGTTCAGTTCAGTCACTCAGTCGTGTCCGACTCTTTGCGACCCCATGAATCGCAGCATGCCAGGCCTCCCTGTCCATCACCAACTCCTGGAGTTCACTCAGTCTCGTGTCCATCGAGTCAGTGATGCCATCCAGCCATCTCATCCTGGGTCGTCCCCTTCTCCTCCTGCCCCCAATCCCTCCCAGCATCAGTATTTTCCAGTGAGTCAACTCTTCTCATGAGGTGGCCAAAGTACTGGAGTTTCAGCTTTAGCATCATTCCTTCCAAAGAAATCCCAGGGCTGATCTCTTTCAGAATGGACTGGTTGGATCTCCTTGCAGTCCAAGGGACTCTCAAGAGTCTTCTCCAACACCACAGTTCAAAAGCATCCACTCTTCGGCGCTCAGCCTTCTTCACAGTCCAACTCTCACATCCATACATGACCACAGTATTATGCAATTTCTGACTTGGTGAGGCAGCTTTAACAACTGCTTTATTAATTGCAACCCCCATCCATTATTTTTCATATCAATGGCCTTATAGAACCTTCCATGCATCATCTCGTTGCTCTGGTAGCTCCTCCTTGGTGAAAGAGTCTTTCAGCTGTCGGTTGAATCTAGAGACCTCTCCACTGAGAGGGAGAAGGGAAATAGCTCATAACCTCTGAACTCTCCCATCTCAAGTATACACTGGGAAAGGAAGTACCTTTATAACCAACTGTGACATTTTAAAATTCCAAATGCACACCCTGTAAGACTCAAGAGGGTGATTTCCACTGAGTTCTGTGAGAAAAGATCCAGATGTTGGTGACCACATTTGCTAAATTCTTTTAGAAGGGATTCCTTTGTTAGAAGTACTCTTGATTATAACTTGGAAATGAGAATTGTGGAAGCTTATGTTTTCATTCTAATTGAGCTTGGTTTCTGTTTAGGAAGCAGAAAACTTTTCTCTCCTGGTTTTTGTATCTGTGATGACATTGGCACTGTCAAGACATCATCTTGCCTAATTACAAAAATGTTTTAATGGCTGAGCCTAGAAACTCTATACTTCTATACTATACTTCCTATACTTCTTAGGATCTTCAAAATACATGTGTTAGTCTGAAATGGGAACACATTAGATGCTTCATCAACAAACCTTCAGCCATTCTGAAATTCCCATTCTAGAAAGTGGCAGCCCCAGCCTCCAACGCAAGGAAGCAATGCTCTTTTATTTCCCTTCTGACAAACCTTAGACTTTGCTAAAGACTGCCCTGCCCACCAGAGAAGGCAATGGCACCTCACTCCAGTACTCTTGCCTGGAAAATCCCATGGATGGAGGAGCCTGGTGGGCTGCAGTCCATGGGGTCGCTAAGAGTCAGACACGACTGAGTGACTTCACTCACTTTTCACTCATGCATTGGAGAAGGAAATGGCAACCCACTCCAGTGTTCTTGCCTGGAGAATCCCAGGGACGGGGAAGCCTGATGGGCTGCCATCCATGGGGTTGCACAGAGTCGAACACGACTGAAGTGACTTAGCAGCAGCAGCAGCCCTGCCCACGTCTTGAGCTGTAGTTGGAAGAGAGATTGAGACTTGGAAGGCAAGTAATGATCTTGTTCTCTGGCCCTCATTCAAAGAAAGCTATGAGTAGAAGGGACCTCCCACTCTCCAAAATCACGATTCTCTTGCTGCAAGCTGAACATCTGATCCTGTTCAAAACACAGCTTTTTTTTTTTCTCCAGCTGTGCCACATGACACACAGTATCTTAGTTCCCTGACCAGGGATCAAGCCCATGTCCCTTGCATCGGAAGGTGGAGCCTTAACCACTGGACTGCCAGGGAAGTCAACTTCTGTTGACTACAGGGAATACAACTTCTGTTAAACCAAGAGATTATTCTTTTTAGAAAGAAACTATTCCAGTTCTAAAATTATGTGGCTGAACCCTTTTTCTCCTGCTACTTGGAATTCTTTATTGTCTTTAATGGAGTCCCAGTGACCCAGACAGTGGCCTGACTCTGGTTCACTGGCTTTGTTGCTCTTCAGTCGCCAAGTCATGTTCAATTCTTTGAGACCCATGACCTGCAGCCCACCAGGCTCCCCTGTCCCTCACTGTCTCCCTGACAGTGAGGGACAGGGGAGCTCAAACTCATGTCTGTTCAGTCAGGGAGGCCATCCAACCGCCTCATCCTGTCACCCCCTTCTCCTCCTGCCTTCAATCTTTCCCAGCATCAGGGTTTTTTCAATGAGTCAGCTCTTCATATCAAGTGGTCAAAGTATTGGAGCTTCAGCATCCATCCTTCCAATGAATATTCGGGTTGATTTCCTTTAGGATTGACTGGCTTCCAACTGCTCACACATTCTCAGCTGTGGGATAAATATGGACTGTCAACTTATTTTTAATGTCAGCCTTTTAGAGTATGTACAGACATTTCCTGATTTCTGGATAAATTAAGTTGTTATAGAAGGTCAACATGGTGCTTCTGCGTGGCAATGATGGATGTGAAAGGAGGAGGGAGGTGCCCCCACCCTCAGCACCCAAGGGAAATATACACACCCAACTTGGTCTCCCTGCCTGACCATTTCCCAGCTTCACATGAAAACAAAATAAAGCACCCCTTTTCACAGACAGCTTCTGTGTGTGACCAGGAGACAGAATGGTGTGGTGGTTAAACACCTGGGCCTTGAAGTCAGACAGCCCTGGTTTGGATCCTAAGCCCACAATTAGCTTGGAGTGGCCTCGGGCAGCTTACCTTCCCCCTCCCCCTGCCCCTTTCATCTGTTAGCTGAGAATAGTAACCCTAACCGGAGGCTGAAGGAGACGGTGCCTGTAAGCAGCTCAGCCCAGGGCCTGGTGGGCAATAACTCTTCAATCGTTAGTGTAATTATGAGATTGCTTCCCCTTTAGGCCAACTGCTACCTAGAACTGTGGCAGCCCCGAGCTACACTTTAAAAAGCTTTTGCTGGCCAAGAGACAGCACTACCTCTGTTCTACTGGTGACTGGTCAGGCCCTCAGGCGATGAGGGGTGCCCAAGCGACCAGTCGGCTTCCCCCTCTTCTTTGAGCTTTCATTAAATAATACCTTCATTATCAGCTCAAGAGGACATGGATCCCTGCCCCTGCCAATCCCCCCAGAACCTCCCAGGAGGAAACCAAGGGTTTTGTAGCCAAGGAGCTATAGCTCGCCGCCCTGTGAATGTTGAGAGATCTGAGGGCAAGAACAGGGCAATATGCCTTGTGCTTTCCAGATTCGTCCTCTTTCATTTGGTCCAAGATCATCTCCGTAGGGGAGCAGAACAGGGATTTTTTTTTTTTTTTTACCCTCCCCACCTTTTCAGAGGGGGGGAAGCTGAATCGAGGTCAGTGTTCTCTGCACCCAGCTGCCATCCCCTGAGCATCGGACTCTGAAAAAGGAGAGACAGGAGCTGGTGTCCCAGGCAGGTGGGACGAATCCCGTGATGACTACCGGAGCAGCGTCTCTGCAGCTAGAGGGGAAGCAGGGCCATCTCTCCACCAGGCCCTGCCTGTCCAGGCCCGCCTTGCAGCCTGCCTGGTGCACCTGCCTCCCTCCTTCCTCCCAGCTCCTCAAGGCAAGCTCAGGGGACCATTTCTTCCTCTGCCAGGGCAGGATGCGAAGACCTCCCCAAGGCAAGTCACATCCATCTGATGTTGAATAAAAAGCTGCTACTGCATCTGAAGTGACAACTCCCTGGTGGATGATGTCACGCTGTTTTGTTTGTCTCCATGGACAGTGGGGATCCAATTTCAGTTGAGAAGAAAATGGTCTGGAGAAAATAGTTACTTCATTTGGAAAATTCCAAGAAGCCATAAATACAGTTTGTAGTTGATGAAAGTGCATTCACTGGTGGACAGTGATTTGGGAATGGAAGAAGAGCTCCATGAGGGGGGCCCTTCATCCCAGCCATGGCCACCGGCAGCCCCTGCTCCTCTGGGCTTTGGGCGAGACCCCCAGCAACTCCTTCTCCACTGAGGAGACCCTGTAACCCAGTGGGAGATTGGCTGGGGATGTGGTTTCCCTGATCCCACCCTAAATCGCCTCCCGCCAGTCCGTCCCTGGAGTATCTCACACAAAGCAGCCCACTTCCCTCTCATAAGTGGTTGGCCTGCATTTCTGAGTTGCTGTTAAAGCAAATTATAAATAACATCTCATTATCTTGTTTTCCTTTCTTACACACTTTCCAGCCTTAACAATCTCTTGTGAATCCTTTTCTGTTCTTCATATCCTTTTCTCTTTTTTCCCCTACCGTTGGCACAGTGAGAAAGAGGGAATAAATAAAGGATGAAATCCTATTTTGCTTTTCATGAGAAACTGAAGATGATAATTCCCAGTCCAGATCCCCAGCCCTGGGTCAGGGGGGAATGTTCACAGCCAGGCAAGGCTTGGGGCAGATTGCTTATATCCAAGGGCAAGTGTTCAAGAAATGTTGCCTTTCCTTGACCATCTTTCCTCTCTCCTCTCTCTCTCCAATTATATAAAAATAATACAGCAAAATTACGGCTGTGGGCGGGGGGGACTTCCCAGGTGGCTCAGATGGTAAAGTGTCTGCCTGCAATGCAGGAGACCCAGGTTCAATCCTTGGGTCGGGAAGATCCCCTGGAGAAGAAAATGGCAACCCACTCCAGTATTCTTGCCTGGAAAATTCCACAGACAGAGGAGCCTAGTAGGCTCCAGTGCATGGGGTCACAAAGAGTCAGACAGGACAGAGCAACTTAACTTTCTTTCACTTTCATAGATTTTTGGAAGACACGAGAAAGTCTCCCTAACCCAGCCCCTCCTTCCATCCTTGCGTCCGCCTGACACCAGGTCCCCAGGACACTGAGCCCCTCATTCTGTCTTCCTTCTCCCCTGATCCCCTTTTGGGGCACCCCTTACTGGGGCCTGGCCTCCACAATGTCCCAGGCTGTGGGAGCTGGTCTTTCCTGACCCTCGTTCACAGCCTCATATTTCCATCTCAGACTCAGTTCCCAGCAGCACCAGGCCNATCAGGCAAGGGCCTTGCAGGTCATTTCCAAGGACACTGGCTTTTATTCTGAGACAATCATGATAGAATTTTGAATAACATTAAGTTAAGTGAAAGTCGCTTGGTCATGTCCAACTCTTTGCGACCCCATGGACTATACAGTCCATGGAATTCTCCAGGCCAGAATACTGGAGTGGGTAGCCTTTCCCTTCTCCAGGGGATCTTCCCAACCCAGGGACTGAACCCAGGTCTCCTGCATTGTGGGTGGATTCTTTACCAGCTGAGCCATGAGGGAAGCCCAAGAACACTGGAGTGGGTAGCCTTTCCCTTATCCAGTGGATCTTCCCAACCCAGGAATCAAACCAGGGTCTCCTGCATTGCAGGCAGATTCTTTACCAACTGAGCTGTCAGGGAAGCCTTGAATAACATTGCTCTGACTTAAATTTCAACAGCGTCCCTCTGGTTGCTGCATTGAGAAGAGAGTAGAGGAAGCCAAGAGTGGAGGCAAGAGGGTTAGGAGTCTACTTCAGCAGCCCAGATGAAAGGTGATGGTGCTTGGACCAGGGTAGTAGCAACAAAGATGATGAAGAATAGACAGATTATGTTTTCAACATAGAGTCAATGGGAGAAGGAAGAGTCAAGGGTGATTCCTGGGTTTTTTATTCAAGCAAAAGATTAGATGTCAAGGCCATCCACAGAGGTAGGAAAGGCTGAACATGGGCAGTTTTATGTGAGAAGACCCAGAGTTTAGTTTTGAAGATGTTGAATTTGACGTGTCTTTTCAACATCCAAATAGAAATATCAAGTAGGCAGTTAGAATGATGAGTCTAGAATTTGGAGAAAGATCAGGACTGCCGAGACAGATTTGGATTTCTCAGCGTATGGGTGGAGTTTACTCAAGGAAACCATCTGAAGTGTGAGTACTGAGAAGAGTATCCCAAGTCACCTCAACGTTAAAAGGTTGAGAAGATAGGAGAATCAGCCAAGGAGATTGAGGAGGAGTGAGGTAGGAAGAAAACTAAGAGACAGGCACATCCTGGAACCCAGAGGGGAAAGTGCTTCAAGGGAAAAGGCATGAAGTGTGTAGAATGCTCCTGACAGTCAAGTAAGAGGTGACTGAGAAATGCGATTTGGCCATTGGATTTAGCAGCATGGAGGCCTCTGCATTCATAATGAGAGCAGTTTCCAGGGAGCAAAAGCATGACTGGGGTAGACTTAAGAGAGACTGCGTGGGCCAGAACTGGAGACACCAAGTGCAAACACCTCCTTCAGAAGGGTAGCTGGAAGGGCAAATGCAGTCAAGAGAAAGCTTCTTTTAAAAATCAACTTTAGGGAACTCGCTGACGGTCCAGTGGTTAGGACGTAGGGCCTTCAATACCAGGGGCAGGGTTCAGTCCCTGGTCAGGGAACTAAGATCCTGTAAGATGCGTGGCACAGCCAAAAAAAAAAAAAATCAAATATGTTGAGGCATAATTTACCTTAAAGTATTTACATTTGAAGTATATGGTTCAGTGGGTTTTGACATATGTATCCATGTGACCACTGCAACAAAGATGTCTAACACTTCCATCACCCCCTCGAAATTCCCTCGTGCCCCTTTATAATCCCTCTCACCATCACTACCCCAACCCCAGCAGCACTGATCTCCCTCCATTTTCTCTTTAGTACCTTTGTTTGCTTTTTTGGGCTGTGCTGGGTCTTTCTTGCTGCCTGGACTTGCCCCTAGTTTGATAAGCAGAGGTCACTCTCCAGTTGTGGTGCAGGCTTCTCGCTGTGGTGGTTTCTCTCCTTGCAGAGGAAGGCTCCAGGGCACACAGGCTCCAGGGCACACAGGCTCCAGGGCACACGGGCTCCAGTAGCTGCCGTGTACAGGCTCCAGGGCGCACAGGCTCCAGTAGCTGCCGTGAACAGGCTCCAGGGCGCACAGGCTGCAGTAGCTGCCATGTACAGGCTCCAGGGCCCACAGGCTCCAGAAGCTGCCGTGTACAGGCTCCAGGGTGCACAGGCTGCAGGGCACACAGGCTGCAAGGCGCACAGGCTTCAGTAGCTGCCGTGTACAGGCTCAGTAGTTGTAGCTCCTGGGCTCTAGAGCACAGCCTCAGTAGTTGTGGTGGACGGCTTAGTTGTTCCCCGGCATGTGACACCTTCCCCGATCAGAAATCGAACCCGTGTCTCCTGCACCAGCAGGCGGATCTTTACCGCTGAGCCTCCAGGGAAGCCGCCACTGATCTGCTTTTTGTTACTGAGATTAGTTTCGCCCTTTCTAGAATTTCATATACGTTAAATCATCCAGGGTGTACTCCTGAGTCTGGCTTCTTTTGTTCAGCATGTTTTTGAGACATAACATCCTTTGTAGCGTTAAGTGGTATTCCATTGTATGACTTTCCACTCACTTGCTTTTGGACATTTGTATTGTTTCCAGTTTTTGGCTATTGTGATTAAAGATATGATGAATATTTGCATGTAAGTCTTGGTTTGGACATGAATTTTACTTTTATTGGATAGAAATCTAGGAATAGAATTGCTGGGTCATATCATAATGTATGTTTAATTTTATTAAAAAATTACCAGAATGTTTTCCAAAATGACTATTTAATTTTACATTCTAATCAGCGATGTGTAAGTTCCAGTTGCTCCACACAGTTACCAAACACTTGATACTGCCAGGAAGGCTTGTCTGTTTGTTTACAGAGTGCTCTGGTATACTGTTGGCCCAGCTTTCCCTAATGTTATCATCTTACAAAGCCATGGTATACTTGTCAAAACTAAGAAATTAACTTTGGTATGGCATCAACAGGGTTTCCCAGGTGGTTCAGTGATAAAGAATCTGCCTGCCAGTGCAGGAGACACAGGACACGAGTTCAATCCCTGGGTCAGGAAGATTCCCTGGAGGAGGAAATGGCAACCCACTCCTGTATTCTTGCCTGGAGAATCCCATGGACAGAGGAGCCTGGCAGGTTACAGTCCATGGGATCACAAGGGGTTAGGCATGACTGAGAGGCTAAGCACAGCACAGCAAGGTTTTCTTATGATTCAACTGGGGTTATGGGTTTTAAGGAAGAACATTCCAGGGGTGAAGTGCCCTTTTGATTAGATCGTATGTGTGCATGATAGCAATGTGACTTATCATGTTGGCTTATCACGTGATATGACCGTCATCACTCGGTGAAAATGGTGTCCAACAGGTTTCTTTCCTATAAAGTTACTCTGTTATAAAGTTACAGCTATAAATTTATAGCTTTTATAGAGAAAGCTTTTTCTATAAAAGATGGAGAAAAGAACAGTCTATCTGAATGTTGATAGAAATGAACCTATAGAGAGCGAAATATTGGGAGAATGTCTTTGGCTCCTTCTGTAAGTGTTGAAAATCTTTTTTGCTCTCAGAGTCTCCACCTTGTCTCATAAAAATTTCACCTAGCCATAATTTAATGTCCTTAGGCTCTGTTGGAGGTCAAACGACCTGTTGACAAGATCAGGGCAGTTTTCCCTGGTGACCCCATGCTGGCTAAGAACTCCATGTAAGCAGGCATCAGGTCTGGTCAACCCGCAGAACCCCCTGGTGCTGGGGGGCGGGGGAAGGGTTGGCCTTTCTCCCTCCTGCTCAGCTGCTCAGCACACAGCGCTCAGTGTGGATGCGCAATTCTGGGGCTGGGGAAGAGCCCGTGTTTGAGCAGAAAAGAGCTGAACATCTGTCATGGGGAGCTGTAGCAGCTGAAGCCTTCTGGGGGCAACCGTGGGGCCTGATAACTGTGGGGGAGAAATCTCGGAGACGGAAGCAGCACACGGAGCCCCGTGACTCCCCCTCAGAATCCAGAACAGTGGCACCTGTGTGGCTTCCACCCATGCCCTGACTGGGAGGACGGCCTCCGGGAACAACGACCAGGGCTCTAAGCTCTGGCTGGGGGCTCAGGGGAAAGAGGAATCTGAGCACCCCAGGGCACGAGATGAGATAGGCATGACCTCGGAGGCTTAGTTTAGAAACTCAGTGATGGAGGAGACAGCCCTGAGAGAGAGGCCCGGGCCAGGCCCTTGGCCGCTGCCAGACAACTTATCACTCTCTCCCTCCCCCAGCCCCACCTCTGCAATCCCTGGGCTCAGAGATCTTTCATCTGATTCCAACTGGGGAACTCCAGGCCCACAGGGTGCAGGGGTGGGGGGAGAGAGTGGTTATGACAAAGGTGACATATCCTGGCTGGCAGAAATGATCTCCAGGCATGTATTTTGCAGAGGCCAGCAGTATGGTATCTACAGAGATGTATACATCTGCAGATGAATCAATCCACACCCAGCCCTGTCACCATCGAGAGGAAGGTGGTAAATTCCCTCTTGTTCAGAGAAGACCTCTCTTCTCAACCAGCGGCCCACGGGTTTCTCACCAAGATACCAATTCATTGTACAGGGAAGGGAACTTACCATGTGGAAATTCCCACTTCCTCTGGAGAACAGTGCACGCAGGGTTAACCTCGGTGAGTAAGAACCCACCCCACCACCCCCATGCCTCTGAGGACAGCTTTGTTCTCTGGATGACTGCAGCCACCCCAGGTCTTATCCAAACTCTCAGCCCAAGTCTGAAAAATGCCCGGGACCTACCTAGGAGGCAGTCTCCAAGCACCAATATTGATGGACTGAAGCAGTTATCCAAGATTTTTCCTACCCTGCATCTCGTCCTTCTGACAGCAGCCTTTCAGCTTTCCTTAGGGGAGCACTCTTCAGCCCGCTCTGTTGATGTGCTTCTGTAGGGGAACCTGGTCCAGGCCCTAGGACTGGACACAGAACCCAGGCTGGGGACTTCACTGGTGGTCCAGTGGTCAAGCATCCGCCTGCCAGTGCAGGGGACATGGGTTTGATCCCTGCTCTGGGAAGATCCCACACTCCTGGGGGCAACTGAGCCTCTGCGCCATCACTACTGAAGCCCCACACTCTAGAATCTGGGCTCTTCAACAAAAGAAACCATCGTGATGAGAAGCCCTTGAACCACAAGGAAGAATAGCCCCCGCTTATCGCAACTAGAGAAAAGTCCGAGCACAGCTCTGAAGACCCAGTGCAGCCAAAAATAAATAAATAAATAATTTTTAAAAAAAGAACCCAGGCTGGGCCAATCAGAGACAACTTCAGCAGACACTGCTAGTCTGGGAGTGGAGCTGATGCTGAGGAAGGGGGGGCTAAGAGGTGAACAGAATCCTGAGAGGATCCTGGCTCCGGCTGGTATTTTAACTTGGAGAGTCAGGCAAATTCCTCTCCATCTTTCCCTCTCTCTCCTTCTTTCATTCCTTCCTTCTGTCTTTCTCTTTCCTTCCTCCCTCCCTTCCAGCATTACTCCTCCTCCTCATTCTTCTTCTCTCTCTCTCTCTTACTTATTTCGGCACAGTCCAGTCTGAGTTTGGTTTTCGTCTCTTGTACTAAAATTGTTCCCCCAAAATACCCTGATGGCATTTCCACTTCATGTGCCTGCCCATCCCCGCCTCCCGCCTTCGACCCTGAGAAAGGCTGGTGCTGTGGTGCTGTGGAGGCAACCAAACCATCCCAACCTCCAGCCCCTTCTGTCTCTGACAGTGTGAAATAAGAACAAAATTTTCAGTTGAATAAACGTATCGTTCTGTTATTGGTTTCCCTGGTGGCCCATGTGGTAAAGAATCCACCTGCAATGCAGGAGATCCGGATTCACTCCCTGGGTTGGGAAGATCCCCTTGAGGAGGGCACGGCAACCCACTCTGGTGTTCTTGTCTGGAGAATCCCATGGACAGAGGATTGGCAGGCTACAGTCCATGTGGTTGCAAAGAGTCAGACAGGACTGAGGCCGCTTAGCACACTTGCTTGCATCTTTCTATTATATAAATAATACAAAAATTAACTTTTTTAACTTAGAGAAGAGGGGGAGAATGACTCCTAAACCAGCTACTGTGAGTGTTTTAGCTTATTTCCTTACAAAGGTTTCCCCAGACACAGCGCACAGTGTATACCACTGTTGTCATTATCACCATCACTATACAGGTATTGTCATTAGCATTTCTCTTTCTGTGGTTTTTAAAAGTCTGTTTTCAACAGCTTCCCTTCAGCTGTTGTAAGACTGGAAAGTAAGGAATGTAAAGCGTAAGCCCACTTGCTTAGGTGGGAGCTATCACTATAAGCTAACTGTTCTTTTGTTGTGTCTGGGAGCTGAATTTGATCACCTGGAGATTTATACGGATGCCTGGCTCGCACCCCTAGAGATTCTGATTCGGTAGGATCCATGGCGGGGGTGGGTTCCAAGAATTCGTGTTTCCAAGCAGCTCCCAGGTGATGCCAGTGCTCAGGTCTCAGCGCGTGGAACTCACCCCAGGGCTAAGACGCATCTGCTATTCAGCTGATTTGTAAACATAGTCAAGCATGAGAAGCCCAGATATAGACAAATCCCAACTTTCAGTTTAAGAGTCATTTAGTAAACACTAATTCATACACCTGTGGTTTTTCAGAAGCCCACGTTTTTCTTGGGGGCCAAGTTTCCAGGGGGAGGTATGACCTAGAGCTTCACATTTAAACCCCGTCGGGTCCCCCGATTTCACACAGGCTGAAAAGGAGAAACATTGTGAAGTGAAGAAGGTTTCTTTCACTATTCTTTTCTAACCTTTGTCCAGTTGGTTAGAGGTTTAGGGGCAAACCGTGGGGGCTGGAGCCTTCAGTTCAGTTTCGTATTTACTGAGTGTTGCAGACTATTCCGGGGAAGTGACGATGAACAGAACGTGGTTCCTGCCCTGTAGGCGTTGACCACCAATGGAAAGAGAGAGGAACACAAAGTAAAGAAATGTTGGGTGTCCTGAGAGTCGAGGGAGGCTGGGTTCCCTGGTAGCACAAGAAGACCCCGGGCAGCCTCAGCCGGTCACGACCCTGAGCTGAGGAAGACGAGGGGAGGGAGGGGAGAGGGCGCCGCGGCTGAAGGAACAGCAAAGGCGCCTCGGGTGAGGGTGGTGAGACAGGGAGGGTGCGGAGAGGCGAGGCCCAGACTGCCTCAGCCCAGACCGGCTTGGAACCTCCCGTGTTTCGGGTCCTTGAGCCCAAGAGCAGCTGGAGACCGCCGGAGGGTTTTCAACCAGTCAGCTAAATGGAATGACGTGGTTTCTCTGATTGCTCAAAATGTTGCCTCCAAGACAACATATTTTGATCAACCATTCCCCGAGCTCAGTTTAGGCCTGCACACACTGGGTCACCACAAGGCCCTGTCAGCTGGGACCACAAGTCTGTCTAAGGACATTGTACTGTATTAACTGCTGGTAACAGCAGTGACTTACTGAAATACAGGTGTGTTTTCTCTAGAAAGCAGTCCAGGGTTCATAGAGGGGCCCAGTGATCAAACTCACGTGCTTCTAGCATTGGAACCAACTGTTCTTGACTGCCTTGCTACTCAACTCGTGGCCCGATGCTCCACTGCTGGGGGTGAGTTAGAGCAAGTGTTCTATCATGCAGAATCCCAGTCTGTCTTGTAACTAACCCCCACGTGATTTACTTGAATGCCTGTAGTTGAACAGTTGGCCTAATCACTTAGTGCAAAGGAGATGACTCACCCTGAGGACTTGGACTTTGGTTAGGTGAATATTAGGAGGGCCTAGGAAAGCAGGGCTTTGCTCTGGACTGACTTCTGTCAGGAAATGGGATGACTTTATGGTCGGGTACCTTGAAAGTCTTATCTGTAAGGAGGGTAGACTAGATCAAAGCTAAAGTCACAATTGATAAAAAATCAGCTGTCATTCATATTAGCCAGGGGAGGGAGATGTTCAGCATTTTGTGCTTGGTTTTGTCTCCATTTAGGTAAACTTATGGAGTGGTCCATTTGACTCACTGTATGGCCTCACAGGCACAGAATGGCCTTGCCTGGTGTTGGTCTTATACGAGATTGTTTAGACTAAGGCCTGGCTAAGGTTGTTGTTGTTCAGTTACTAAGTCATCTCTGGCTCTTTGTGAGCCCATGTACTGTAGCACGCCAAGCTTCCCTGTCCTTCACTATTTCCCGAGTTTGCTCAAACTCATGTCCATTGAGTCGATGATGCGATCCAACCATCTTATCCTCTGTAACCCCCTTCTCTTCCTTCCCTCAATCTTTCCCAGCATCAGGATCTTTTCCAATGAGTTGGCTCTTTGCATCAGGTGGCCAAAGTATTAGAGCATCAACTTGAGCATCAGTCCTTCCAATGAATATCCAGAGTTGATTTCCTTTAGGATTGACTGCTTTGATCTTGCACCCCAAGGAACTCTCAAGAGTCTTCTCCAACACCACAGTTCAGTAAGGCAGTAGGGGAGACTGGGTATAGAGTTGGCACTGGCAGCCTATCTCTCAGCCAGGGAGGCCAGGGCTCAGGAATGGGGAAATTCCAGGCCTTGGAATGTGATTTTTATCTTCTCCTGCTTGTCAATATTTAACATTCCTACTGCTAGTTGGGTGGGACCTTCACAAAAAAGAATAAGCCTGTCTCTAGGGTCTGCAAGAAATTCTCGTAAAGTAGAATCTGCTTCTCAAGTTTTTCATACCAGTGGCTGGAAGAGTGAGGGGTCTAAATGAGTTGAAACTGTCCCCTGCCACTAGGGGAAGAGCCGTTGGAACAAGAAAGGACAGCTCAGAGAAGAGTCAGTCTGGTATGACAGAACCAATGCCACACTGTAAAGCAATTATCCTCCAATTTAAAAAAAAGGAAAAAAAGCTGGCCACCAGTGGTGTCATGGTAACACCCACCTCACAGTGATGCGCCCCATCCCCACCACACACAGAACCAGCCGCTCACATAGACCTCCACCTCCTTCAGAGTGTCCCAGGCATTTTCTGGAAACCCCCAAGGGGACTCCTCACATGTCCTCTTCACAGTGCCAGCTGCCAGGTTGATTGCCTCATTTAACGCAAGTTTACTGAATACCTTCGAGGCACCAAGCCCTGTGCAAACGATGTCATATGAATGATTCAGGTGTCAGAGAGATGCATCCCTGATTGTAGACAGCTGACAGCTAATTGAGGGAAGACTCTAAGACATCTTGTTGCTGCTGCTGCTGCTGCTAAGTCACTTCAGTCGTGTCCAACTCTGTGTGACCCCATAGACGGCAGCCCACCAGGC